>JAKSZU010000009.1:16194112-16635156 GCA_026018925.1 Tupaia tana
TCGACCACGGTTCAGGTCCTGGACCCGGTGGCTTAAACTCACGCCAGGTGTGTGTGCGTGCGTGCCCAAGATTCCGGGAAGAGATTGGAGGAGAAAGGATTGTGGCATGGCCATCTTCCCTGAGAGGTGATTTCTCGCTTTCTGTCTCTCTGTCTCTCTCTGTCTTCCTGGCGAGTACACAAAAGAGCAAAAACCTCTCCAAAAACAAAACAAAACAAAACAAAAAACCCCAGCTATATCAAACTGTCCTGTGACCCTTTAAAACATGTTTTTTTTTTTCTATTAAGAAATGCAGAATCACAGAAGAGTAATAGAGTCAATGCGTTGGTGCCTCATGTGCATTATCATTAATCTTCACCACAACACTTCAGTATACATATTATTTCCTTTTCATAAAAGAGGAAACAGAGGCTGATAGATTTGCACATCAGGTGAATGATTATATTTGCCAGGGTTCTTCAGAATCAATAAGATATGCATAGAGGGGGCAGGCAGGTGGTGTGGTAGTTGAGGTGCTGGACTCCCACAAAGCTAACCACCGTTCAGGTCCTGGACCTGGTGGCTTGATTTCTAACTCTCCCTTTCTCCTTGTCTGTCTCCCTCTGAGCAAAATTGAAGAATAATGATAATAAATAAAAGTTTTAAAAAAGATATGCATAGATATATAAGAGAGGATTTTTTTACTGGATTAGCTCTCATGATTATGGAGACCAAGAAGTCTCATAATATACTGCCACTTCTGTAATTCCCAGATTGTAAAGGCCCAAACATCAGAGTTTGTGATATACAAGTACAGAAGAAGATAGATGTCTTAGCTCAATCAGAGAAAGCAAATTAACCTTTCCTCTATCTTTTTGTTTAAACCATATCCTCAACAGAGAGGATGATGCCCACCCACATTGATGAGGGAGGATCTTTTTTACTTAGTCTAGTGATTCAAATGCTAATTTCTTCTGGAAATATCTTCACAAGCACACCACAAAATGATGTTTTCTGGGCATTCTTTAGCTCGGTCATGTTGACACAAAATATTAACCATCACAGTTACTGAGTCAGTATTTGAATCCAGATCCAGGTCTATTCTTTTGGGCCAATGCAAATGGAATGGTGGGAGTGGCAGCTAGACTGTGGTGGGTGGAGGAATCATTTGTAAGCAAATCATTTGTAAGCAAAGAGACACTGAAGGAGAACCTAGGTGACTCTCAAACTTGGCTATAAAGTTTGAAAGAGAATGTTGTCAGAAATACAGGTTCAGGGGAAGCTGGTTGTTATAGCTTGTTTTGTTTGGGGGTGGGAATGACAAAAGAAAATGCAATATCTGCCCTTTAGGAATTTACAGAGAGAAGTACTCCTCAAATTTGCCATATAGAAAGCCACTACTAGGCCAAGTGTCCTTTGAGGGATCAAAGAACAAATGTAGACATTAACTGGTCCAAATGATCTTCTTTGCTATTCAGTAATCCAAAGAAGGGACAGCTGTCATCAGAAAACAATAAAGAAGTATGTACAGGAGACTAGGAACAGTAAAACTTTGCCTTCAAGATCTCTCCAATATGGTTATATAGCATTTACAGTTTGCTATTCTCAAGGACTATCTTGATACCTTCCTGTAGTGCACAAGATCCTAAGATGGCCCCCAAGGTTTCTCTCTTCCTGGTGCACATGCTCTCTATAATCTTCTTCTTATGACTAGAACCTGTGAATATAATGAGATAGCATTCCCATGATTATAGTATATGGCCAGGGAAGAGTGTCTTGGATGGACTGACCAAACCAAGTCAGCCCTTTAAAAACACAGCATTTTCTTCAGCTGGTTGCTGGAGGAAATTAAAGATTCGCAGCTTGAAAAGGATTCAGCACACCATTACTGCTTTGAAAATGAAAAGGACCACATGGTAAGAGATGTGGAATGCCCTAGGAGCTGAAATAGACCTCAGGCTGACGATCAGCAAGGAAACCAGGGCTTCAGTCCTACAACCTTAATGAACTGAATTTAACCAACAACCTAAATTAGTTTGGAAATAGATTTTTCCTGGGCCTTTTAGATGAGAATTCACCTTGGCCCATACCTTGATTTAAGAGAACAGAGAAGCCAGCTGAGGTATGCCCTACAGAATTGTTAGCTAATAGATGGGAAAGGGTTTGTTTTGTTTTGGTTTGGTTTGGTTTTGGTTTGTTTTATTTTATTTTATTTTATTTTATTTAGGTTTTTTCCATAGGGCATGTGTGCTCACCAGAGGGTGGGGGGGAGGGTGGAGAGAGAGGCAGAGAGAGGGAAACTGAGAAATCACCCCCCCCCAGGAGAGATGACCATACCACAATCCTATCTCCTCCATTCTCTTCTAAGAAGTTTGAGCACACATGAACATGCGCCCAGCGTGATTTTCAAACCACCACGTCTGGGACTTGAACCGCAGTTAGCCATGTGGGAGTCCAGTGGGTGAGATTCTAAGACACCATGTTTGCGGTAATTTATTACACAGCAATAGAGAGCTAATATATCACCTCTTCTGAGAAGTTTTCCTGACTAACCCCACCTCAACTATTGTCCCCTGGGAGCAGGGGCCATGTCTTATGTGTCACTATGCTTTATGCAGGGCTCAATAAAATAATAGCTCTCAATAGATGAAAGCTGACTAGAAAAATTGAATAGTAAGCATTCCCTTTTAAGAATAATTTCTTTCTTTATTAAACTGTAGGAGAAGTGTTCTTTGGAATGAATGATGGAGTGAGTGAGTGCCTCTAGCACTTTAAGTGAATGGATGTCCACTGACATAGTCTTAAGAACTTACTATTTATACAGAGTGAGGGAACTTGTAAGTATATTTGCAATACAAGGTCCAAACAGTACCCAAGTGTGTGATGGCAGGTCTGCTTCCGCTATCACTTAGACTCACTTGGTTTATTGTGGATGATGGAAGATTTGCAAAATACAAATGAGCTTCTCCATAATGAATTTAGTCATCCAGTCCTTCAGGGGTTATCCCAAGACAGGCAGATTATGTGTCTTTATCTTCCTTACTGACTGGCCACAGTTCTACAGCTGTGGCAGCAAATTTCCCTTGTATTGAAATAGAATTTGGGGATATTTGTCAAAATGGGATTATATAAGTAAATACATGGTCTAGGAAAAATAAAGCTTTCTGTTCTGGAGGAAACATGTACTGCTAATGATTTATTTTATATATACATACACACACATACCTGTGTATGTGTATGCACGTGCACTTCTCTACATACTCGCCAACTTCAGTTTATAAAATCCTTCCACTTCTCTTGAGTTGAGCCTCACAACTCTCTGAGGCAGATAGATCAAAGATTTGTATCTTCATTCTTTTTTGTTTTTGAGAGAGATTTTTTTCTATAGGGCACATGCGCTTGCCAGAAAGACAGAGACAGAGAGACAGAAAGAGAGAAGTCACCCCCCAGGGAGGATGGCCACACTGCAATCCCTTCTCCTCCATTCTTCTCTCAGGACCTTGGGCACGCACACACTTGCGCATTTCAAACCACGGTCAACTATATGGGAGTCCGGTGACATAGCCATTACACCAATTGCTGATCCTATTCTTAAGTGAGGAAACTAAGGCTGAAGTTTGGTCACTTTCACACAGCAAGTGGCAGGAATTTTTGAGGGGGCTAGATGCCCCCATGCCTACTGATGTCACCTATAATCATCTCTGAGGGATGCTCTTGATGAGCTTTTTCTGAACTCTTGTAAGTTTTTTTTTTTTTTTTTTTTTGGGGGGGGAGAGGTTTTTGCTATAGGGCGCGTGCGCTCGCCAGCCAGGCAGAGAGAGACAGAGAGATAGAAAGCGAGAAATCACCACCCAGGGGCATGACCATGCCGCAATCCCTTCTCCCCCGTTCATCTCTTGGGATCTTGGGCACTCACGCACATGCACCCGGCGTGAGTTTTAAGCCACCGGGTCCGGGACGCGAACTGCAGTCGACAACGTGGGAGTTCAGCGACATAGCCATTACGCTAACTGCTGGTTCCCAACGCTTATAAGTTTTTATAGGATCAACTTATAACTCTTGGCTAATTGAAAGACCTTTAAAGTGAACTGAAAGTCAAACGATGTCCTAATCAAAGATGTGAACATTGACTTCATCTTATTTGTTTAACAAATATTTATGAACCCCTACAATAGGTACTGTTCTTGCCTCTAGAGACACAGTGGTAGGAAGGCAGTCATGGTCCTTTCCTTATGGGATTTTTCTGGCTTAGGCACTCACTGAGTTACATAGAAACACTGCCAGCAACTTTGGTTAAGGAGCCCATTCTCCTTCCTCCTTGACTCCCTTAGGTAGAAGTAGCTTCCATCTGCCCAAAGGGAGAAACATTCTTTGGGCATATAGAGTACTTGAACATTTTTTGTGTGTAACCTATTTTTTTTTATGAAAGTGTAATGGAATGCTTCCCAAGTGTCCCACTGAAAATCTAGTTCTTTCTTATTCCTGGTATTATTTCTTGCCACATCTAAATCAGATGAAGCATGCTCCTGGCAGTGGACAGAGAACATACAGATCCCAATCGTAAATGACCAGCAGCATCTCTAGGGCTAGGCTGACAGAATCCTGACGCACAGTGAGCAGCACTGCGGTTCAGTGGCCCAGAGTACCAGCCTGTGTTCATTGAGCTGCTGTAATAGACACACTATCCCCTATCCATAGTCAGGGTTGTAACACCACAAAGGTCTTGTTACTGTCTAATGAAAGTTAAGGACATCTCCTTGACAATTTTCCTCTAAGTGACTCAGAGACCCTGGCTACTTCTTTTTCTTCTTCTTCTTCTTCTTCTTCTTCTTCTTCTTCTTCTTCTTCTTCTTCTTCTTCTTCTTTTTTTTTTTTAAATTTAGGGAGCAGCAGTTAGCGTAATGGCTATGTCGCTGGACTCCCATGCAGTCGACCGCGGTTCGCGTCCCGGACCCGGTGGCTTAAAACTCAGGCCAGGCGCGTGTGCGTGCGTGTCCAAGATCCTGAGAGGAGAATGGAGGAGAAGCGATTGCGGCGTGGCCATCCCCCCTGGGGGGTGATTTCTCGCTTTCTGTCTCTCTGTCTCTCTCTGTCTGACTGGCGAGCACATGTGCCCTATAGCAAAAACCTCTAAAAAAATTTTTTTAATTGAACTGTATTTATTTATTTATTTATTCGTTCATTCATTTGTTTTAATTTGACCAGAGAAAGACAGAGTGAGAATGAGAGAGAGAGAGAAAGTGAGAAAGCAAGCTGCCAGGTAAGGACTCGAACCGTGGTCGGCCATGTGTGAGTCCAGTGTCCCTAACCACCATGCTACCTGCCGGCCCTGACCCTGGTTACTTCTGAAGTGCAACGTTTCCATTTCAGAGATTTTTAGCTTCCAACCACACAAATGAAGAAGAGACCAAGGAAGGATCGCACCATTTTATACTATCTTGGACTGGAAATGACACATCACTTCAGATGATGTTCCCATTGATAGGAATTTATAGTAGCACTTTATTTACTTTTATTTTTCTAGGTTTTTGCCATAGGGCACATGCACTTGCCAGAGAGAGACAGAGAGAGAGAAAGTGAGAAATCACCCCAGGAGGGATGACCATGCTTCAATCCCTTCATTTCCATTCCCTTCTCTGGATTATGGGCATGCACACCTAATGTGACTTTCAAGCTGCAGGGTCCGGTACTCAAACTGTGGTTGATCATGTGGGAATCCAGTGTCTTAGCTACCACCCAACCTGCTGACCTCTACTAGGAAACATATTCTTCCTGGTGCTCAGAAAGAGGAAACAGGACATATGCCACATGTCCCATGGGAGGAAGTGAGTTTTTTCTTTGTGAGCTGGTTTTAGTCAGGACCCCTTTGCTGCATGGTAGATCCATTCGAGTTACCTCCAAGGCAAATGAAGAGAGTATTGAAAGGGCGTGCTTGAATTAGAATTGGCCTGAAAGGTGCCAGGAATGGAAAAAACTATTTTTCTCTGGGGCTCACTCAGGGTCGGCCATCTATTCTCTTGGACATGCCTGTTTTGTCCCGTGTATTTGATCCATTCATCTCTCTACCAATCTGATTTCGTAACAGTTCCACCCTGTACATAGCCTACAATAGCCTCTCTGGCCCTGAGTCTTCTCGATGACTTTGCAGCTCAGCTTCCCTGGAACAGTTTCTCAGCTTCCTGAGGAAATAAGCCTATCGGTTTAGCTCCTTTCAACCAGGCCACCCAAGCCACTTAAGTCCCTGGCCAGAGTACATATGAGCCACCATTGAGTCAAGGAACTGCCGTTATTCACACAGAGTACAGGCAGAAGGCTGGGTGGCATAATCTACTCACTATTCAACAAGGCTATGGCCAGGTTCTCTTGAAGCTTCTCCTATTGTGGGAATGGCAGACAATGTCAACATATTTAGTACAGTGATGTCTTTAGGGCAATGACTTTCCATGATGACAGGGCAGAAGCCCCTCAGTGCCACAGTCATGTAAAGCCAACAGGTTATCCCAGAATTAGTTTTTGAGGATACTGCCTACAATTTCTCCCAGTCTCCAGTTCACTCTCTTTTCGATATACATTCTACACTATAGAGGGTGGAAAGTTAGAAATCTCATTCCCCAGTATCCCTTAAAGCTGGGGTTCTGAGTGCAAAATTGATTCCTCTAATTAGATGCACTTAATTGGAATTTGAAGGCAGAAGTGACGTGTAAGCCATCTCTCTGCCCTATTAGCTGCATTCCGCTAGCAAGCTAGGTCCCAGAGACTGGAGATTTTTCTGCACTGGTGGTCCCATCTCCATTCTCTAGTTTCCTTGGTGTTAAGAAGCAGTTGTAGCAGGGACACTGGCTAGAGTCCATGTCCCATTTACTCAGTCACCAACTCTGTCAGTGTGAAAGGAAGTTAGGGTAGAAGCAGTGGCAATGGCTGTTTCCCAATTCTGTCTTTCTGATTCCCAGATCATAGTAACAGAAGTGCATTCTTAAATTTGGTTGTTCTATTTGTTGCCTTGAAGATAGCAATTCTTCAAACATGTCAGTTCTTTCATGTTCTAGAAATTATTTTTGGATATCCAGTATAGCTCTCACTGCATTTCTTCAAGTAATTTTCAGTATGGATTTCTTATATAAATTTCTGAGTAGTATGAGGTGACTTCCAAAAGTTCATGGAAAATGAAATTGAAGTACAAACTCATTTGGATACATTCTCAAAAAAAATCAATGAACTTTTTTTCATAATATGCATTTCCCATGAACTTTCTGGAGACATTTTTTATAACTTGTAGTTTCTGTTTCTTGTCCTGAACCCTGACTAATATACCAATATATGCATTGCCTGTATGTGGAGTGGAAAATAGAATAGACTAAAACCCAAGATGCGTTCAGCAATCCAGTTTTTGCATATGAAATTCTGATAAAAGTCTGTAATTGAAAAATGTCTTTATTATAGCCACCTCTCCTCAGATTTAACTTCAAAAAATGTGAATAGTTTTATTAATCATGAAAAGAACTTTATAAAAAAGGGTGCTACAGGAAATATGACTGAAAAAATTGATTTTAAGTTCAACTCAGCAGGCAGTGTTCAAATGCCTCTTCTTTTCTAGACGTGACACTAGTGGTGGATGATGCAATGATAAATAAAAATTGGTCTCTGTTCTCTGAGAGCATGCTGCCTCTGCACTGAGGAGAATAATGATAATACAAGGCAACTTGTGATAAATTCCAAAAAGGAGTTTTAGTCAAAAGACAATAGGAACATGGAGGAGGAAGAAAGAGATAAACTCTGCCTGATGCAAGACACAGAATGAGTCCTAGATAAAGCATCACTTAGGCTGGGTCTTGAAAAATGAGTAGGATTTTGTCAGAAAGAACAATACTGCTTTTCCAGGGAATCTACTAAGCTCCACCTTGACGTTTTAAAAAATTCCATGTGAGTGTGTTTTTCACTTATGCCGTTTTCTCTACCTTTTCTTTTCAAGTGAAAGTGCAAGTGAGCCATGTCTACATCTTGGGGCAAGTAGAGAGTGAACATGACATGGAAACAAATTACACTGTGGACTTCGTGAGTGGGTGCTAGCAGTCCACTCACATTGGGGAGGCAATCACTAGAGCTAAGCACTTGCTGAAATTACTTTCTATCAGTGAGACAAGATGTAATCAAGTTAAAGGATGCAGGCCTTGGGCAAAACAACAAAGAAAGAAACCATGTGTGGAAATTATTTTCTAGGGGCCTCATAGAACATCAGGAGAAATTCTAGGAGGAGCAGGATGACATAGTTGAAGGAACAGGCCATGGAGGAACAGAGAATTTGAAATCTGATCTTTCTTCCAACATTAGGTCTGTGATTTCAAAAAGCCACTTCCCTTTGTTAGTATTTATGAAGTTTTCTTTTTCTTTCTTTTTCTTTTTTTTTTTTTTTTTTTTGCCATTGGGTAATAGAATAGGAAGCGAGTGCAGATAGCAAACATTAGACCAGATTCCAGAAGCCTAAAAACTGACAAACTAAAGAAGCCCATGTATTTATAACATTTTTACTTTGTCGAAAACAAGACTGACACAAGAATTCATATTAAGCATTTTCCCATTGAAATCCAAGCCTGATGAATTCAGCATGTGGGTTAACCCCAATTAGACCCTGTTTTTGTAAGGAAATCAAACTCTGTACCATCATGTCTTAAATTGCTAAAC
Source organism: Tupaia tana (assembly GCA_026018925.1). Taxonomy (NCBI): domain Eukaryota; kingdom Metazoa; phylum Chordata; class Mammalia; order Scandentia; family Tupaiidae; genus Tupaia; species Tupaia tana. Next base: position 16,202,771 of record JAKSZU010000009.1, read on the forward strand.
AGCAACAGAAACACAGCCATGAAAAAAATGGCATTACAAAATGGGAAAGGACTGGCCCCATAGCTTATCCTTTACATAATGGAACCGGATCCCACATGCAATTTGAGTCTCTGCTCCAGTGTCTTAAAAACATGCTGGATGCATGTGTGCACATGTGTGCCCAAAGTCCAGACAGGCTAGAGAAATGGAGAAGGGATTGTGGTATGACCACACCCCATTCAGGGATGCTTTCTCCCTCTGCCTCTCTCTGTCAAGCATGTGTGCCCTCTGACAATTAAACAAAAAAAGAAAAGAAAAGTGGGAAAATTAGAGGTTCAGAGAGATTTAATGACATTTCTAAATAGCTAGTAAGTGTCAGGCCTGGTCCTAGAACCCAAGACTATCTCACTCCAGAACCCATGCTCTTAGATGCTACTCAAATAGTGAAATAAATTAAAGTGCTTCTTATGGAATCATTTTACCTTCTTGAGATGTTACTAGTTAGCATTCCCATTTGTTTTTTAAGAGAAGGTGAGTAAGGCTCATGAATTTTGTTAGTTTTATATTGCTGTGTGACAAATTACTACAAACTTAGTGGCTTAAACTAATATTCGTTATCTCACAGGTTTTGTTGATCAGGAATCTGGGAACAGCTTATCTGGGTCTTCTGCTCAAGGTTTTCCAAGGCTGCATCAAGGCATCAGGCAGAGCTGGGACCTACAGTTAGAGGTCCTCTTTCAAATTCACATGGTTCTTGGCAGAATTCATCTTCTTTCAGCAGTACAACTCACAGAAGCTTCTTCAATGTTAAGAGGAAGGAGAACGACTTTGCTAGGTCTCTTCTTTTTGGAGAGGTTTTCGCTATATGGCGCGTGCACTCGCCAGAGAGACAGAGAGAGACATAGAGACAGAAAGTGAGAAATCACCCCCCGGGGGGATGGTCACGCTGCAATCCCTTCTCCTCCATTCTCCTCTTGGGATCTTGGGCACGCACGCACATGTGCCCGGTGTGAGTTTTAAGCCACCGGGTCTGGGACGCGAACCACAGTCAACTATGTGGGAGTCCAGCGACACAGCCATTACGCTGACTGCTGGTTTCCTCCAGGTCTCTTCTTTCAGGAAAGTCCTAGTGGGCTCACTTATTAGGTCAAGATAACTGTCTTAGTCTGTTTTTGCCTTGCTAACAAATACTTGAGACTGGGTGATATATGAAGTAATAGAGGTTTATTTGCAAAACCTACAATTCTGGTGACTGGAAAGTCTGAAGGCATCGCAAATGGCAGAAGGCAGAAGTTTTTACAGAGCAGAGGTGTGATCTATATCCATGAGTTTCTCCTTTTATGGTTTCATTCTCTCTGTTTATAAACCTACCAGAATCCAATCATGGGGGCCCCACCCTGGCACACCATTAAGGGATTAAAATCTCACTTACCTACTTTTACAATACAATCGAGTCCTAATACCTAAATTTCGGAGGAGCATCCAAATTAAAGAGACCATCAAAGACAATCTTTCTTTTAATTAACTGAAAGTTGGGACCAACAGTTGGCGTATGGACTCCCATGTAGTCGACTGTGGTTCAAGTCTCTGACCTGGTGGCTTAAACTCATGCTGGGCAGGTGTGCGTGTGTGCCCAAGATCCCAAGAGGAGAATGGAGGAGATGGGATTGCGGTGTGGCCATCCCCACTGGGAGGTGATTTCTCGCTTTCTGTCTCTCTGTCTTTCTCTGTCTTTCTGGGGAGCGCATGCGCCCTATAGCAAAAACCTCTCCAAAAAAAAAAAATTAGCGGAAAGTTAACTGATTAGAGAACCTCATTTACCTCTGCAAAGTACTACTGCCTTTGTCATATTCTCTTTGTTAGTAGCAAGTAACAGGTTCCACTTATAGCCAGGAGGAGAGGCTTACATAAGTGTATAGACACCAGAGTGTGGGGTTTACAGGGCCTATCTTAAAATTTTCCCCATAATAAAGCTTAATCAACTTTGCCAATTGATGTTTTCTATGTTTCTATCAGAGGCACTCAAATTATTTAGGCACTGAAGTCATAATTGCAAATATTGTTCTTAGTAGATGATAAAATCAATAGCTGTGTATTTGATGTTATTTAGCAATTTAAAACATAAAGTTACATGAACTATCTGTGAGAGAGATGTTCCAAGACCTCCAGTGGATGTCTAAGACTGGCTTTCTCTCAGAGATAAGGGGAGAACACAGTATTACATGTATTATTTAAATAATAGTGAAATAAATTAAAGTGCTAGTACTTAACTCTATATACACTATCTTTTTTTCCTATTCACATATATAAAGTGATAAAGTTTAATTTGCAAATTAAGCACAGTGAGGGATTAACAGCAATAACATAATAAAATAGAACATTTATGACACTATGCTGTAACTAAAGTTACTCTTCCTCTAAAAATATCTTATTGTACTGTACACACTTATTTTCAGACTGTGGTTGATCATAAATAACTGAAGCCTCAGAAGACAGAACCACAGACAAGTAGGGGAGGGACTACTATACTACTACCTTTCTCAATTGCTAAGAAGATCAAACTCAATTCAGTAAAGTATGTGAAAATCTCTCACAATAGTAAGCACCAAGTAGGTGCTTAGATGATTGTGGCCATGTAGGGAGGAGCAGAGAGGCTGTCCTGCTTCCAGAGCCCTCCCAGGCCTCTGGAAAGACCTATCGTGCAAGCCCCCATCCACTGCATCTTCTGACCTGGAAGCCCAAGGGGAATTTATTATGCTGAATTCAGGGGCTGTTTGGGGACTTGATTGTAAAAAAAAAAAAAAAAAAAAAAAAAGATCTAAAACACTTTGGAAAAACATATGCTAAAATGAGAAATGTGAAACTACATCATCCCTTTGAAGGTAAAGTATAAGACATATGTTAGTTACAGTGTCAGACAATTTGAATGCTAAAAAGCGTGTTTTGTTTCTTAGTCATGAGTTAACTTCTTTAAAGTGACTAGGTAGATAATAAAGTCCCTTTTGTTTGCATAATAAAAGCTATCATTTAATCTGCTCTGTGTGTGTGTGTGTGTGTGTGTGTGTGTGTGTGTTGGCAAAGAGTAGCAGAATGACTCTCAGGCCTTCATTTATTCCTATATATTCTCCCCTTTTTCCTCTTACTTTTCTCCTCTTATATGCATGGCTACTTCCCAGCCTTCTGTTACTTGATTGTTCCAAAGCAGATGTGCAAAAGGAGCAGTGTGAATGAATGCCTCAATTAATAATAAGAACGTGTGTGGAAACATGTTATACTCTGTGTATTAGGTATCCTGTCACTTTAACTACAGAGGAGAGAGAACTGTAGTAGAAGACGCAGGCCATGAACCAAGCCCAGTTAGTAGTTTTTTTAAAAAATAATTACTTATTTAACTTTATTTGGTTATTATTATTCTTCAATTTGGCCAGAGAGAGACAAAGAGAGAGAAAGAGCAAAAGAGCAAGCTATCAGTTCTGGGACTCAAACTGTAGTCAGCCATGTGGGAGTCCAGCACCTTAATCACCATGCCACCTGCCAACCCTAGTAAATGTTTATTACATGAACAAATGCTAATAAAATCAAATTAAGTACGAAGAACTTTTGTCAGAAGAATTTTGAGAGAGTTTCAGCTAAATTTAGTCAGAAGAATTTTGAAGGAGTTTTGGCTAAATTCAAAAACAAAGTATTAACAATTACCATCATTATTTCTAAAGTCTTTCTACACTGTGTAGTCCAGAGCTGGATACTGTCACGCCACATAAAACAATGACACTTTTCACTAATCCTGGCTTGTACCATTGCTGGTGCCACTCTGGCTTATACCAGTCAAATGTAAGGGCCTGACCCAAACATCACAGCTCTGGTGATGGGAAAACTCAGTTATATGGAGCTGTGGCATTTCTCTTAGTGAACCTGCAGTGCTTGAGGGCTAGTCATAACCCACGAAAGCTCCGCCAGTGTTCGGGTACTGCGCTTCATGGTGCAGAGTCATAGGCACATTGTTCAGTTTTAGATATGAGGAAATTGAGGTTAAGTAGCTGGTACAGCTATGACATAAACCTTAGGTATTCTGAACATGAAAGTAATACCTCCTCTATAGAATTACATAAAATAGCATCATCTTTAACCATTTCTCACCCATACATTTTTTTGGAGAGGTTTTTGCTATAGGGCACGTGCGCTTGCCAGAAGGAGACAGAGAGACAGAAAGTGAGAGATCACACACACCCCCTCCAGGAGGGATGGCCATGCCACAATCCCCTTTTCCATTCTCCTCTCAGGATCTTGGGCATGTACATGCACGTACCCAGCGTGATTTTAAGCCGCTGGGTTCAGGACTTGAACCGCGGTCAACTACATGGGAGTCCAGCCACATAGCCATGACTCCAACTGCTGGTCCAGACCCATGCATTTTTTATGTTTCTAGCCTATTTAGCAAGGCAGCATGTAGTGGTAAGAATCAGAGGTATTTGGAAGTAGTCAGTGCAGAAAATCTTTGTTTTCCATATTTTACACTTGATCATCAGTTATTTATTCAAAATGCATCATAAGAAGTCATATCTATGAGACAATAATAACAAACTAATGACTATTATAGTAGTGAACCAATTTCGGAGTACTCACTACATACCAAATTCTGAGTTAAATACTTCATTCACATGCTTTCAGTACGTTTTTTACAACATGAGTGAATTTTTATTTTTTCTTTTTTTCCCTATAATCGTAAGAGTGTTGTGTCTTAACCAGAGATAGAGAGACAGAATAAGTAGGAGAAAACACCCTTCAGTAGGATATGGTCATGTTGTAATCCCTTCTCTATTTCTCCATCCCATCAGGATTTAGTGCATGCACACACATGTTTCGTGTGTTTTTCAAGGTGCCTGGGTTGGCTATGCAGGTTCTGGCTTCCAATGCACAGGGCTTAACCACTGCACTATGGGGCTGGCCCCTATTTCTGTATTTTGTATATTAGAGTTGGTCGTGTATTATAATCACCTGTATACAATTTTTTAAACTACAGATGCATTGGCACCACCCCTGAAGACTTTCATATCTGATGCATTATCTCATTTGAGGACAATAAACTTTTTTCTTTTGTCTTTTTCTCTTTTTTTTGGAGGTTTTTGCCATAGGGTGCATGTGCTCTCCAGAGAGATAGGGACAGTGAGAAGGAAAGTGAGAAATCATTCATCAGAAGGGATGGCCATGCTACAATCCCTTCTCCTCCATTCTCTTCCTGGGATCTTGGGCACGTGTGCACACAAACCTGGCATGATTTTCAAGCCACTGGTCCAGGACCTGAACCATAGTCAGTCATGTGGGAGTCTAGCAACATAACCACTATGACATCTGCTGGCCCCAACAATGAACTTTTTAAGACAGTGACTGTTTATTATCTGTTATTTATAGATGGAGTAAGTAGGTAAATCACACAATTAAAAAGTAGAAGAGCTTGAATTTAAAACAAGTCTGTTAACGCAAAAGAATAAGACTGTGGACTTCACAGCTAGATATACCTGAAATGAAAAATCCAGTTTTCCACTAGTTTGGATAAGGTAAATATTCTTTTAAAATATTGATGGTTTACATCTGGAATCAGGATGCTAATAACATCCCAATAAAACTCTAAGAGTTACTGGGACACTAACAGGAGCCTCAATGGTGTTAACAGTCACAGTAAACTCCCAGGAAAAGAAAAACCAGAAAAGGAGGTCGTGTTCAGCACACCTCTATCTTTCTTTCTTTCCTTTCTTCTTTGTTTTCCACCTACCCAATACATCCCCAGCTCAGAGCCCAAGCCACTCTGCAACATGCCTTTTATAACCCAAGATTCTGGGGACCTTTGCCCTGCCTGGGGCTCTTGTTTGCTTCTCCAGAGTTAGAGGCTAGGGCCCAGTGAACAGTGAGAGAAGCTTCCAGTTTTTCAGCCAGATCTGGTTTGAGGGTTTTCTTTTGTATTGTATCAGCTGTTGAGTCTATCCTGACAACTGTTTCTCCATTTTCTCTGTATTGGCGGCCATCTTAATGTCAGCCTAGGCAACCAGCACTGAGAGTCAAACAGAAACAAAGATGTGGCCCCGTTTCCTAGGCACAAGCTGTTCTTCTGAGGTATATGCACTTATGACCCTGCCATTGCGGTGAGTACCTAGCAACCCCTCTGTCAGGTGTGCCTTATGTAACTTGTTTACTTGCCTGTATAAAAACCCTGCAGCCCTGCTGAGGGGCACCAGACCCTCACTTGAGTGTCTGGTCACTGTGACGGAGCTTCACCTCCTAATAAACTTCTTTCCTATCCCTTTCAATGTTTGGCTTCATGTTCTTTGGCCTGTTCCAGATATAACATCAGCAAAGGAAGTACAGTGTAATGGTTTTGCATTCGAGCTCTAAAATCACAGTGCCTTATGTTTGGATCCCAACTGGTGCAATACAAGGTAACTGTAATTCTCTGTGCCTCCGTCTGTGGAGTGGAGATCACAAATACCAACTACACGTTGGCCTCTTTCATTTATTCAGCAAATATTTATTGAATATCTGCTATGTACCAGGTGGTGCTAGGTTCTGTGGGTATAGCAGAGAACAAAATAGACAAACATCTTGGCCTTCATGGACATAGATAATTAATCAGATAAGTAAAATACATATCACATCATGTAATGATAAATACTATGTATTTATGGCAGGGGGCTAGACTGTTGTGGTAGTGGAAGGTGATATTTTAAGTAGGACAGTCAGGAAAGCCTTTATTGAAAAGATAACCTGGGGCCAGCACCATAGCACAGAGATTAAATGGTAGGCATAGAAAGTCAAATCCCACATGGCCAACCATGGTTTGAATCCTGGCCCAGGCAGCTTGAGAGACATGGTGGATGTGTGTGCATGTTTGCCCAAAATCATGATAGGATGGAGAAATGGAAGACAAAGCATTGCAGCATGACCGTGCCTAACTGAGTGGTTCTTCCTTTTCCTTCCTTCCTTTTTCTTGGGATGTAAGGCAAACTACCTAAGAGACGATAGAGGTGGAGGAAGAGAAGGAGGTTCCTGAGGCCAAAACCTCACTAGTGGTTGTGTCATTTATAAAGTGCTAACCATTTGCCAAACAGCATGCTAAGGGCTGCACATGAGGTCACAGCATGACCTCATGTCACCCTCACAACAACTCAGAAAGGTCAGCACCTCATTTCTTCTCTTTTTCAAAGGGGAAACTTAGATTAGATGACAGCCAAGGCCACACACAGAAAGGGAGTGGTAGAACTGGTAACCAGCTCTATTCTGGCTGACTCCAAAGCTTAGGACTCCACCGACCATCCTTCTGATATTCATTTGGCAAATATACATTGGTGAGCAGTCACCCTGAAGGCCCAGAGTCAGAGTGGCCAGGCGTTTACAACCCTGGCAAGCATGGATGTGATGTCTGTATTACCTGCAGCAGCCATGTCAGGATTCTTCTTTCCTTTGTTAACATTTCTCCAGGCAATTAAATACTACCTTCCAGGAAAAAAATTTTTAATTTGTAATTCTAATTTATAATCAGCCAAAACTTTCAGAAAAATCTATAGAATTTAGTTCTAATTTTGCATAAGTGTATAAGTATAGCCTGCAGGAATACTACAAAGATTTTATTCACTTATCTTCTGTATTAATTCATATATGGCCTGTGGGAAGTATAATTTAAAGTGAGGTACCACCAAAATCAATTAAAAGAGTTGAGTAATGTTAGAGAGATTTTATTTTTCAAACCCACTGACAATGGAAGGAAAAAACTGTGTCAGAGTTCCTTTTGAACGTTTCTTTCATAAGTACATGCACACACATGTGAGAGAGACAGAGACACAGAGACAGAGAGAGACAGGCATCTCCAATGGGGGCTTCATACCACAGTCCACCCCCAGCTTCAGACAGCCCTGGATCATGGACATGTGTTCAGGGAGGTCTCTGGATGAAACATAATGTTTACTGTTGTGCCACTGCATGTCCCCTTATACCAGAAGTTCTAAGAACAAATGAGGGCAACAAAAGAGGAGATGGTATTTGCACCCCAGGAGTGGATAGAGCTTCAGTCCATCCCACCCCATCTGGTATTTCCATCAGGGAGCTCAGAGCCAGTGGAAGGCTGAACTAAGACACACTTGCCCTCCCAATGTAGGATTCCTGTCTATGAAACCTAGGTTTTGGGATAGCAGGTTCAGGGCAGGGTGTCAAATAGAGGTATTGTGAAGGCTGGAGACAAATTTCTCTTGCAAGACTTTTATTCAGTGATAACATGATGGATCTTCAAAAAGGTTCATGGAAAATGTATATTATAAAAACCAATATGAACAGATTTCAAAATTTTTTGCACCAAAATAAACTCATACTTTAACTCCTGTTTTTCTTGAACTTTTTGAAGTACCCACATAACTACTAGGTTATCAAAAAATTTACGACGTGTTTTTCTGTGCAAAAACACGTCATGACTTTTCTGACAATCCAATATAATGGAATGTAAAAAAAACCAGAATACTCGTTACAAGTCTAGAACTTTCATTGACATGAAAAATGTATCTAAAGACCTAAGTGTGAGAGAACTTCAAAAAGTTAATGAGTTCTATGGCAGAAACCAAGTGGGAGATATAATAGCAGGGAGGGCAAGCGTAGATCTCAGAGATAAGATAAGATGGGGTTAGTAGTGGAGTGGGGAGAAAGGAGCTCAGGGAAAAAAATGAACAGACATAAGAAAGGAAAATTATCTGTTGATGATGATGTATTTTATGTGGTAATAACTTTGACTTGGTTGATAAGCACTGCATGCATGCCGGGAAAAGGCATATTGCAGGCTGTAAAGATGTACAATAAATAAATATAAATCAATAAATCAGAAAATAAAAGTATACTATTAAAATCCAAAGTTAAAAAAGTGAATTAGGTATGTAAACTTTCTGATATAAATTGCAAATATATTTCTGCCTGTCATTTTTATTAGGATTAATACATCTTTTGCTATGAATGCTTTTTTTTTAAAAAAAAAATAGTCCCTTGAAATAAAATTTGTTCTCTCAAAAAAAAGTTCCTGAAAAAAATGGAATTAGAGTTTGAGTTTATCTAGTGTAAAAAATTTGAAATCCATACAGGGTTTTTTTTTTGTAATATGCATTTTCCATGAACTTTTGGAAGACCCCCATGGTGTACGGCCTAGTGTATAGCACACATTCTGTTAATGATAGCAGCAAATTTCTATATGGTGATTACAACACAGCAGGCACTGTTTGAAAGACCTTTGCATGTGTTAACACAATGAATCCTTACAACAAGCTTATGGAGTGAGTTTTATTGTTAGCCCTATTTTCTAAGTGTAGAAACTGAGATATGGGAAATATATTGGTTTTCTATGGCTTCTGTAACAAATTACCACAAATTTGTTGGCATGAAACAAGAAAAAAATATTGCCTTGCAGTTCTGTAGGTCAGAAGTTCACAATCAGGGACCGGCAGTTAAGATAATGGCTATGTTACTGGACTCCGATGTAGTTGACCATGGTTCAAGTACCAGACCCAGTGGCTTAAAACTCACGCCGGGCACGTGTGTGTGCGTGCCCAAGATCCTGAGAGGAGAATGGAGGAGAAAGGATTGCAGTGTGGCCATCCCCCCTGGGGGGTGATTTCTCGCTTTCTGTCTCTCTGTATCTCTCTGTCTGTCTGGTGAGCTCATGCGCCCTATAGCATAAACCTCTCAAAAAAAAAAAAAAAGTTCAGAATCAGAATCACTGGGCAGAAATCAAGTTGTTGGGAAAGTCACATTCCCTTGGAATACTCTAGAGGAAAATCTATTCCTTGCCTCTTTCAGCTCTGGTGGCTGCCAGAATTTCTTAGCTTGAAGCCATACCACTCTGCTTCTATGATCATGTTCATTTTGTCTTTTCCTCTTTTGTCTGTGTCTGATATTCCTCTATCTCTTTCCTACAAGGATATATATGATTGCATGTGGGAACTCCCAGGATAATTTCCCTATTTCAAGATTCCCTTTAAAAAAAATTATTTATTTATTTATTTAATTTCATTTGTTGTTATTCTTTAATTTGATGAGAGAGAGAATGCAAGCTGCCAGGTCCAGGATCCAAACTGTGGTTGGCCAGGTTGGAATCCAGTGTCTTTGACCGCCACACCAACTGTCAGCCCCTCATGATTCTTAGTCACATCTACAAAATTCCTTTTTTCTTATAGGGTCACACGCAGACCCAGAGATTTAGGTCCTAGATATTTTAGGACTCATTATTATCCTCCCATGTATAGATAAAATACCTTGTCTCAGATCACCTACAATATATTATTAATTCACTCTTCCTATATGGTTTGGAACAAATAACTGAACCTTATTTTTGAAATGATGGTAAAAATCTCTGTCATGTGGTACACAAAGAAAGAATTGGTAAAAATCTTCAGGAATAATGTGAAGATATAAAGGCAGGGTTTCTATTTTCTTAAGCTTTTTACTCCAGCTCATAATAAGTTTTCAGGAAAAGTCTTTTAAGGAACAAATAAATGCACTAATGATAGCACAATGTGGTCATACTGACCTCAGTTTATCAAGTTCTGTCTTCTCATCATTTCATTTGACCTCACAATAGGCCTGAAGGGTGGTAGTGTGGGCTCTATTATTCCAATTTTATCCACAAAAAACAGGCTCAGAAAGGCTAATGACGATATCAGCTGACACTGTGGCATGCCAGGTACTGTGCTCAGTCATTGTTCAAGATTGCGCATCTGGTAAACTTCATGAGGTAAATGACAGAACTGAATGGATAAAAAATATAAAATAAAATAAAAAGTAAATGGGGATCCAAGTACTAGGGCCCAGACTATGTAGTGGGTCCTGGATTTCCCTCCTGGAGCTGTCTGGTGAATCCTATTCTTGTGGAATGTCAGGCTACACGTTCTGCTTTCAAGTTAGGAGTGTTTGTGTCAGAGAGACCTTGACTCAACTATAGGCTCTATTGCTTGACAGAAGCTACTTACTTTACCTCTCTGAATCTCAGTTTACTCAACTGTAAAATGAAAAGAGCAATGATTCACACTTCACAGAGTTGTTGGGAGGATGAGGCAAGGTAGCCTGTATATGTGTTTAGCACAGGGCCAGGCCATGATGGGCTCAGCAATTGCTATTGTTATCATTGTTATTGGCACTGCTATTATCCCTTGTACTATGAAGCTGATGTCTGGAGATTTCCACTGCCTGATTAACCTTGGATAAAGGAAATGACTTTCCAGTCAATGCTCAAAAAGTTTAGGTACTTGGTACTCCAAGCTAGTCTCCCATCTTTTCTTTGCCTTTGAGTGCCGCCTTCATGGCCATTTACTTGAACCATTTTTTTTTCCCTTAGGTTCTGATGTCTTCAGGGTTAAGAAACAAAGTGGTATCATGCAGAGAATGTTCCAATGCCAGTCTGACTCTTCCTATCTTTGGCCACCTCTAGGCCTACCACACTCTTAGTCCTCACCTAGTCCACTATTTGAACACCATCCAGGGTACCACAGGGCCTTAAGCTATGGTTTCCTCTGACAACGAGCTGCTTTGGAAGCCTGGGATACCCAAAGAGAGTAAGTAATCCCTGATGCCTGTGTGGCCTTCTTCCTCTGGACAGACCTGGAGCCATCCAATATGGAACTTTGATATTTGAAATGGGCATGGCTCTTGAGGGCTTTATTTTTATCTTGTTCAGCCCGCCTAGTCTTACCCCTACTGTTTCAGAAAAGATGAGGCCTCCACTGGGATGAGTGAATCACCTTGATCACCACCTATACCATCACCAGGCTGGCTAGAAATCCCCACAAGCTGTGCAATCTGGAAAACTTTCCAATTCCATCTTATAATAAAAACCCAAGCTCAAGCTGGCTGGGGGAGAAAGGGCTCACTGTTCGAAGCTACCTTTGAAACTCATTCTGACTTCTGCTTTGGAATCTTTGATTTTACATGTTTTCTATAATATAAATATTTTTGTGTACCAATAATAGTAAAGACTACTTAAAACTTGTTATGTAGAAGGTACTAAAATAAGCCCATATTATATGCATTATCTCACTTGGTGTTCACAATGACCTTATGAGCCATTTTATAGATGAAAAAACAGTTATTTCTCCAAGGTCACATAACTAGTAAAAGGCAAATCCAGAATGTGAACTCAGGCCTGGAGGATTTCAGAGCATGTGTTCTTGATGCTTAACCACTGACATGAGTTGAGATGACTGAGCCAATCTGCTTTTATGTCTTTATGTCAAATAGCTTTTTAAAACCACTAGCAAAAGACAGTTGGTGTGGTGGTCAAAGACACTGGATTCCCAGGTTTCACCAGAGACAGGCACGGCTGCTTCTGAGGACTTGTTGTTCTTTCTCATCACTTTTCCTCTTACCTTGCTTACAAGTTTCCCCTCAGAATCAGGACTGTGGCTTCTACTTGTGTGATCTGTGACCAGCATAAGGCCATATATGGCTAGAGAACGAGCCAAAGGAGCCTGAAATGCAGTCTGTGCCCTTCTCACCAAGCTACATTCCTTCCGAATTATGATCAATGGAGGGGCACCTTTTTGCAGTCCACACAAAGGCATTGCATGGGCTAGGCCTGTTCCTGCTCAGATCCAGGTTGTGCTATGAGTAGTTTGCCACTAGATATTCTAAAGACTTTGGATGTTTAGGAATGTGATGTCAACCGATGGTGGTGTAGTATTCATTCATTCATTCACTTAACAAGTATTGGTTGAGCTCTGTGCCAGGTATTACACTGGGTGCTATGACTACAGGACTCCATAAACTCCTTATGGAGTTTATAGTCTAGTGGAGGAGACATGCAATATAAGTAGGATCTATCTAAGTGGAAATTAGGATAGTATTCTAACTAGAGGTTATGGTGTGCATGAAATATGGTGGCCAACTATTCTGGTCTGTTGTGGACAGAAGGATTCCTGAGACATAGCACTTCTAGTACTAAAATTGGGCAAGTTCTGGCTAAAATGGAATGAGCTGATAATCATAGTGTGAAGTCCCTGTAGTAGGAAATAATTTGATGTGTTCAAGCAATTGAAAGAAATCAGTACGGTTGTTATCTTAGAGTATATATAACAGGGACAAAGGACGGAGCTGGTATTTTCTCCAAAAACAAGCCACAAAAGGATTTAAATAGTGCCATAACCTCATTTTCAGTGCATTTTTAAAAGTTCTGCTGTGTGAAAAATGGATTATAGAAGGACAAGAATGGAGTCAAGGGAGAACAGTTAGAATATTATGACAGTGATCAGGTGAGATGTGATGGTGGCTTGGATCAGGGTGATAACAGTAGAGATAGTGATAAGTAGTGGGATTCAAGACATAGATTAAAGAGAGCTCCAGCTAGACTCAACTTTGTCCTGTGCAAATAGCCTTTACTCCATAAGTATTTGTCAGAAACAATCAACAATATTAGTTAACAGAACAGCTTCCTGAGACAGTGCACAAAGATTAAGGCAAACAATATGTTAACCAGGAGTTTAAAAGAAAAAGCTGTGAAACAAGATGTCCATAAGGGGTTTCAAAGAGGTTCAATATAATTATGGAAATCTAAAACGCTGCATGCACGTATTTGAGTGTGCATGTGCACAAGGCTGTCTATACTCAAAAAAGACCTGAGAAGGTTCTAACCCCAGACTTCTGACTGATCTTGAAGCTTTGTGCAAGTAGGAAGTGAAGGCTAAGGCAGAGTTGATAACTGCCTGCTGGAGTATTTAAAACATTCTCCAACATGGACATACAACTCTTCAGCAGAGACCAGAATACTTGTTGTTTCTAGACATTTAAGGAAATATGTTCAACTATTAGCTGACCATCATACAAACTAAGAGGGTTATCAGCATGAACACATGAAGAATGTAGGCCTTGCCAAATTTGTTCAGAAAAATTACTAGAACAACAGGATAAATTTGTTCAGAAAAATTACTAAAACACTCAGGAGCAACAATAACAACAGACCCTGGTGAGGGTAGTTGGAGGAAACTCATAAAACTCCAGTGTTATAGGAAACCAGAAAAAGAGCGTAAAGAAGAAGGAATGGTCAACTGTGTTACATGCAGCCAGAAAGTCATGTAAGATGAGGACAGAGACGTGGCCACTGTAATTTTTTTTTTTTTTAACCATAGAGGTCATTTCTGACTTTGATAAGAGCAGTTTCAGTTAAACAGTGGGATTTGAAACTTGACTGGTATGGATTGGAGAAGGTAAAGAAAGGTAGACAAGAAGCACAGACAACTCTTCCAATTGACTCCTTTTCAACAAAAACCTTCAGGCTGAATGAAAATGAAGTAGATAAATAGTATGAAAAGACTGTTGGGTGTCTTTGGATCTTTTCTGACATACTCTTCACAGACCCCATTTTACTAGCTGCCTCGGACTCAAAAACTACTAGTTAGCTGGGTGCTTAGTTTAGGTCTTTCCCTCTTTGCATCTTATTTTAATTGTTTGTGAAGTGATGGATTGTAGCCTATAGGTTAACCTATCCCAAAGGAAACTATATGACATACTAAGTGCAACTTTTTTTTTGGTAAACATAAAGAATTTTGTGTTTGGGGCCAGTAGGTAGCATGGTGGTTAAGGTGCTGGACTCCTACATGGCTGACTGCAGTTTGAGTCCTGGGCCTGGCAACATTCTTTCTTTCAGTCTCTGGTGAGCACATATGCCCTATAGCAAAAAATAATAATAAAATTAAATAAATAGTTCTTTTTAAAAAAGAATTTTGTGTTCAATAATAATTTTGTTGATGCAAAAGTAATTGTGGTTTTTGCATTGTAGAGATTTGTCATTTGATATTGGACACATTCTTTTTTTCTCAGGTCCCTCACCAGAGAGAGAGAGAGGTAAAGTGAGAAATCACCCCCAGAGGGATGGCCATGCCACAATTCCCTCTTCTCCATTCTCCTCCCAGGATCCTGGGCATGCACACACACACCCCTGGTGTGATCCTCAAGCCACCGGGTCTGGGACTCGAACTGCGGTTGACTATGTGGGAGCAATACAACTGCCATGCCACCCACTGGTCCTGATATTAAACATATTCTTAAATAAATGTGATTATTGTATATAATTTTAATGCACATTTCTCACTTTATCTTTTTGCTAATGACTCATTATTTGCTGTTTATTTTATATTTATTTTAGACTATAGAATGGTGTTAGACAAAAAGCAAATTCAAGTGATTTTCTTCTTCTGGTTCAAATTGAGTCATAAAGCAGCACATACAACTTACAACATTAACAATTAACATTGACCCAAGAGCTGCTAATAAACGTACAGTGCAGTGGTGGTTCAAGAAGTTTTGCAAAGGAGATGAGAGCCTTGGAGATGAGGAGCTTAGTGGCTTGCCACTGGAAGTTGACAATGACCAATTGAGAGCACTCATTGAAGGCCGATTCTCTTAGAACTACGTGAGAAGTTGCTGAAGAACTCAACCTTGACCATTCTCTGGTCATTTAGCATTTGAGGCAAATTAGAAAGTTGAAAAAACTCAATAAGTTGGTACCTCATGAGCTGACAGAACATTTATTAAAAATCATCATTTTGAAGTGTCATCCTCTCTTATTCTACACAATAAAACCAAACCATTTCTGGATTGGATTGTGACAAGCAATGAAAAGTGAACTTTATATTTAAAATGACATGACTAGTTCAGTGGTTGGACTGAGAAGAAGCTCCAAAGCACTTTCCAGTCAAACTTGCACCAAAAAAAGTTCATGGTCACTGTTTAGTGGTGTCTGATACACTATAGTTTCTTGAATTCCAGCAAAACCATTACATATGAGAAGTATATTCAACAAATCTATGAGATGCACTGAAAACTGCAATGCCTGTAGCCAGCATTGGTCAACTGAAAGGGCTCAACTCTTCTCCACTACAATCCCCAACCACAGGTCACATAACTAATGCTTCAAAAGTTAAACAAATTGAGCTACAAACTTTTGACTCATTTTCCATGTTCATCTGACCTCTTGCCAGCTGACTAACAATTCTTAAAGCATATTGACAACTTTTTGCAGGAAGAACACTCCCATAATGCTTCCATGTACAAGATGCTTTCCAAGAGTTCATCAAATCCCAAAATATGGATTTTTATGCAACAGGAATAAACATTTCTCAATACCAAAACCACAGTTGATTTTTCACCAACCTATATAACTGGAGAACACAAAGATAAACGAAACTAAATAGACTATCTTTTCTTCTTGCAAGACTTCTCAAAGCCTCTAATAGACTAATGTGAATTTTGTGTTTCCAAATGGGGGATATAATATGGAGCATGTCTCTAATATAATTAAGCAAAGAACCCCTTTTTTCTTGGATGATCTATAAACAGCCTATGACAATAGTGTCCCAAAAAACACATTTTGAGAGGATCTCTAAAGGCTCTTCTAGAGATAATCTCTTTTGGCTCTTACACAAATATGGGTATAATACATTTATTAATTTATGCCCAAATCAGCCCAAAGTGTCAAAATTATTATACAACAGCTGTTATTTTATTGGGTGCTTAGTATGGATGAGATTTTGTATAAAGTGCTTTACATGTATAATGAGAAAAAAAAATCACCATCCACCCCATAACAACAGGGAGGTGGATGGCAAGTTGTCTAAGAACTTAATTAAGCCCTGTTAGGAAGTAATTTCCAAGCCTCCACCAGAATCTAGCTTATTCAAAGAAAAGCTCATGCTAAGCTTGGGAGTTAAGCACTAGAGACAGCTGAATTGCTCTGCATCAGAAAGTGGGAAAAATTTCTTCTCATGTTTCCAAGAGGGAGGGAGCAGAAAATAGACCCATGAAAGGCAAGCTGAGAACTTAGAGGAACAGCCAAAGAACTTTTTTTTTTTCTTTTTTTGGAGAGGTTTGTTACTATAGAGCGTGTGCATTCCACCAGACAGACAGAGAGAGACAGAGAGACAGAAAGCGAGAAATCACCCCCAGGGGGGATGGCCACGCCGCAATCCCTTCTCCTCCATTCTCCTCTCGGGATCTTGGGCATGCACGCACATGCGCCCGACGTGAGTTTAAGCCACTGGGTCCGGGACTCGAACCACGGTCGACTACGTGGGAGACAAGCGACATAGCCATTACACTAACTGCTGGTTCCCATACAACTTTGACAAACATCTTCAATTTTAAGCCATTTGCCCTGCTGCAACAACTTCTACTTCCCAAATCTTCCATAAAGTATGCTAGACTAATGCCAGCTTTACAAATTGTTGCTTTTGTTGCTGGGACTATTTTGAGAATAGTATTGCTGTTGTACAAATCACAGAGAGGCTTACAAACCACAAATGGCCATAACATGAAGATCAACATGAAGATTGGGAATGCGCAGATTTTTGATCTTCACATTAAGAGGGAAAACCAGAGAGAGGTGACCATACATTTGGAAACCACACAGAAATTTACAGACATCTTGGAGAGAGGGAATGGATTTGAGCCAATGTTATCTCAGTCTTTAAGATTTCAGCAGATGATGTCTGTGTTCTACATGCAGGATCTCCTTCAATCCTAAAGAAACAATCAAGTGAGACTTAGAGAGATTAAGTGACCTTTCCAAGGTCACACAGTTTGGCAAGGGTAGGGTCATGATTCTAGACCAGATCAGTTTGACTCAAGAGACATGATGGTACCCACCTCCCACCAAGCCTGCCCTCACACCTCATCTCTACTGGGCCTGTACTCTGATGATGGTTAGTAGAATGCTCAGCCTGTTCACATCCCTTTTGCTTTCTGTGGACAGTCTTATTTTTCTGGGTGGGGCCATAGTGGAGATGGAGGACAGAATAATTTTACTTTACTTTTAATCTGCAGGGGCTTAATTCTCTAAAATCAGCTCTTCAGCCTGAAAGGGCAAAGCTACCTTAAATAGAAAGTCAGCCTGGTATAGCCAAGTGTCTTTATATTAATATGCAAAGCTACCAGTCAGCTAATCTCCACAAACCATTTGTTTCCTTAATTGCCCTCTCAGGGCAAAAGTGGAAAAAAAAAAAAAACAGGAAAGATGAATAACAATCTTATTTAATTCACCCTTCCCATTCTCCCCAATTCCACTTACTGATGCAGTTGTGAAGCTGGCAATTTTCAGCTTAAAATTGTATAACCACCCTTCACCCAGGCTCACATCCACCCATATCAGCATCTGTCTTTCTGCACCTCTGAGTTCTACCCACTGACTCTCTCAGAACAATTTCATAGAACTTTGAGCCTTAAGAAGATCCCCAAATGGGTGGAGGGCAATGACAAAATGGCAGCATGGAACTCAGTCTGAATCCTGCACTCCCCATAGGATAGCAAAGTATAAGAGTACTGGTTCTGATGTTGCAGGCTGCATTAAAATCCAAGCTCTACCACGTATTAGCATTATGGCTCTGGGCAGGTCACTTGACTTCTCTGGGCTTCAGGTGCCTCATTAGTAAAAATGGGGTAGGGTAATTCCAGGGGTACTTACTACAGAGAGCTGTTGTGATGACTGAATTAGATCATGCCCAAGCATATAAGAGCATGTGACATAGAGGGTGCTGCTCAATAATGTTGCTGCTTCTGTAGCTGTTTTTTTTTTTTAATTAATATGTGAGGGAGCTGTAAACAGGGTCTGCTTTTCTACTCATGATACAGTCAGACCACAGGAAACAGGGCAGCTGGTTGTGGTTCAATTGATGATTTGGGTTGTTGAGAAGAGGAGAAAACTGCTGGTGGTAATGTCCATGAACCAGCCACCTAAGTCCTTAGTATTCCCCCTCTCTAGTTGCAGGAACTTCTCTCTGATCCCAGCCCAGACTTCTCAACAGTGGGCAATTTTCTGGTAGGCTACTGGGATCTTACATCAAAGCTGATCGAAACGAAATGACATACCCAACAGAAACTCCCCCAGAAAGAACCAGTCAATTGAGCACGATTTACTCCTCCAGCGTAGACTCAGAGGGTAGGTGGGCCTTGGTAATTGGGCCATAGATCGACTAATGTGTTATGCCCTGAGCATTGTGTGCAAATGTGCATGAATCAGGAACTCAACATGAGGGAAGATCTCTAGAGATTCTAGAGTCTAAGGTTATGCCTGAAACCTTTCTATAAAGGTTTATGAATTCCCAAGGAGTTACTCTAAAGCTTCTCCCTATAGTTTAAACATCATCCCAAGAAACAGCCCTCTCCACAAGAATCAGCCTTTGATGGACTCAACAGTTTTCTCAAGTGGGAGTCAAGTGGGAATAGTAGCACTCACTTCAGGAGGGATGTTATGAATATTCAATGACATGAATGATGTTATTAAGTTTGAATTTCCATCCTTCCCCTCAACTCAATCCTAGCAAAGCCCTAAATGAGATCTTGGGGCAAACCCCACTTATCTTTTCTGGAGTCAGTAATCCCGGATGTGATTCCTGAATCTATAATTTATGGCCTGTGTAACCATGGATAGGTGACTTATTCTTTTTTTAGAACCTCAGTTTCCTCATCTGCAAATTTGGACTAGTATCAACATCTACCTTACAGGGTTGTGAGGATTAAACAAGATAATTCTCATAAAGAGATCAGCATAGTGCTTGCACGTGATAAACAGTCAATGAAAGTTTGCTTAATAAAATATGGTAAAATAACAGTAAACGTTACCATTTGTTTTTGTGTTCCTTGAAAATTACTTGTGGGATCTCCAAACACATTTGCTTTCCCTCCCAGTAACTTCCTGAGAATCTGTTATTTTTATCTGTGCTGCTATGTCTACTTTCGCCAACTCCTAGGTGGAGACAAAGGGATCCCACTGTCACTGGGTTTCCCAGTCCTTCCTGCTTCAAGAGCCACAGTCAGCACCAGAGCTTTGGCTGCCATTGCTCGTGTTACCACAGATCTCTTTGCAATGTGGAACTGTAACTCAACCTTCCTGCAAATGATTTCATTGAATTTCATTACGGGTGCTCAGGGAGTTGGCTTAATTACAATTTTAATGAAGCACATGTTCATACAACTTCTGTATTAGCTACCATCTCTTTGAGTGCTCTTTAGTATATAATAAACATTATCTTTCACTGAAGCAGAGATCTGATTTCTCATCTCAACACATTAAGGATCATTTACAAACCTCTGACTCACTGAAGTATGAAAGCTCAGCTGAGACCTTGTGGTTGGGGACAGAATGCTCTCTACCTTCCTTTCAAGGGAGGGGGATACCACCAGGCCCATGAATGCCAAAGTGAGTAGTAAAGTGAGTCTCTTGGCAGAGGCAACCTCAAAACTTGAAAACTGCTTTTGGAAGAATGGGATGGGAAATTTCCTATGTTAATCACAGGTACCTGTGATGTGAGAGCCTGGGGGAGATACAGGTGCACTCTGTTTAAAAAAACTTCGTGTCTCCATTTGGATGATTCAGCATCATCATTTATGCACAGCAGAGGTGGTTGATTTGTGTTCCTGAATCAAATATACCTGCTGATTAGAAGCTTAGATCATGAGTAATCTGCCAAGCCCATTCACAAAATAAGAAAGGTCAGGGAAGCAGAACTACTGTGGCCCTCTGCTGGATCATCAGACTTTTTGGTACTTGGGAGAAAGGCCTTGTTGGTGGTATCATTACATACAATAGGAGCAGAACATTTAAAATTAAGGTAAAATTCACATAACATAGAATTAACTATTTTAAAATGTGCAGTCCAGTGGCATTTAGTACATTCACAATGGCGTACAACTATCACTTCTGTCTAGCCCCCAAACGTTTCATTATCCCAAAAAGAAAATCCCATATACCTTAGGCACGCATTCTATATCCCCTTTCTTTCCCACCCTCAGGTCCTGGCAAGAATGAATCTTCTTTCTGTATCTATGGATTTGCCAATTCTGGATATTTCATTTAAATAGAATCATACCATATGTGACCTAAAGTATCTGGCTTCTTGTATTTTGCATAACATTTTTGAGATTCATCCATGTTTTGCTATATATTGGTACTTCATTTCTTGTATTCACTGATTAATATTCTGTTGTATGGATACAACTCATTTTGTTTATCTGTTCATCAGTCAATGGGCACTAGCATTGTTTCTTCCTTCTGACTATTATGAATACTGCTGCTGTGAATACTTATGTACAAGGATTTGTTTGAGTACCTGTTTTCAATGCTTTTGGGTAAATACATAGGAAAGGAATTACTGGGTTATATGGTAATTCTATGATTAACTTTTTGAGAAACCACCAAACTGACTTCCATGGTGGCTGCACCATTTATATTCCCACTAGGAATGTATGAAGGTTCCAATTTCTCCATATCCTTGTTAACATTTGTTATCTTTTTAAAAAAATTATAACTACTTTAGTGGCTGCAAAATGATATTTCACTGTGGTTTTGATTTACATTTCCTTATTTACTAATGATATTGATTTTTAAAAAAATGTTGTGAGCCATTTGTGTATCTTCCTTGGAAAATTGTCTACTCGAGTCCTTTGCCCATTTTTAAGTTAAGTCGTTCTTCATGTGTTCTAGATACGAGGTTATTATCAGATATGATTTGAAAATACTTTCTCCAATTCCATAGCTTGTCTTTTGAGTCTTGATAAAATCCTTTGACATAGAAAAGTTTAAATTATTTTTTTGTTTTAAAATTCTTTTATTTTCGTAAATTTTCTCTTGACATTTTCTTTAAGCTTCTGGATAGGCGTTAGAGCTTTATCGTAGTATATACTTTTTAAAATTTTACATCTAGGGGGGCTGGTAGGTGGCATGGTGGTTAAGGCACTGGACTTCCCACATGGCTGACCACAGTTTGGGTCCCAGAACTGATGGCTTCCTTTCTCACTTTCCTTTTCTTTCTCTCTCCCCCTCTCTGGTGAACTCATGTGAAATGATAATAATAAATAATTCTTTTTTAAAAAATATTTACATTTAGGGACCAGCAGATGGCATAATGGTTAAATTGCTGGACTCTCACATAGTTGACCAAGGTTCAAGTCCTGGACCTGGTGACTTAAAACCCATGCCAGGCGCATGTGCGTGTGTGCCCAAGATCCCAAAAAGAGAATGGAGGAGAAGTGACTGTGGCATGACCATCCCCTCTGGGGGGGGGGGGGTGATTTCTCATTTTCTGTCTCTGTCTTTCTGGTGAGTGCACATGCCCTAGAGCAAAGATCTCTCTCCTTAAAAAATTTACATTTAATCACTGTGCATCTTTACAGTGTACAATATGGTTTTCCCCAGCATGAAAACAGTGCATATTAGTCAAGTCAAAGACATTACCATACACATTATCATCAGCAGATAACTTTTCAGTTTTGTGTCTATTAAATGTATTGTTTGTTAAAAGTTTTGAATTTTTTAAATATTTATTTTATTTTATTTTTTATTATTTTTAATTTGACAATAGAGAGACAAAGAGAGAGAGAGGGGGAAAGTGAGAAACCAAGCTGCTGGGTCCAGGACTCTAGTGAGAGGGAGCGGATCAGGGAAAAAAACCAAAACATTTAATAGACAAAAAAGTGAAGTTATCTCTTGATGATAATGTATATGGTAATGTCTTTTTTTTTTTTTTTTTTGGAGAGGTTTTCGCTATAGGGCACATGCACTCGCCAGAAAGACAGAGAGAGACAGAGAGATAGAAAGCGAGAAATCACCCCCCCAGGGGGTATGGCCACGCCACAACCCCTTCTCCTCCATTCTCCTCTTGGGATCTTGGGCATGCATGCACACGTGCCCATTGTGAGTTTAAGCCACCTGGTCCAGGACTCGAACCATGGTCGACTACATGGGAGTCCAGCAACATAGCCATTATGCTAACTGCTGGTCCCCAATGTTAATGTCTTTGACTTGAAATATGCACTGTATTTGTGCTGGGAAAACCATGCTGTACATTGTAAAGATACACATTGATTAAATGTAAATTAAAAATATTTTAAAAAATTTAAAAAAAAACATTCTCGATTCCAGGATCATGAAGATTTATCCCTATGTTTTTTTTTAACAATTATTTATTTATTTAATTTATTATTATTATTATTATTTAATTTGCCATAGGACACATGGATTCACTAGAGAGAGAGTGAGAAAGCAAGCCAGCTGTTCTGGAACTTGAACTGCGGTCAGTCATGTGGAAATTCAGCACCTCAACCACCATGCCTCTGCTATCCCTGAAGCCTATGGTTTTTTTTTTTTTTTTCTTGGAGAGGTTTTCGCAATAGGGCACGTGCGCTCACCAGACAGACAGAGAGAGACAGAGATAGAAAGTGAGAAATTACCCCCCAGGGGGGATGGTCATGCAGCAATCCCTTCTCCTCCATTCTCCTCTCGGGATCTTGGGCACACATGCACACGCGCCCAGTGTGAGTTTTAAGCCACCGGGTCCGGGATGCGAACCACGGTCAACTACGTGGGAGTCCAGCGACATAGCCATTACGCTAACTGCTGGTTCCCAAGCCTATGGTTTTTCAAAGATCATTACAGTTTTAGCTCTTAGGTTTATGTTTCTTAGTTGATTTGTTGTTGTTTTTTTGTTATTTCTGGTTTACATATGTTTGATGTACATCTTTGTGGGGTGCAGTATGGTTTTTCAAAGCATGCACACAGTGTGTAGTAAACAAATCAAGAATATACACATATTCATATTCTTTCTCATTGAACATTATAGTAAGTTGTACCCATTTAATAATAGTTGAATTCCTTTTTGGAAGAATATATTAAATTGTCCATATTTTTCAATCTTCTGTGGTATGCCACCCCTAACCTCTTCTCTTTATTTATATGCATTCTTAAGGCAATTAAAAAATGTTTTTCCTAATTGCCCCCATCCACACCTCCATGGAGCTTCTGATATCTATCTAGTTCTCTCTGGTTCTAGGCTTTTCAGTCTCTTCAGTCTCTGCCATAGAATAAAGTCTGCTCCAATAAGACTGGTTTCAGGTAAAAATCATGGGGAAACCATAAGCATATCTCTACATGGGAGATGGGGATCTGGAACAGTTTTTTGCTTATAGCTAATAAACTAATTGAACACTGTCAACCGAGGTCTAATGAAAAGTTAAATTGTCCTTCCTATTTATCCATTCTTATAAAGTATCAGGAGTGACAAACTGGCTTTCTGTATGTAGCCAAAATGATTTCAACAGTCTTCTGCTCCCCCAATATACCACAGAAAAAGCACATTCTGAACTAGATATCCAAAACCCAGGCTTGAATGCCGGCTGTGCTACTTAACTTGCTCTAAGACCTTGGGAAATTCAAGATTGTTTGCTCATCTGTAAAGGGAAATTAGTTATACTATGTACTTAAACTTAAAGGGATATCATGATGCATAAAAGTACTTAGAAAATTGATTATAATATTTCAAATGTATGGTATTATGGATGTTTTCATTTGAGGGTTCCAGCCCTTAGGCGAGATCTTTCTCCCTCGGGGACACTAATAAGGCTAACAAATGGATCCAGGTATACTAGAGCACAGACTACAGGAATTAGACTGGAAAAAAGTGAGAAATAAATTCTTACTCTCTTTAAATTCCAAGATGAGAAGTCTGTTGCATAAAAGAATGAATAAGGGCCAGCCTCTGGTGTGGTGGTGAAGGTGGCTGGATCCCATATGGCTGACTGTATGGTTTGAATCCCAGACCCTGTGGCTTGAAAACCATGCTGGTTATGCATGTGGATGTGACCAAAATCCCAAGAGGAAAATGGAGAAGGGATTATGATGTGGCCATCCCCTCTGAGAAGTGCTTTCTCACTTTACCTCTCTCTCTCTCTGTCTCTCTCTCTCTGGTGAGCACACACATCCTATAGGGAAAAAAAAGAAAAGAAGGAAGGAAGGAAAGAAGGAAGGAAGGAAGGGAAAGAAAGAAAGAAGAAAGAAAGAAAGAAAGAAAGAAAGAAAGAAAGAAAGAAAGAAAGAAAGAAAGAAAGAAGAAAGAAAGAAAGAAAGAGAAAAAGAAAGAAAGAAGGAAAGAAAGAAAGAAAGGAAGGAAGGAAGGAAGGAAGGAAGGAAGGAAGGAAGGAAGGAAGAAAGAAAGAAAGAAAGGAAGAAAGAAAGGAGAGAAAGAAAGAAAGAAGAAAAAGAGAAAAAGAAAAAGAGTGAATGAACAAGGACAAAAACAAAGTGAGAGGTCTCGTGTTTGCTGTAGAGAGGACCAAGATGCAGTAAGCAAATAATAAGTATGTACTGAGCACCTATTACATGCCTGGCACCACAAGGAACTCTGAGGACTGTTTCGTAGGATGTGTAAAGATCCATGGAGTATAGGGTCGTGAGACTAGTTTTAAAGTTAAAGATTACTGAGGAGGGGTACAAGATGACTCAAACTTGGCCCTTGCTCTTTAGGAGCTTCGACTGAGGAAGGGAAATAGGAATGTATGTACAAATAACAGTGATGTGCAGCAGAAAGTTACATATCAAATCAATTAAATATATTTCATGAGAGAACTTGGGAGGAGAATTTCCAACTGTGGAGCACGCAGTTGTTCAAAAAATTATCCATGTAGGTAAATAAGCCCTTCTGACTCTTTTTATTTTCTTGTTACAGTAAGGCAGAGAATTTGGAAAGACATCTAAGGCAAAAT
The DNA here is from genome assembly GCA_026018925.1 of Tupaia tana. Lineage (NCBI taxonomy): Eukaryota > Metazoa > Chordata > Mammalia > Scandentia > Tupaiidae > Tupaia > Tupaia tana. Next base: position 16,228,283 of record JAKSZU010000009.1, read on the forward strand.
ATTTGGTTTTGAGCCCATCGATGTCCCTGGCCAAAGTTGGGTGGATATAAAGTTTGTTGACATTTCTATATGGTTGACCATGCAGAGATCTCTTTAGAGCTGAAGATCAATCCCCACTCTAGACCTGGCCTGAAAAAAAGGTTGGGAGTAAAGCCAACTTTTAATTCATTCCTATCCTTCCCACTCAAAGCAAGGTGTGATAGAAAAATTATGGTTTTTAGTTACTTACCACCAGATCTGTAATATTTTATAACCTATCTGAGCCTCAGTTTGCTCCTCCTCAGAATGGGGATAATAAAAATACCTACTTTGTAGGGTTGCTGTGAGAATATTGCACATAAGTGATATATATAATAAATCACATAAAAGTTAAAAAATAGAAGCATTGAGACCAGCAGATGGTATAATGGTTATGTCACTGGACTCCCATGTAGTAAACCACAGTTTGAGTCTCAGACCAGGTAGCTTAAACTCATGTGAGGCCCATATGCATGAGTGCCCAAAATCCCCAGAAGAGAATAGAGGAGAAGGGATTGTGGTGTGGCCACAGAAGGGGTGATTTCCAACTTTCTGTCTCTCCATCTCTCTCTGTCTCTCTGGCGAGTGCATGTACCCTATGTTATCAAAACAAAGTGTTATAACCATTAGGGTTGAGATCCTCTGAGGTAGAGCAGAGAAGCAAGGGGAAGAGTGGTGAGGAATAAGGTAAAAAAAAAAAAAGTAACAGAGGCCAGAACATGTGAAGTCTTATAGTCATGGCAAGGACTTTGGCTTTGACTCTGATTGAGATAGTTAATAGAAAGTTCTGAACAGAGGGGTGACAGTATATAATTTTAGTGTAGGCAGAGTAGTCTTTGGTGTAGTCTTTCTTTGGTGTACAGGAATGGAAGCAGAGAGATAAGTTGAAGGCTTTTACAGATAGTCCTGGAAAGAGATGATGGTGGAAGCATGGTGGAAGTGGTCAGAGGTGGTCAGACTCCACACATGTGTTTTGCAAATAGAGTCAAGTAGTTGCCTAAAAGAGGTAGACTATGAGCTGAGTCTTGAGAGGATGAGAGAGGACAAGTGTGAAACAGTGGAGATGCATGTGGTGTGTCTGTGGAATGCAAAGAAAGTCTTAAGACTGGAACAGAGATTGGAAGAAGAAAAGGAAAAGGAAAGAATGACCAGGCAAGATGACATCATGTCATCTTCTGCCCAAGCAGAGTTTAACTTTATTTATTTATTTATTTATTTATTTATTTATTTGTTTATTTATTTACTTATTTACTTATTTCAATTTGATAGGAGAGGAGAGAAAGAGAGAAAGAGAGAAAGAGAGAGAGAGAGAGAGAGAGAGAGAGAGAGAGAGAGAGAGAGAGAGAAAGTCACCAGGTCCAGAACTCGAACTGTGATAGGACATGTGGGAGTCCAGTGCCCTTAACCACCATGCTAACTGCCAGCTCCTGCCCTCATAGATTTTGAGAACTCTGAGCTACTTGGCAGCAGAGGTCCTTCTTCCTGCACCTGTCACTTTGCTCCTCGCATGCTAGGATGTCCAATGGATGAAAGATAGATCTTTGTGATAGATCTTTGGCAGGTTAGTCTTTGTAGAAAGAATCCTAAATATAATTATTTTCAAGATTTACAGAACATTTCAGTGTAATCCTAAACTTGATTACAAACAAGAAAACAAGAAAGGTAATTTTAAGTGTAGAAATGTACAAAAACATACACTGCGTGGAGGCTGAATATACTTTGCCACATCTGCAGATTGCTGTTTTTAGTGACTGCTGTGGTGGTGAAGTAGCAGCTCAACATTTTGTAATGTTGGAACTTCATGGGAAGGTCTAGGGTTTGCATCCCAAAGTCTCCCTGTACATGATCGGTGTGCACATATATGCCTGTGGTCTAGGTTGGCTGAGGCTGGGAGTGTGTTGTGGCATGAAAACCCTGTTAGATCTCTCTTCCCCCCCCCCTCTCTCTCTCTCTCTTTCTCTCTCTCTCTCTCTCCAAAATCCAGGGAAGTCTTCTCAGATGATCAAACATTTAGTTCTACTTTATAATTTTTTCTCCTTATCAAGTATTGACAAGGATTCTTTGCTTGGTTGAACTTTAGTCAGTCTCCTGAACTTTCTGCTAGGCCCAACTGTGCACTTGCTTGTAAAATATAGTTTCAGTAAAGAGCCCTGCTAAGTTTGTTAAGCAGAAATTCCTCTACTCTCGATGTCTGATCACCACTGATATCTGATTGGGTTCATCATTCACCGTCATCCCTCAGGTAATGTCTGATAGCTCTGGCTTGTATTCAGCAAGAAATGGGTTAGATCTGTTTAGCCAGAATCCCACCTACCCCTGATGTTATCTCTTAGTAATTTCCCATCTACTGATGCCATCCTATTCATTGGCTATAAATTCCCACTTGCCCGTGCTATGTTAGGAGTTGAGCCCAATCGCTTTCTCCCCACTGCAAAATCTTATTGCAGTGATTCCTATACCTATCTCAATGCTCCCGAGTGAAATAATTCCTACTGTGCTTTAAACAGAGTAATATTTAATAATTTTTTCTTGAAAAATATCAAACAATGGGTTTTTTCTTAAACTTCATCGATGCAGGAACAATATCAATAATGTAAACCAACTTTGTGAAACTTTACTAGACTTAAAAAAAAAGAAAAGAAAATACAAAAAACTAGGCTCAATAAAATGATGACCTAAAGCATCTACCATTTTCCAGGTTCATCAAAGCAATGAGAAGAAATTAGATGATGATTGGATCTTTTACGTAAATATAGAGCAGTACTGCTGTGAGTGAAGAAGTGAGTCAGGTAGTCATGCTTTCCTGGAATAGATCAAAATCCTTCTCTCTGTAGTTTGCTAGAGTTCCATCAAGTACTTGAGCTGCTGAGGTCTTTCCGCCATCCAGAAAGGCTTTTCTCAGCAGCATCTAGCAGCTTCTTATCTTGGGGTTTAAAGTCTCAAGGGTTTTTTGTTTTGTTTTGTTATTTTTTGTTTTGTTTTGTTTTGTTTTGTTTTTGGCAGCACCTCAGTGCTGGAGTAAAGTTTATTGAATATGTTCAGATTTGTCAAGTACTTTTGTTTTTGTACATTCTACTAATCTTCCCACCTATGCCACCATCTAAGGGAATGAGAAGGGGACATTGAAGCTTTCCTATAGCACGGTGACCTCTGGACCCTCATGCTTTTGGACCTTTCTCCCCATTGCACAACCAGTGTTGAACAAAATGACTTGACTAGAAAGTAAGGAGCCTTCAAAGTTCAAACTGAATTAAGATGGAGTGAGCTGTGGGTGTACAACTTCGCAAGTGAAGCCAGCATGGTGGCACAGAAACCATCCATCACTCAAGCACTCCAGCTCTCACTGTAGTTTCTTCTTCTTACCTCTAGCCTAGGTCCCAACTTTGGGATTCATGTCAGCTTCAAGTTTTAGGTCCACTAAGTTACAAATCAAAAATGTTCTCGGGAACCAGCAGTTAGGGTAATGGCTATGTCGCTGGACTCCCAAGTAGTCGACCGCGGTTCGCGTCCCAGACCCAGTGGCTTAAAACTCACACCGGGCGTGTGTGCGTGCGTGCCCAAGATCCCGAGAGGAGAATGGAGGAGAAGGGATTGCGGCGTGACCATCCCCCCTGGGGGGTGATTTCTCGCTTTCTGTCTCTATGTCTCTCTCTGTCTGTCTGGCAAGCACACACGCACGATAGCAAAAATCTCTCTCTCAAAAAAATGCTCTCATTCATATGTTAAACAAAGAATATTTGGCCTATTATGGGTTATAGTGATATAGCTGCAACCCATACAGATTTGTATTTTCACAGAAACAAGAAATGAGCAAGTGAGGCGTCAAGTATCAAGAGCATGGTTACATGAGAGTCCAGAGAATGGGGATCACACTTTGTCTTGCATTCAGGGAGATTTACTGTGAGCAAATGAGGCATAGGCTGAGCTGTTAGAGATGAGTAGGATTCAGACAGTTGAAGAGGAGATCAATCACAACGTACAATTATGTGGGGGATGAAAATAGGTGAAAAAGCATACTAATCCCAAATCTGTAAAGAACTATATATATATGGGCTTAGAGTAGAAAGTCCAGAAGAATGTACTTTGAATATTAAGTGGATATATCTGGGTAGTAGAATTATGAGTTAGTTTCACTTTCTGTATAATATTTCATATTTTCCAAAATTCCTATTCTTGGCATATTTAGATCTGTAGTCAGAAAGTAAAATTTGGGGCCAGCAGGTGGCATGGTGGTTAAGGCACTGGATTCCCACATGGCCAAACACAGTTCAAGTCCTGGACCTGGCAACTTGAGAATCATTCTTGATACATGTGCGTATATATCCAAAATCCCAACAGGAGAATGGAGGAGAAGGGATTGTGGCAAAGCTATCCCTTCGGGAAATGATTTCTCACTTTCCCTCTATTTGTTCCACACACTCCCAGTGGCAAAAGCCTTTAAAAATGTGAAATTTGATCTTATGCCAAGCAAACTTGTCTCTGACCTAGCCACTCCACTCCAGCCCTGATCCAGTGGCTGCGTCCTCATCTGAATTGTTTCCAGAGAGCTCTTCCCTCAGCCCTTGTGGCCAGCTAGAGAACTATTCCCTCACAACTACTCCTTGATTTCAAGCTGTTGCCCGCTGACTCACCCCTGGTCAGTTAATGGAATCCTCTCCTGGGACATCTTATGCAGCTCTACATGCTGCATCAATTATCCTGTCGTCTCTCTCATCTTCCAGCATTTTCTGAGTCCCAATTTCTCTCAACAGCCCTATTTTTATTTCTTCCCCCTAGAATTGCCATCAGATTCCACCAGCAGACTCGTCATGGAGATTGCCTGCAAAATAACTCTTGAATGCTATAAACATTTTTAAAGCTTGTTTTCTGTTACACATCCTTCCAGCTCAGCTGAAGAAGGCTGATCTCGTCCATCCATACATGACTTCGAAAGATTTTTTTTCTCTATAATCTGTGGCCTACTAAGGGTATTTGCTCACTTCCTCATTCTGTCATCCAGATTATACTTCACTTCGAAAGCTATAATGAATTTGAAGCCTTTCTCTTGGGTCTACGTGATGCCACAGCTACAGACAAGAGAGTCCAATCTCAGGTCCCATAGGCCAACACACTGGAATGTGCAGAAGGTGAGCTGCCCTTCCTCCCTTTCCTTTTGCAGATGAGTAAACTCCCTTTATATATGCCCACTCCCTGGTGCCAACTTCTAGCACTTTCCAGTCACTGTGTTTGACAACTGTACATCTGCTGAGCAATTAAGTCTAGTCATCACAGAGAAAGGTACAGAGAGCGAGACACTCCCCTCCTGCTCAGCTTATGGCCAAGGGAAATTGTATGGAATTATTTTATGGGGAGTCAGAAAGCAAGAAAGGATAGAATACTAAACAAGTTCTTCTAGAAACTGCTTTCTGGGACCAGCAGTTGGTGTAACGACTGTGTTGCTGGACTCCCATGTCGTCAATTGCGATTTGAGTCCCAGACCCGGTGGCTTAAACTCACACCAGGCACGTTTGCGTGCGTGTCCAAAATCCCTAGAAGACAATGGAGGAGAAGGGATTGCAGTGTGGCCATCCTTCCTGGGGGGCTGATTTCTCACTTTCTGTCTCTCTGTCTCTGTCTGTCTTTCTGGCAAGCATATGTGCCCCCCAAAAAACAAAAAAGTCTCCAAAAAAAAAGAAACTGTTCTCCAAGAGTTTATCATAAAATCAAAGATTCTGAAAGTTGGAAGGAAGGATACTTTCATATTTTTGCCATGACTTATGGTGCTAATTTGCTTCTCTGAACAATAGGAACAGAGTTATGGTCTATTGGGCCCTCACTTGATGAATAGAAGTGTTTATTAGTAGGCCTTACAGCTAAGAAGTGGATAGAATGTAATGGTGTCTACAAGCACAATCAACTGCAACTAAGTCAGCCAAGTCAAGGTTTACCACCCTTCAGGTGGTTAGCATGAAGACACACATCACTTCTTCATAGTGTTCAACCCAATTGACCCCTCCTTGTTCCAAGGCATCCTCTGCCTGCTGTGGTCTTGTCTAGTCTCACCTTCCTTTCCTTCTCCAGCAAGCCTTGGGGATAGTGTGGAGGAGAGATTGTCATGAACCTATTAGTTCATAAGGAATGGACTATTTCAATAGATACCTCATAACTTCATGCCAAGTACAACAATGGTTTGGGTTTATATTCATGGTTTAGATTTTTATTTCTTTTATGAAAAGGGACATCTACTTTATATGTGTGCTTAATGTTAAATACTGCCTCTTACGGTGGTAATATCTAAAATTTTACTTGTTTTCAATACATGCATGCTTTGGAAAACTGTATTGTACACTATAAAGATATACAATGATTAATGGTAAATAAGAAATAGTACCATTAAAAATAAGAAGAAAAAATTACTTAGCACGTTTGGCCAAGGAATTCCAAATATTTAAAATATTGGCCGATTCATCCGAGTTGTTTCTGAATTGTTGAAAGCTATTAAAGACAACATTAAAGAATGGAGATCTAAGGGGACTGTTTTCAAACTCGAGACTGGTTTTCCTGATGAGTCTTGATCTTTTGCAGGACTGGGGAGGATGAAAGAAGGGTGTCTCAGAAACTCTGAAGAGGGAGAGAGAGATAACATGTGGAATAAAAAACAATATTTTTATCATTTTAAAAATATCAAGTATGGAGTACAAAACACTGAAAAGTCTTTCTGACTAGAGAGGATACATAGAAGATAAAGTAAAAAATATCATAAGAGAACTGAGTAATGAAAAAGTAGTGAACATTGCCTAGGTTAGATTCATAGATTCATGCTCTTGATAAAGGAACAATCCAGTGAGAGGTCACTGATGGGTCAGCACAAATCACCATACCACTGAAAACATCCTCCCCAAAGCAATCCCTTCTGATGGCTAGAACATGAGCAAGACAAACTTCCAAGGCCAAAGGTATTGCAGGAACCAGAGCTATACTAGGTTATCCTTGAGGGCAAAGGCTGGCCCTTGCCCACACCTCTGTCTCAAATGGCTAGAGTTCTGGCTGGCACATAATAGTTTACCCGTGAGTACGGTTTTCATTATAGAAATACATTGGGAAAAATTGTATCCCTCACTTCCATGATTGAGAGATACAGAGAAAGAGAGAGAACATCCACAAAGGGATCTTCATACTGTTACCCTCCCCAGTCTCAATAAGCCCCAGATTAAGAGAATTCATGTCCACAGCATCCTCAATCAAGTCTCTGGGTGAGAACCCAGAACCTTCCCATGTGGGACAGCCTCAGAGAGTATCAGGTTTTACCACTGCATGCACTACTATCTGCTCCCAAAATAACTTGTTTGAAGAACAATAGAATACATAGCAATAAAATACAGTCCATTGGTGTTGATATATCTAAGTAATACAAACAATATGATCCTATTTCATCTGAACACAGTGCCTTGAACAATATTACTATAGTATGCTCTTATTAAATGTTTCTTGTATAAATAAACGTAGATGTGACTTCAAAGGAAATATGTACTGAGAAAATACCTTACAAGTAACATACCCAAATCAAGGCTTGATTTTCTATCTTGTTTTCAGCTTCTTGTTCACAAATGTGGCAGGTCAATTAAGACAAATCAAGTTGGGTAAAAACAGTACTGAAACACTTTCAACAAGAAAAGGTGAACTGCATTCTTAATGCCTACATGAAGTTGAATATGCTCATTTTTTTTCCTGTCTGTGATCCATTGAGGAACATTGTAAAATCATTCCAGGAGCCATATTCTATCGTAAGAGCCAATGGGGGAAAAATTAGCTGTTGGGAGTGAAAGGAAAACATCAATGTCTATTTGTGTTTTCATGCACAATAATACTATTTTCTCAGTATGTAGTCCACTTTATATTACTTTCATTATAAGACCAAACAGACTTTTAAAGAAATAATAAAATGTAAGGTGATTTTTTTTCTTCCAATGCAGGTATTTACATATAACCATTTGCTCAATCTGAAGAGCTTCCTCATTTCTCCTCTGTACTGTGGGGCCATCTCAGAGACGGTTTGCATAAGTAATGCATTTATTTACTAATCTTCAAAGAGTCTCTATTTTTTCTGCCTTCCCACTGTAGTCATTAGGGGTCACAACCCTGCAGGAAATATGGGCTGCCATGGTAACACCAAATGTCTGCTGCTGGGCTTAGCGTAATTCCTCCCTAATAGAAAAACAACGAGCAGTAAATCCCATCTTTGATAAACTGGCTTATTGTTGTACGGAGCCTCTACCTGGGAGGTGGAGAACCCCCAGAGCAGTTTTAAATGATACAAATGTGATCCACATCTGGATTGATTTCTCATTTTGCACAAGGAACTGGGCAAAATTATACCAGGTCAAGTCAAATTCCTTGTCATATTTAAAAATCATTGGTATTGCACTCAGTCTGTCATCTGTTGGGCATATTTATCAGAAACTATGTGGCACTTTGCTACAGCCTGATAAAAACAAATAATTTCCCCAAATCACTTTTAATCCTCATAGAGAACTACAAATAAAATACACTGACTTTATCCTTTTAAACTAGTTAGTAACGATACTCTCTTATTAGTTTACAATGTTGTGTACTTTAAGTGGGTTGAGCCTGCTTGGGGTTTGGAGACCAGACATGACAGAAAAGGTATGCTAATATCGACCTCAAAGAGAAATTATATACAACAACAGGAAAAGCTTCTCATGCTTATATTTGGGAACAAAAGAAATGTAAAGGAAGAGATACTACCCAATTATTTTGTTAAAAAAAAGTGTTGAGAAAAACATCCTTAAAGTAGCAATGACTACCTAAATAAAATTATACCACAAATACTAAAAATCATGATTCTTGTCAAAGTATGTACTCATCAACATGTATACCTTTGAGGACTAGTCACATGGTCACTCTCTTGGACATTGACAGGAACATTCATTGGAGATACGATAGTTCTTTCCTCAGACAACTCAGTTTCTCTCTTAAATCTCTAAGGCAGAGATGGAATCTGCTGTCTGGTTCCACTGATTTCTATTACACCCAAAAATGTACCCTCTACTCTACCCAAGCCATTGGTCTCACTGCTCTCTGAACATACCATATTTGTTCTGCCTCTACATAACTGTACACACTATACTCTATCTGGAATGTCATCCCCCTCCCTGTGTTACTGCCCCTTCTCATCAAAATTCTATTAATACTTCATGGCCTATTATCATACATTTGAGAATTTAATAACTGTCATATATATTGCTCGAAACTTATTTTCTCTATATAGACTTGCCTTCATAGGAAATCATAAAGCCCATAAGAACCAGCATCAGTAGTCTCTCTACTGTTTCACTGGCTACAACATTTGGATGACATAAGCTACCATGATGGAGGGGCCCCTGAGGAAAGGAACTGAGGGTGACCTCTAGTCAACAGCCAGCAAGGAACTAAGGCACTAAGCTCAGTAAACCTCCAGGAATTGAATTCTACCAACAACCATATGATCCTTCCCCAGTCCAACCATCAAATGAGATCCCAGCCCTGGCTGACACCTTAACTGCAACTTACAAAAGACTCTGAAGCAGAGGAGACAGCTAAGTCATGCCTGAATTTCTGACCCATGGAGACTGTGAGATAATAAATGCATTTTAATCTAAGCTGTTAAATTTGAGGATAAGTTCTTACATAGCTTGGATAATTACTACTATGAACCCAGCCTCTAATTTCATAGCACAGGCTCTAAAAATACTTGTAGAATCAGAGTTAGTAAGAGGAAATTATATTTTTGGTATATTCTCCAGTGACTTAAATGTTTGAGGGACACACATCACATTTCTTCTTAGATGAAGATGAGGAACTTTAAGTGATTATCTGGGTCAGCAGCCAATTTCAGGATATGAAACATGAAGACCAGGGCATCCATTTCTCACTGACCCCTTCATGTGCATAAAAGGCTTTCTTACAACCATTCTCTTGGATGGACCTAGTTTAAGAGCCTCTGCATTTGATAGCTCACCACTGCTAACAGAAGTAAGTCCAGTTTCTTAACCTGTTGATCAAGCCCTTTTACAGCTAGGCCCAAACAACCTCCCAGCCTCATCTCTTGCCACATCTTTTTCTCAGCCCCATAGTAACCAGAGTAAAAACACAAATCTAACCATGTCTTTCCCATACTTAAAACTCTCCAGTGACTTTCTATTGCTCTTAGGAAAAAGACCCTACACAGCCAGGCTCCTGCCCCCAGTTGGAACCTTACCATGCACTAATCTTACCTGAATATTCTGCTCTTTAGTCATAATGGCCTACTTTCAGTTCCTTATACTATATTCTGTCTTGCCACAGAGCTTCTGAGCATACTGTCACTTGTCACCTGACTAGCTCTTATTCATCCCGTAACTCTCATTGTAGTGTCATTCTCTCAGGGAGATATTTTCTGAGTTACCTAATCAGATCAAGCACCACATTCCATGCTCCCATAGCACCATATAAGTCTTCTTCCTAGATCTTGTATTTATTTGTGTGACTTATAGGGTTAATCTCTCTCAATCTCTATGTCAGATCTACAAGGCTAGCCTTTTGCCTGCCTTGTTCACTGCTGTATCTCCAGCACCTGTAACATCTTAGATATATACACATGTGTATTTACATACATATATATGTATATATACCTACATAGACACTATACATATATATACATATACACATCTATATATTTATATGTGTATGTATATATGTATATTTAAAGTCATTATATTTTTAAATTTACAGATAAAACTGCATATATTTACCATGTACAATATGATGCTTTGAAGTGTATATACATTTTTAAGTGACTAAATCTAACACATGCATTAACACATGCATTACCTCAGACAGTTATTATTTGTGTGTGTGTGTGTGGCGAGAACACTTAGTATCCACTCTCTTGATGTATTCAAGATAAAATATATTGTTATAAATTATGTTTGTGGCGGGCACTGCATACGGAAGCCATCTTGAGCTATCCACCATCTTGGAAACCATTAGGTTTCACTTCCTCACTGAGCAAACCGTTTCTCAGAAATCATGTGACCAATTGTTCTCCCTGTGGGGCGGTTGGGTTCCTAGGCAATGGGAAAGATCCACCCACACCAATGATTGGTTCATACTGTTCTATTTCATTTGCATTTCGGGCAACCAATTGGTCCCCACCAGCCTGTATATAACTCAACATTCTTCCTCAATAAACAGAAGACTTGATCAGCACTTTGTATTGTCTCCACTCTGTGTGTCTGTGTGTGTTTGTCCCATCTCTCACTCCCTCCCCCAGGAAACCTGTTCGACTGTCCTGTGGGTTGGGACATATGATATATCCCTTTAATTTATCACTCATTTATAAATGAAATTTTATATCTTTTGACCAACATTTTGCCAACTACCAACCACCCCAACTCCTGGTAACCACCATTCTATTCTCTACTTCTGTGGCATGAACTTTTTCAGATTCCATGTATGTGTGATATCATGCAGTATTTATCTTCCTGTGCCTAGCTTTTTTCACTTAGCATAATGCCCTCCAGGTTCATCTTTGTTGCTGTAAATTATGGGATTCCCATCCTTTTAAGGCTGAATAGTATTTAGTCATAAATCAACATATGTGTTTGAAATAAATGTAGAATCTAAAAAACAACAAAACCCTGGCTTTTGACAGAAAGTGGAAGACTATGGAAGATTTACTGCTGAGTGAAACAAGCCAGGCTATGAAGGAGAGGCACTGTATGTCCTCACTTAATATATACCGAGTGTCCGCACTGTATAACTGAAACTGACAGGCTAAAGGATGTATAAACACAAGAGATGGGTGTGAATGCCAGTTGTGGTGTGTGTGGAGGAGTGGGGCCTGGGGAAAAACATTTGGAGGAGGGATACGGAGACAGCATTGTTGAGACAGGGAGGTAGTATTGTTATATTTTGATCAACTGGACTGGGGAGAAATGTTCCCATATTGAAATGATCACCTTGTAAGCTAAATAATGTGATCGAATGTATTAAAAAGATGTAAAAAAGAAAGAAAGAAAGAAAGAAAGAAAGAAAGAAAGAAAGAAAGAAAGAAAGAAAATTAAAAAAAAGAAAGAAATGTAGAACAAAATTTACTTCTCTTCTTTAAGCTTTGCTTTCCTTCCCTATCTAGTGAGAAATAGTATTCTGTTCTCTCTTCAAATTCTGACTAGTTTGTGATTCCAAGTTGGACACTATCCTTACCTGCCACCCACACAACTCCTGAGGTTACAATCTTTTTAGGCCACTGTGCTCCATTCACTGAGACTCTTGAAATAAAGGACAAATCCTTGATCTACTTTTCTAGTTACAGAAATTAACATTAAAATTTAGAAAAAAGAGGCCAGCAGGCGGCATGGTAGTTAAGGTGCTGGAATCCCATATGGCCAACTGCAGTTCAAGTTCTGAACTGGGATTCTTGAAAATAACACCTGGCACGTGTACATGCATGCTAAAAGTCCCAGGAGGAGAATGGAGGAGAAGAGACTGAAGCATGGTCTTCGATCCTGGACGGTGATTTCTCCCTTTCCCTTTCACTGTCTGTTTCTCCAGTGAGCTCACACATTCTATGACAAAAACATAAATTTTTTTTCTTTGAATTCAGAAGAAATATCTCAAAGTACAAAACTGTTAATCTCTTTTATTTTTTCTTTTTATTTCTATTTCTTTTATACATTCAATCATGTTACTTAGCTTACAAAGTGAATATTCCAACATGCGTTCATTTCTCAACAGTTCACGATACTAGAAAATTATCTTCAATAGATAATAATCCATTTCTTTGTCCCATAAATGCTTTGTCTCTCTATTTTTCCCTTTTGCAGTCAAAAGAAAATCCAAATAATTGAAAAACTTAGGCAATGTTTGTTCATTTGGTTGTCTGTTTATTTTAATCTGATTGTACCCTAGGAGCTATTCACACCTTTTCTAGGGTAAAATACTACTTGTGAGTGAGTGTAACCTCCTGTTCTGATGTCTTTGATTTAACATGCCAGAGGGTGTGTGTGCTTCCTGGAGAGGGGGAGAGAGAGAGAGAGAGAGGTAAAAAGTGAGACAGTACCTCTGCTATGGGTATGGTCATGCTACAATCTCTTCTCCACTTCTCCCTCCTTTCAGGATCTTGGTGTGTGTGTGTGCGTGCACACACACACACACACACACCTGGCATGTTTTTTCAAACTACCAATCTGGGACTCAGACTGCACAGTCGCCCATGTGGAATCCAGTCCCCTTAACCACCACTATGCCACTGGGTGGCCCTTAGCAATATTTATAAATCTCTTTTGAAGGGCATCACTGAGAACAGAGAGCTTGATATAAAAGCAGAAATGTAGCTTTAGGTCATAAACTCCTATAATGCCATCCTGGAAGCACGTAAGAGATAATCTATTCTCATTTCTTCACTTTACGGATAGTGATGCTGAAGACTAATCTGTAGTCTAGATAAGAAAGTCAAACTACATCAAGTCACAAAGCTAGTCAGTTCATCTACTAAAAGATTTCAGTGTAGACTTGAGACTAAAAACCAAGATTCTTGGGCCAGCAGGAGGCATAGTGGTCAAGGTGCTGGACTCTCACATGGCTGACCGTGATTTGGGTCCTGAATCTAGCAGCTTGAAAATCATGCCAGGTGCGTGTGCCCAAAATCCTGAGAGGAGAAATGAAGGAGGGACTGCAGCATGGCCATCCCCCCAGGGGATGATGTCTCACTCTCCCGCTCTCTGTCTGTCTCTATCTTGCTCTGGCGAGCACATGTGTCCTACGGCAAAAACAAAACACAAAAACAATTAGAAAACCCTCCAAACCAAGATCCTTGACCCCCAATTTCTTCACTTAATGTCATTTGTTGTCCTCTCTCTCATTATAAAAGCCTAATCATTTTCTTTTGAATCTGCTCTCTCTCCTTAATAAGTATTCAGGTATATGTCTTTCATTTAAGAAAGTTTTAATGAGATCAATGCCAAAGAGAAACAAATAGCTGGAGACTAAGTCTGTAACTACTGTCATGAGGAAATTGAAGTACAATGAACCCTTGACATTCAGGAAGGACATCCGGAAAACCTCATCTCCAGCCCTTCTCCAATTCACGAATCACACAATTATATAATTCGTGTAATTTCCTCTATAAAACTTCTATTTTCCTCCTAAGAATCATCATGTTCTTAGTAAGCCTATCGCTCCATTGCGCCAGCCTTGAAGTATATGCAATTCAAATTTATGCCTCAGTAAAATTACAAATTACTACATGTCATGGGCCTTTAAGACCCACTCATAAATAGTTGAAACTGAATGTTATATCAAAAATACACCCAGGGTCTATTGATTCTTTAAAGTGACAGCCTGACCAGACCTGGATAGGTATTTGAGTTATTAGTTTTAATTCAAAGGAAAGACCACAGTGTGCCAGTGTGAACTTTGGAAAACTACTGGCTCCCGAGTTTCTTGTAAAAGCAGAGAACACATTGGGCAGGCCTAGCAATGAGAGAGTAAGAAAAGTCAAATCCGTCTGGATCATGAAAGAATGTTCTCTCTTCATCCTGTCTGATTATCAGAGTCTTTTTTTGTGTGTGCAGCTACAAATTGAACATTTGTTCCCTGTCCTGTGTAACATTATTTTGTGGAGGTTCACAGACAAATGTGCATCCAAACCAAGTCTCTGTTCTTTAGGAGCTTCGAGTGAAGTTGGGGAATCCAGGCAAATTCACTAGACATCGGTAAATATTAATGTAAAGGAAGAGAGGATATTTAGCAATACTTAGTGGGAAAGAAAGCACTTGAACAAAAGAAAATGAGGTGAGATGAATGAAAATGTGGAAGGGTCAGTGAAGGAATTCCAAAATGGACTAGGGTTTGGCTACAGTCACCCTACCATCAAAGGAAATCCAGAGTCTTTTCTCTGTGTTGGGTTTTATGTGTTGATCTTTTTGGAAAGGAAAAGAATCACCAATAGCACCGAGAATGGGAATTTACACAGAGTGGGGCTCAATAGACCTCATTTTAGAGAGGATTTTCATTGAAATATTTCTATCTGAAATGTGTGCAAATGATAAGTATTAAGTTTGATGAGTTTCTAGAAAATCAACTGTAGTCTCATAAATAGCACCTAAATCAGGACACAGAACATGGCCAGCATTGCAGAAACACCTCCCATTCCCCATCTTAGCCACTACCCCCTCCAAAAGCTAGTCAGATTAATCTTGCCTGGTTTGAGATCTTCCATCAATGGAGTCATATCATATCATAGGATGTTCTCTTTTGTGCCAGGCTTCCTCCACTCAATATTGTGTTTGTGAGATCTGGCTCTGTTTTTGCATGTAACTATATATAGACCACTTGGAAGCAATTAGGCAGCTTAATGGTAGTTGCATGTAGTTACCACATTTCAGAAACACATGAAATCATCCATTCACCGTTTCTGTGAATGATCAAGGAAAGAATGAAGGAAGGGAAAGATGAAATACGCAGGGTCTCTGCAGCCTGGTCTTCAAGAGAAATTGGCAATTAGGTGAGAAGTGAAAGGGATAAGAGGTTTGAGTGGCAGACCTGATTGAGATTAACATAAACCATTAGGTTAACTCAGAGACAAATAGGAGTGGCACTTGAAATTTACATAAATGCTATACCCAGTTGCAATCAAGTTTTTGTAAGAAGAAAACTGACAAAAAACCTTATAAGCTGAGTTGAGCAGAAACAATAGCAGCCCTAAATTATCTTTGCTGGCAGAAAAACTTGAGGAAAGAAGGGAGATTTTAGAAAAGATTTTCAGTGTAAGGTGGCATTGGGGTAACCAATAGATGGTGAGATTTAATGCTCCCCTCCTTTGGGAGGAGGATAAATATATGACCCCTGACAGTATTCCTGCAAGTCACTTCCTCCTCTCAGATTTTCCAGCCTTTCCAAGGTAGACAACATGTATTCTTTAAGTAAATATGTCCTTGTACCAAACACTTGGCTAGATGTAGGTGCGGAACAGACTCAGTCTGTCCTCATGGAGTTCACAGTAAGCTCAGTGGCCAGCCAGCCATGACCTAACACTGTGCATCAACAACTGGACATAGCTATGAACCACACAGAATCTCTCTGGATGGTTTCTTTGCCAGAGTAAAAAAGCTGTCTCTGTCACTCTCAACACTCCTCTCCACTCCATCCCTAGCTAAAGGGACTTTAGCTAGTTTGTGGTAGACATCACACATCCTTTAGATTATTCTGGGCTGACCACCCTATCTCTTGAAAGAAAGGGACCCCTTCCCAGCACCTGTAGGAGAACTGAGAGGAAGATGAATGGTGGGAAGCTAGGTCAGCTCTGTTTTTGGAACTCTTGTGGATGGAAAATCATCATAGCTTCAGAGAGAACTCTTCCAGGGGGATTTTCACTATACTCCTCTATCCCTTTGCTTGGCCAGACCTGAGTAAGGCTAGCCTTAAATTTTCCTTACTTTCTTCCCTCTTTGCTCAACCAAGAGAAGTGAGACAAGGTCCTCTGAGACAAACATAAGAAATTAAAAGTGTGAACTGATTTCATTGGGGGGAGGGTCCAATATTTTGATTTATCAGAAGAAGAATAGGATACAGTGGTCAAATGCATAGGCACAAAAGTTCAACTAGCCTGGGTCTGCATCACCACTTCTATCACTTACCAGCCACATAACCCCTGGGAAAGTCACATATCCTCTCTAAGTTTCTGTTTTCTCATATGTCAAATGAAAATAATAGTTCCTACAATATACAGTTGTTGAGAAAAAGTTAAAGAATCAATTAAGGTAAATGCTTGTATAGTAATACAATTATGTAGATCTCCTTCTTTCCATTTCCCTCATTTTCCCTGCCTAGGCACAAGGTATACTCAGTGCCTAGTCAGTCTGTCTGAGACCTAATGGTACCAGTTTCCACTTGAAAGAGAAGTTAGTACAGAGGTCATCAAGATGAGGGCAGGGAGGCAAAATGCCCAGACATACCAAAGGCACTTCCTATTGCAATAAGATTTTTCCAAATCTAAAATCATCATCAAATAGATTGGCTGGAACATGAAGACTTTTGAAAGAATTCTAAAACAATTTTTATTTTTGAAAATGAAAAAAGGAAATGTCTTTTGCAACTCCTGAGATCAAACTGTTCCCCTGATCTTTGAGGGTACTTAGCGAAATGATAAATGATTGCATATAAGGCCAGCCAGAAATTGCCCTTTAGGTTCCCAAGATAATCTCTTCCTAGAAAATAAAAAAATCCATGCTGAAAGTTTGATGGCTTTATGGGCACAGAAAGCATACCATCTCCTTGCTTAAAGACAATTCGGCAAAGTGGGTGGGAGGGGTCTAGGCAGGCCACCATGTTAGTTCCAATAGCTATAACCTAGAGCGATGTAGGCTTGTTTTGCAGCAAACAGTGGTTTTGTGCAGCCCTGCTTGTCTCTCACCCCTCCTGTGGGGATGAAGGTAGAGTTATGGATTGACTATACTTCTAAAAGCCTCATATCTTTTTTATAACACCAGCCAGAGAAGCCACTTCCTTTTCTTCCTGCCCTCTTGACTTGGAGATGCCAACTCCATTTAGTACAGAACCAGGAATCAAACATTATTACTGCTAACAACAATTTTTAAATGTTATTTCTTGTACTGGGCACTGGGCAAAGCACTTTACCTGCATTAGTTCACTTCATGTTGACAACAACCCTATGGGTTTGGTCCATGTAATAACTCTTCATTTTATACCTAAGTGCGGTAAGGTCTAGAGAAGCTAAGTAATTTCTTTCTTTCTTTTTCTTTTTTCTTTTTTGAGAGGTTTTTGGTATAGGGCATGTGCGTTCACCAGAAAGACAGAGAGATAGAAAGCGAGAAATCACCCCCCCCCCGCCCCACCCTCAGGGAGGACGGCCACACCGCCATCCCTTCTCCTCCATTCTCCTCTCGGGATCTTGGGCACACACGCACACATGCCCAGCGTGAGTTTAAGCCACCGGGTCCAGGACTTGAACCACGGTCAACTACATGGGAGTCCAGCAACATAGCCATTACACCAGCTGCTGGTCCCTAGAAGCTAAGTAATTTCTGAAGTTCTCATTAATTAGAAGTGATAGAGCTAGTGTTTATTTTGACTAAAAAAAGAATGATGTTTCTTTTGGAAAGAAAAATCACTTGTGAGATTCTGCTGATTGCTGCCATTTTGGAAGGTAGTCAATTTGTGAATGCCCCATAGCAGTGAATTGCCATTTTTAGGATCTTTCAGCAGATCCTATTGGAAACAGAATTTAGAGAGGGAAACTCCAAAAACCAATGTGATGGTGAATAAAAATGAAGTGGTTTTATGATATTTTTTACAAAACAAAATGTTTATACATGACATGTTCATGTTGTCTCAGTATTAACTTAGAAGGATATACTGTTTAAACAAATCATAAAAAAGTGTAAAACTGGAATGCATAATGATAATATGAACACAAAAGT
The DNA here is from genome assembly GCA_026018925.1 of Tupaia tana. Taxonomy (NCBI): domain Eukaryota; kingdom Metazoa; phylum Chordata; class Mammalia; order Scandentia; family Tupaiidae; genus Tupaia; species Tupaia tana. The sequence continues at coordinate 16,246,759 of JAKSZU010000009.1, forward strand.
GTGTCCGTGGAAGAGAAATTTTAAAGAATTTCAATGAAGTGGGGAAAAAAAGCCAAAAACAGAACACTGAATGCTTTTATTGGAAACAAGCTACACTTGAAGAATTACTTTGCAAGCTCCTGAATTCCAAGTTCTAATAGCTGTCAGAGAGCATTGTCATATTGTAGAGGAAAATGTGCTACCTTCCTGCAGATGTACCTATTTCTGACACTTACTAGCTGAAAAATTGCTTGTAAAAAATTAGGTAAAGGATAATATGAAAGGCCTTAGAACTCAGGAAGTACTTTCTCCTGGATTTCATTAAATCTAATGAGTCAGATCAGTTTCGAGCCTGTAAACTTTGTGTGTAGTATTTTTTTAAAGAACACCTACTAGATCATTAATAAGAGAAGGAAAAAAATAAAACTCACTAGATTCTGTCCTATCTACACCTCCAAAAAGACCTCTTAAACATATAGTCAAGTTCTTTTCAAAAGCACACTTTCTGTGGCCATTTTACTTGCCACTAAGTACTCAGCTTAGGCTCAGCTGAAAAGCTACTGTGCAGCCATACCAAAGGCCTTCGATCTTGAAATGAGAGCCTGGCAAGGAAATCATCTTGGCCTTTGTATCCCAAGGCAGTCTGAAAATGTTATAGCTTTCATAAAAATTCATATTGGCCCAGCACCGAGTATACGCAAGACTTAACAGAAGAAAGACTCACTATACTTGGTACTAGGAAGGGTACCAAAGTGATAAGGCCAGCACTTGTCCTCAAGGAGTTTTGTCATCCAATGAAGACACATGGAATCTACAAACAGGGAGTAAGAAGCCTTGGCCTAGTCTCTCTGGGCCTCCATTTCATATCCATGAGGTTAATATTCTTTAATACTGTGAATGTGAATACTTGGAATGATATGGACCAGAGCTGGTGGAAAAGTTTAGAGGAAGTGAAAGGCTGCTGTGGATGGATATATCCTATAACTCCCCACTACCCCTCAAACACATAAGTGGTACTGTGCTGACTGGCACATTAAAATTATTAAATTATTTCCAAGGAGAAAATCTTGGAAAGTTGAAAATGGCACTTTTCAGGCCATGGTTACGAGGAAGCAGGCCCTCATGTAATTGCTCCATACTCTGAGGATTTCATCCAGCCTAGAGCAGTCAGGCCACAAAGGTTCTGTTTTCATGACCATAAACTTCTACACACATATCTGGACATCATGACTCATTTTTACCCACTTATTTGGGATTTTGTAGAATTAGCCTCCAGATCCAATGGACAAAGTGTGTATTTTTGACTTCCCACCCAGTTAGAATTAGTATGATCTGCAATTCTGAAGTCTAATAGAGTAGATTCCCTTCTCACAGACTAATTTATGGAGCTTTTATACAGATCAGCATCATGACATTTCTAGGGTTAAGGCAGCTGCTATGCCTCTAATCCCGGTAATTTCTTAGAGGCACATTGTGGGACAGTTATTGTGCTACGACTTGGGGAAGCTCCAAAGAGAAATGACACCACTAGTTGCCCTTGATTTCTCTGCCTGGTAGGGAAGGCGGAGATTTAGACCAGGGGTCGGCAAACTTATTTATTTTTTTTCTAATTTACAGTGGGACCCCATACTCAAGAAAGGTTGATAATCTTTGGTTTAGTGTGAAACTTTTTCAGCTCAAATGTTCCTAAGACCAGACAAGCGACAAGGCAGGCCTGGTGGAGACTGGCAAAGTAGAAGTTGGTCTTGTGGGATGGGCAAGCCACGACTTAGTCCCAGCAAAGGCTTGCTGTGATTTAGGGTTGCCAAAGCTTTTTATTGTCCCCCCAAATACCCAGAAATCTGATTTTTAAAATGTAAAAATCCTCTCCCAATTTTTAAATGCTGGCAACTACCCTACAAAACATATTTTTAGCACTGTGCAAGGGCCAACCAAGATTATCAGTGAGCCCACTGCAAAAGTCTGCAGGCTGCCAGCTTATGATGCCTGCTTTAATGGCATCACTCTGACTGGGTTTTTGCAACTAACTTACCATGTGATTTAGTGAGAGTCATTTGACTTCTTTGTCGGGCCTCGATTTCCTCAACCAAAAAATGGGGATAAATATCTACTTTTGCAGATTCTGATAAAAGATCTAATGAGATTTTAAAATGTGAAAATGATTAAGATTTCTAAAAGTATGAAGTGTGTGACTCCTGGGACACTCCAGCTTCAGTTGCTTTGTCTAACCTACTCATTCTAAATCCGAACAACAGCACCAATGGTTTAAAACAGATTCAAAATGTCTGTTTATGTTTCATTTTAAGGCAAGGCGGAGCATTTCTATATAGATGAATTTACTTGCAAATTTGTCTGATTCCATATGACATAAACACTGGGTTAATGGGTTTCGAGTAAATAATAAAACTACATTTGTGTGCATCTGATTTGGCAATTATTTAGAATCATATTAGACCCCATCTGATGCAGAGGGCATAATTGGCCTTTCTCAGAACTACAGATTAGCACTTTTATTCTCACTATTCAAACCAAGGGAACTCAATTTTTTAAATAGAGAGATTGGTATTGTCTTCACATCAGTTCAGGGAAATGTTTTTAAATGTAAAGTTTGGGACACCCTTTTCATTTTGCTCATCCCTACTCTCCTAATCACTTCGCTTGAGCAATACTGACAAATAACACTGCAATTTTTAACAGCTGCATGAAGGACAGCTAAACTGAAAAGTCCATTGTAAATGTAGAGATTATATCTCAAACCATTCCTCAAGTTTTATCTCAGCTATTCTGCTTATTTATTTTAGAGGGGAAAAAATGCAGGTCTGTATGGTTTTGTTAGGATCAGTCTCTGTTCTGTGGTTTCAATGTACTGAACCAAACACCAAATAGCAACTTTTAGAAGATTCTGCAGGAATCTGGTCAAGATGTATATTTTCAGTCTCCAAAATTAACTCTTTTTGGCCAGATTCCTAAGTGGAACGTCTGGTTTTGGAATAATATAGATTCATTAGGGAAGAAAAAATTTGTTTTGTTTTTGTTTTTTTTTTGTTTTTTTTTTTTTTGGTTACTTGCTTTGAAAACTATTGCTGCCTTCATGCCATCAGGTTTTCTATATTTCTTGCCTGTCTTTATAATTAAAGAAGCCAAAACATCCCTTTCACTTCTCATTCAGAGATTGAGTTGGATTATGGAAAAAAATGAAATAAAACTTGCAATAGAAAACTCCCACAGACTGTTCCTGGGTAGACGAATCGATCTATAAAAGAGAAATGACATATCTAATGTGAAACCCCTCTATACAGAGTTTTCAATGAACACATCATGCCAGGGAACAGATCAGGGACACTTGCAGCTGGGATTTCGATTCCTTTTTTTTTTTAAATCCGGAGATAGCCTCCCTAAAGGAGAATGGCCCCTTTGGAGACCTTTCTGTGTTTCAGGCTCTTTTATAAGCTCTACTTGGCTACTAATTTGCTTCCATGGGGAGGTGACTTGAAAACAGCACAGAAATAGCCACTGAGTATGTGGATGGGCAGATTTTTAAGCATTAGTAAATTGACTTTTTGGGAAAAAAAATTAAAGCCAGAAAAAGTCTTTGTGGCGTATCGATGTAAAATCTTGTTATAAGAAATGTGAGGCAAAAGAACTGACAAGCATAGATCAAAATCTGACCTACTTATTATTTTGCCTGTTTTGACCTCACAAAAATAGCACCATATGAATATGTTTTTTTTTTTCCAAAATGGGACAATATTTTAAACCTAAGGCAAGACCTTCCAACGCACAGATCGAAGCCTCAACAAAACACTGGTCATCAGCATCGTAATTAATTGCAGATCTGAGCTATTCTGGTTTTCTGTTATTTCAAAAATGTCCAGCACCTGATTTAATCAGTCATACTGACCCTTTGTCAAAGTGGCAGGACCCAAAGCATGTGCAGAAAATAAGACATCTCCCTAAATATCTACATATATAATATTTTGCATATACATGATTTACAAAATATTGCCCTGAAAAAAAATCTGTTTCATTGACACTAAGGAACATGAATTCCTTAAAGCAAAAACATTATAATGCAATTATTAATTAAACAGCCATTAACTTAAAAGAAAAAAATCGAAAATATGATTTTGAAAATATCCAGTGAGATAGAATAGTGTTTGTTGACCACATTTTAAATATTTCACCATTGAGCCAAACATCCTTCACAATACATGTTGGGGAGAAACCCAACAAACAAAAAGTCACAGAACTTTCCTTCTCTGCCTTTAAGTGGACATTTCAGTCCATGCAATCACTACACTTCTGATGATAAAAACAAGAAATTCAATAAGCTTATCTTGTTTTTATTTCAAACAAACAATAGACCCATAAAAACTTCTCAACATTGCCCTATTTTAAAATAAAATTATTATTGTCTTCCAGCACTACACATAACAATTTATTGTACCTGAATAATTACTTCAGTTGAATAAAGTCCATATGTTTCAAATAAACCTGAAAGACATTTGTTTTCTTAATCTAATCCACCCAGTTAAACAATATACTAATTAGTCACATATTTCATAAAAGTTACAGGGATGTAATAGCAGCTTGTAAATTGCCTTGCATTGCATAATATATGATTTCATAAATCATCACAAAGCATAAAACAATGGGCAAGACCTAAGGCTGGGTAAAAATTAAACTATAAAACATGATTTCAGCTAAATTTATCATTTTCTCTTTTTTTCAGAAGCCATGACCAGACATCTAAAAATAACAGGAGAAAATGTTTCCTGTGCAAAGACAACCCATTTTGTTTAGATTGCAGCCATCTTTGGAAAACGTACAGATATACAGAGAAAATAGGATCACGCAGCCACTGATTTCCATTTTTAAGAGGAATTATTAACTAACCAACCAGTTCAGATTTGATTACATATAAAAGGTCTCTATTTTATGTGGGGGAGAATAAGGGTCACAGGATCAGGGTGATGAGAAAAACAACATAAATAGCACTTAATCACTAACAAAATTAGACATCGAATTGGTTTTTGACTCCTCATAGGTGACATTAAAGCAGGAGAGCCACCCACCTACATTACGTATATTTACAGCCCCATTAAAATTATTTTGTCTTTCCCTGTTTTCTTCTACTAAATGCCCTTTTACTAAAGTCATACAAATGACACAGCATTAACAAAAATGGTCATAAGTTAATAAAAATTTCCACAAAATGTTTTCTAATCTTTTTATGAATTCCTTCTGATTTCTGGGAGCTGTGGTCATCAATCTCTAAATTAGCTACTATTTGCCGTAACCTGCAGATCTCCACTTTCTGCATCCTCTCTCAAAAGAGCCAATCTAGAATGCTAATCTTTTTCCATCTAGACACAGATACATAAAAAACAAATCTTCTTCAATTTACTGTGTCTTATTGAACAAAGAAGATACAAATTTCTAATTTAAAAGACAAAATAAATTGAAATTTCAATGAAAAATACCATATTAAGATAAGTAGCATTTTGAGGAGCCATATCTGTGACTTTTGTTTATATCATATTTGTCAAATAAAATATGTTTTTCCCATGTATATATCGCCAGACTCTGAAGATATTGCCCCATACCAATCAGAAATTACATTCAGATATCAAAATGATCTTACCAAAATACTTAAAATCACCCAACTGACTCCTTAAAATAACCAGCTTTTTAAATCATGTACTTAATAATTATACTAAAAAATCTCTTCGAACTTTACTTAATTTCATTTTTAGCTGTGAAAACATCATAACTTCCTTAATACCCTGGTGCCCCCTTTTGGTGTAGCTAGATCAAGACTTTTCTTTTTTTTAGGTTTTTTTTCAATTAAAAAAAAATCATATACACTGTATGTATTCATTCACAAGGTACAGTGTTTAACTTGGGAAATGTCGATTCACACTGCAGATGGCTCATGGTTATTAGAGCTTTTGTTCTGCCTTTACTATTACCAGTTATTGATCTAAAACATGTGCAAACAAACAAAGCTAACTCTTTGAGTGGGAAAGGAAAAGCGTCCTTTCCCTCAGACAATTGGCAAAGCACCACTCAGATTCCTTGAGTTCTCGTCCCAGTCTTCATGGTAAATAAGTGACCCGTTACCTTTGCTACAGGACATTCAATGGCTCGCTGACGGCTGCATTCAGAAGATATTTTTTGTCCTCGATACATTTATGCTGTATGTCTGTCTATCATCCTGAGGAAAGAAAGGCTGGTGAGCATGTATAGATCCCAACATCTATTGACAAACAGCAAGTCCAAGCATGGAGACACAGTCTAGTAAACAAGCTTTGTCTAAAGGGAAAGAAAAGTTAGCATTTTAAAGAGTTTGACCAATATTTAAGAAAAGGAGAAAAATTAAAAATCCTTACGACATTTCATATGTTAGAGCTGGTAATTATGCCTCAGAAATAAGTTCTTTCCACGTTCAACAGCACTGTGTGAAGAAGACGAGCTGATTTCCAGCAGGGATATTGAATCCTTCCATCTGAAGGACCAATCAAGTGTGAAGTACAGTATAGTTTTAGATTCAATTGAAAGGAAAAAGCTTGACTACTAGTTCATAGCATGACAACTTTCATGGATTAGTTCAGACCCTATTCTCCTCCCTGAAAGGGTGTCACAGCATGAAGACAGTTTTCAATGCACTAAACTTTAATAGCTGAGTGGGGGAGCCAAAGCTTCCCTTTGGTCTCTATAGAAACAGTATAGCCAAAATTTGAGGCAAAATTAAGGTCTTTGGTCTTAGGTGCTGGATCTCCCCTCAGAGGTTCCTTTTCACAAACAGACTTTGGCCCTTATCAAATGTACACTCTTTTGGGGGTTACTGTAAAAGGAAAGAGGCAAAACCTACTTCATTATTTTCTCCTCTGAACTCTACACAGGCGGCAATTTCAATGAATTACCAGCAGGCCAGATGTGTGGCTCTCAGTGTCAAAGGCAGGTGGAATCATCTCGAAGGAAAGACTTAGCTCTTTGTTGTGTTGGTGGTGGTTGCAGTTGTTGACTGAAAGCACTTCCTACTTATCTCCTGACCACTGTCCTGCCTGGCCTGAGTGCTGCTGCCACTCAGGCCAGGGCAGACTGCTCTCCTCCCTGTGCCTACAGCTCCCTCTGCCTTCCCCACCCATCTGCATCTTAGCCTTTGAGATTTTCCCACAGCAGAGTCCACAGCATTCCCTGAACTGTTCCCCCACCCCCATCCCTGCATCCTAACTGAGTACATTGTCAGAGGCAAGAGGTGTTTCTACAATACTGAAGGGGACACAAATAAGACACTTCCTTAAGAATTTACTATGCTCTGCCTTTGTCAGAATTCTTAGTCAAAGGCACCAAGACCCCAACACTTGAGGGTTTTTTTCTAACAATGCAGTTTTACTTCCCACTCAGTCTAAACCTACCAAAAACATTCTTTTGGATTTTTTTTCATTTCTTCCTAGTTATGATTTTATCTACAGTTTCAGGTCTCCTTTACTGATATGAAAGTGCTAGCTTCTCATTTGCCCAAGTAAGTGGACTCCACACATGTGGTGGAGAAGACCTAGGACATTTCCTTGGAATCTTATAACACCAGAGTAGAATGCGGACTGGGGAGATGCTCTCATCTTTCAGTGGGGCTGATGGGTTCAGAAATTGATGAGAAAATCTCTAAAGAACATGAATTAGGGGATGCCAAGAATGACATTCTTCATAAAATCCTACCAATGGCATGACAGAAGAACCAACCTGGAAATCAATCAAACCAGACTTTTAAGAGTTGGATCCAACAATATGGGGTCCTTTCGTATAAAACTTCACACTTAGGAGTCCATCAATGCTACAACACAGCTACTATCTGACATCTGGACTTCTAGAACCTTCGAGTTTATGGACCTAGAAGCAGGTGAAATGTATTTTTTAAGTTTTTTTTTCTTTATTTAGCAAGATAGATGGAGAGAGAGAGAGAGAGAGAAAGAGAGAGAGAGAGAGAGAGAGAGAGAGAAAGAGAGAGAGAGAGGAGACCTCCTCAATAGAGTCTTCATGCCACCAACCACCTCAGCTTAAGCCAAGCAGGAGCACAGGTGCATATGCATCACTGACCTGTGTGTCAATCCAGCCCTGGAATGTCAATCCAGGACCTTCCCTTGTGAGACTGCTGCACCACCAACTGGGCCCTCAAAAGCATTTTTGATAGTGAAAGAGCAATTTGTTAACATCCACTATCAAACAACTTTACCAAAGGGAATAGATAATCTGCAGAATTACACTAAGTGTGAGGTAACTTCTTGGATTGCTACCCAAAAGGAAAATGACACTATTAATAATTGACTCTCTCCCTCTCTCTCTCTCTCTCTCTCTCTCTCTCTCTCTCTCTCTCTCTCTCTCTGTGTGTGTGTGTGTGTGTATACATATATAGTCTTTTTTTATACTTGGAAGCCAAGAGACATTGGAGAAATGCAGAAGGAAGAAACAAGAAATGGGTAGAGAGTCATTGGCAGCAAAAGTGGGGTTGGAGAGGCCATGGCAATGGTAGCAGGGACAGCAAAAACAGCTCACAGAAGCGAAAGGCAGGGGTGCTCAAACGTTTCTCAGGGTACCTGGACACATTTTTTCACTCGCTGAAGACGAGGTGATGTTTTTACCCCCTACAAAGCAGAGAGACAAACTCATTTATGTACTTCTGCATCACATCCATGTATGGCTACATCTACAGAGCATTATGTTTAAGAAAACACAGAAGCACATAGCACTTTTTAGAAATATTTTTGCCCACTGTCATTTAACATTTTAAAGTTGGTATATAAATTTCAAAGTACTTCAAACATTTGCTAATCTAGAGAGGTTCAATCCACTGTACGTGCTATAACAAGGATATTCACAATGTTCATGAAAAGCATGTATTATGAAAAAATTATGCAAGAGTTTCAAAAATTTTTGTACTTAGATAAATTCATACTTTCATTTCACTTTTCTATGAACCTTTTGAAGTCCCCCTCATATGTATGAGCTAGCCAAGATATTCCTAGAATGTTTGTGACTTTTAGTTTTATTGTAATACTGACTCTTATAGGGATATGTTTGTGACTTCTTCTGAGACCCGCATATTGAAAAAGACCATTAACTTACAGATCTCTTCTGGATACATAGCTCTTCTCATGGATACAGGGCTCTTCTCCGATCTTCTGGGTACACTCACATGTCCCTTACTATAACAGCTTCTGGGAGAGCAGGCATATCCCAACGGAGTAGTTAACACTTTTGCTTGTACTGTCAGAGCTCTAGCTAACCTTTTACATGTTCCAGGTGAGAGCCACTATTTCACATTGTCTGCCCTGTTGCAGGATACACATTGAATTCTCTAAATGATAACTAGAAAATCCTCTCTCCTGACTTGATGTTGGGTGAGAAGCAACCTCTATCCCTCCTTCTTGAGGAGGAAACCACATAGAATGGCCCTCTTTCTTGAAAATCCTCTCCTAATCTCCAACAGCCAGACTTTTTCACTTTAATTAAACTTTATTTTCCATGCAAAAGGTTCATGAAATATGAAAATAAATTTAAAATATATTAAAAATATGTTTCCTTCAAGACCAACAGGTGGTGTGGTGATAAAGGCGCTGGACACTCCCACATAGCCAACCACAGTTCCAGTCCCAGACCTGGGGCTTGCTTTCTCACTCTCTCTCTCTCTCTCTCTCTCTCTCTGTGTGTGTGTGTGTGTGTGTGCATCTCTGGTCAAAATTTTAAAATAATAATAAATGAATGAGTAAATAAAATTAAAAATAAATATTTCTTAAAAATATATATTATTTCCTCCATGAGAAAGAGAGAGAGAGATAACATTCAATGGTGGCCCCAACAGGGTCTTGACACCACAATCCACCCCGAGCTTTATCCAGTCCTAGATCATGGGCATGCACATACTCAGCATACTCAGTAAGGTCTCTAGACATGAACCCAGAACCTTCCCACGTTGGTTAGCCTAGCAGAGCAACTTTTTACCTCTGTGCCACTATCCAGCCCTCCAGACCTTTTAAACCCTTACTGTACATGAAAGATTTATGGGTTTTGAAATAAATTACTGTTTCTCTACTTTGAAATTCATATGCAGTGGCTTGCCTCAGTAATAACTTCAATGTCTATTGTATCTTTTTTTTTTAGAGGTTTTTGCTATAGGGCGCGTGTGCTAGCCAGACAGACAGAGAGAGACATAGAGACAGAAAGCGAGAAATCACCCCCCGGGGGGATGGTCACACCGCAATCCCTTCTCCTCCATTCTCCTCTTGGGATCTTGGGCACGCACGCACACGCGCCCGGCGTGAGTTTTAAGCCACTGGGACTGGGATGCGAACCATGGTCGACTACGTGGGAGCCTAGCAACATAGCCATTACGCTAACTGCTGGTTCCCGATGTCTATTGTATCTTGATGCCTCAGTCAAACCTTCTAATTCAAGTTTTGTTTCACTAACACTCTAGTCAGCTCTCTTAAATTCTCCACAATTGCAAATCCTCTTGATAATCATCATATCCCACCCTGATAGCACCATCAATATTTATGGTTTCCAAGGTTAGTGCTGCATGGCAAGTTCAGTGATTCAAGTGTGATTCTCAGAGCTGCAGCATCAGTATCACCTTGGAGTTTCCTAGAAATGCAAATTGGCAGCTCATCCTAATAGATCTACTGAGTCAGAACCCCTGAGGGTAGGGTCCAGCAATCTGCATTTTAGCCAGCCCTCCAGAGGATTCTATTGTATGCTTAAGTTTAACAACCACAGCTGTAGCCAATGCTCTCTTTTCTCCATTTCAAACAAATTATTTCATACTTTCATTCTCCTCATATCCTGTTATCTTATAGCTGCCTTACGGCACTCCCAGAAAACAAACTCACTTTCAAATTCACATACAAAATTGAAAGCTTCCAATAGAAATTCCCTAACGTTTCTACTGCCAAATCCAAAGGTCTACCTGTACCTCTGTCCATTTTCTTCTCCTATTAAAATGGAAAAAATATCTCTTTTATATGGCTAGTCCTGTTACCCAAGCTTTTTTTTAATTAATTTTTTTTATTTTTTGAGAAGTTTTTGCTATAGGGCGCGTGTGCTCTCCAGACAGAGAGAGAGACAGAGAGACAGAAAGTGAGAAATCACCCCCCAGGGGGGATGGCCACACCGCAATCCCTTCTCCTCTATTCTCCTCTCGGGATCTTGGGCAGGCACGCACACGCGCCTGGCATGAGTTTAAGCCACCGCATCCGGGACGCGAACCACGGTCGACTACATGGGAGTCCAGCGACATAGCCATTACGCTAACTGCTGGTCCCTGTTACCCAAGCTTTGAGTCCCAGCCTCTCTAAATTGTTAGGGACTTCTATTTAATTGTTTATTTAATCTCTCACTTAAATACATAGTCTCCACGGTGTTTCAAAACTGCCATCTTAAACACCTTCCCATTCAGCTTCCTTTTTCAGTGATTACACCAGATCTGGTCTCCATGTCACAGTCAAAATTCCCAAAGAAACTGTCTAACCCATTACTTTCATTGCCTCATTCCCACTAACTCCTCACTCTGCCTTTTGCTCCCATTGCTCCATTGAAACTGCTCTCATCAAGCTTACCCATGGCCTCCATGTCACTAACTTAGTCCTCCATTCTCTTCTTAGGATTTCGGGCATGCATGCACAAATGCAGAGGGGTGATTTTTTAAGCTGCTGGGTTCAGGACTTGAACTGCACAGTTGGCCATGTGGGATCAGCCGCCTTAACCTCACATTATTGCTGGCCCTTTTGCTTGTGTTTTAGTCCAACATTAACAGAAATTACTGGAATGAAATAGTTTGTGCCCTCTAATACGGCAGTCACTAGGCACATGTTGTTACTGAGCACCTGTAATGTGGTTAGTGTGACTGAGAACTGCATTTTCAGTTTTATTTATTTGAAATATAGTGACACATTGGCCAAGACAACTCTAGGCAATAGGCTACTCCTTTCTTCAAGTGTCTTCTTCTTGTTGGTTTTTTAAAAATGTTTGCTATAGGGTGCACGAGCTCACCAGAGAGAAAGAGAGAGTAAAGAGGGGCAAAAGTCTTGCTCTACAAGGCTAGCCCATATGGGAAGGTTCTGGATTCATGTCCAGAGACCTTACTGAGTATGCTGCTCTCTTCCCTTTCCTCCCAGGAAGGATGCCATGCCACAGTCCCTTCTCCTCCATTCTCCTCTCAGGATTTGAGCACACACACACACACACCCACACACCTGATGTGTTTTTCAAGCTACTGAGTCTGAGACTAGAGCTGCTCAATCAGCCATGTGGGATCCAGCCTTCTTAACACCATGCTACAGGCTGGCCCTCTTTGGCTTTTATTTTGTGAACTATCTCCATACCTCTTTAGGATTTCCTTTCACCTTCCTTTTTTTTTTTTTTTTTTTTTTGCTACTTCCTTGCTATCAGTTGTTTTAGGGTTTTACTACAGGCCCCTTGATTTTTGCACGTTATATTCTAGGATTCTGTATCTACAGAGAGATCATTCAAAAGTTGTATATATCCAGGGAGAGTTCGTGCATGTGCTTTGAACTGTATGTGTGCAGATGAAATATATTATTGGGTTGTCTGAAAAGTCATGATGTATTTTCTCTATGACTTTTCTGATGATCTAATAACAAGGTGGGGCATGGTGGCATGCCACTTTAATCCTAGTGATTCAGGAGGCTAAGGCAAGAGGATCATGAGCTTAAGGCTGGTCTGGGCAACAAAGAGAGACCCCATCTGAAAAAGAATGTGGTCTGGTGGTTTGTATCTGCAGTCCTATCTGGGAGGTAGAAGTATCACGACAGATATAGAAAAGGATATAGAAACACAATATATAGATGTAAATACCAGATATAGTGTGTGTGAAAGAGTAGGATCTGAGGAAAGACATTTAGAAGAAAAATAGGGAGGCAAAGCATTAATGGGACAAAGAAATGTGGTATTATCTGTTGAAGATAATTTTATAGTTTTATCAACTGGACTACAGAGAAATGTTCACCTGTTGAAACATTAATTTTGTAAGACAAATAATAATGTGATTGAATGTATAAAAGAAAATTTAAAAATTTTTTTAAAAGCAAAAAAAAAAAAGTATCATGACAGAGTGAGCCCCTTGTCCCTTTTTTTTTTTTAATGGACAAATGATACAATCTTCCTGGAAAGGAATTTGGAAAAATGTATTACTTTTTATTCTCACTGGTAGATTCTGAGACAAACTACATACCTTCACCCTCACAAGCAATTAAATTCTGATCTGTCTCAGGTCTTTGTTCATTCACAATGAGCTCAATTCCTGACACATGAAGACAAACAAGCGAAGAATTTCTACTCTGAGCATTAACCCCAGATGGAGAACATCCATTAAGAAATTGAAATTCCTTTGGAAAACAGTCCTTTCTGGTTGAGAAACAATGACACTAGTTCATGGAGCAGACCACACCATCCAGTCACTATATACAAGAGAAGAACTCTTTAAAACTGACCCTCATGGACCCAGGGGAACTCTTTGTAAAGCAGTCATAGTATACAGAACATGCTCTTGGATATTATGTGCTAGTAACCATGGAACTTCACACAAAATTATGTTTAAAACCAGGCCTCCTCAGTCTCATATGCATACCTAACTGCCTATTTAATATTCATTTGTATGTACCTCCAACTCAGCAATCCCAAACAGAACTCCTGAATCCTATTCCCTAAAAACTTTTTCCTTCTCCAATCTTCCCAGTCTTAGAAAGTATAAATTGTACCTGCCTAGTTACTAAAGCCAGAAAGCCAGGAGAACCCCTGTATAGGATAGCCACCTGCTCCCAATCTTTGTCAAATCCGTAACTCCAACTGTGTAAAGTCAAAATAAAATTAGTTATAACTCTTGACATTACCTTAACCAAATATTATTGAGGAGTGTAATCACTGAGTCATATGGTAATTTCATGATTAACTTTTTGAGGAACTGCCAAACTATTTCCCACAACAGCTGCACCATTCACATTTCCACCAGCAATGTATGAGGGTTCCAATTTCTCCATATCCTTGCTAATACACATTATTGTCCATCTTTTGTTCTTTCTTTTGTTCTTTTTTTTTTTTTGCCATAGGGTGCATGTACTTGTACACACAAGAGAGAGAGAGAGAGAGAGAGAGAGAGAGAGAGAGAGGAAGCACCCCCTGAGGGGATAGCCATGCCACAATCCCTTCTCCTCCACCCACCTCTTGGGATTTGGGGCACACATGTACACACATTGCTGGGTCCAGAACTTGAACTGCAGAGTCAGCCATGTGAGATCCATGCCTTAACTATCAAACCACCTGCTAGCTTGTTATACATCTTTTTGATTCTTAACAACCTAATGGGTGCGAAACAGTATATCATTGTGATTTGGAATTGGATTTCCTTGATGATGACTTTGAGCATCTTTTAATGTGCTTATTGGCCATTTGTAAATCTTATTTTCTGAAAAAAGTATTCAATATATTGAAGACATTAAGGAGAAAAATAAAGAAGCAAGGCATTTATGGGACACAGAAATTAATTATTATCTGTTGATGATAATGCGTATAGTATCCTCAACTGGACTGTTGTAATGTGTATTCATGTTGGGTAAATTCACTTTACAAGCAAAGTGATGTATAGCAATTGAATGTATAAAAGACATTAAAGTAAAACAAAACATATTAAATTAAAACAATAAAAACTCTTATTTGGGAATAATTTTGGATTCACAGAAAAAGTTGTAAAGGTAGTACAGAGAGTTCCCATATATTTATCAATCTACTAGATACCTTTCATTAACCACAGTGTATTTATCAAACCTAAGAAATATAATGAACTAAACTACAAGTTTTATTTTTATTTTACCAGTTTTTTCATTAAAGTATATACTTTTTTCCTGTTCCAGAATTCAATACAGAATATACATTGCACTTAGTTGTCATATCTCTTTAGTTTCCTCCTGTCTGTGATAACAGTATTTCCTTGTTTATTTATGACCTTGACAGTTTGAAAGAGTATGGGTCATGCATTTTGTAGAATGACCAACTTGGGCTCGTCTGGTGGTTTCTCATGTTTATATTGAGGTCATGATTTTTTTGTTTGAAGAATAGCATAGATATGAAGTATCCTACTCATTGTATCATATCAGGAAATAAATTATACTAACGTGACTTATCAGTGGGCATACTAAACTTGATCATTTTGTTAAGGCACTTTCAGTTTTCTCCTCTGTAAAGTTTATATTTTTCTCTCCATATATATTCCTTGGAAGCAAGTCACTAGGTCCAGCTCATACTCAAGGGAAGGGATATTAAGCTTTGCCTCCTAGAGCAAGAAACATTGCATACATTATTTAAAATTCTTGTCTGAGAAAGATGTGTCATTTGTTCTCTAGTTATTCATTCAATGATTTATTCATATCACTATAAACTCATGGATTTTTATTTCACTCTTTGAGTTATAATCCGATCCTATAATTTATTTTGTTGCTTAAATTGTTCCAGCTTTAGCCATTGGGATTCTTTCAGGTTGGCCCCTCTGTTCCTTTTGACTTCCCTTCCTGCCCTCTTTCCTCCTTCCTTCATCTTTCTCCCTTCTGCCTTTGCTTATAGCACTCTCTGGAGCTACCCAATGCTCAAGGCTCATCTTGTGATGTGACAACACACACACACACACACACACACACACACACACACACACACACACAGGTTCATAACATCTCCAACTCTAATCTAGAACTACCAGTTTATTTTGGTATCCTTCTGTTGCTTATTTGTAAGTTCTTTCTCTGGCAGTGAGAAACCTGCATCTTCATTATCTACAGTTTATTTACATGTTTGTTTAACTCTATAATACATATAAAGTAATTTCAGAATTGTCAATGTGGGGCTGGTTTGGTGGCACAGCAGTAATATACTGCTCAAGCAAAGCTGATTCCATATGAAGGACTGAAGTTTCAGTTCCCTGGTCAACCTAAATATGCCAAGTGTTCCAGGATCCTAGTTGGCTGGGAAGGCTGGGCGGGGCAGGGGAGGTTGAATCACCACATGAGACCCTATTGAGGGTGCTTGTCTTTCTCTCTCTATTGCTCTTTTTGTCTCACACACTGTCATTAAATAAATTTAAAGAAAAGAATCTGTATCTCCATGATGAAAAATTTAATAAGCATAATACTGTTCTTAATTACAGCTTAATGTGTGTGTGTCTTTAGGCTTATAGAATTCAGGGTAAACAGCATTTTACAAAGTTACATATATCAGCTCCTTATTTCCCTAACCTTTTTGTGAGGTTATCATAAAAATGTAGCAGATAGTTTCTTTTGTCACCATCTGCACAGCCTACACTCTGGGATTCCCTGACATCCTGGATGACTACTTTTTAATTAATATACTGTATTTTTAGAGCAATTTTAGGTTTGCAGAAAAATTGAAAGGCTGGTACAGAGACCTCCCATTTACACCTGCCTCTACACATGCATTGTCTTCCTCATTATCAGCATTCCCACCACAATGGTACTTTTCTTAGAATAGATGAACCTAAACTGAGACATTGTTATCATCCAAAGTCCATAGTTTGTTTTACAGTTCACTCTTGGTGTTGTGTGTTCTATGGATGTGGACCAATATACAATGTCATGCATATACCATTGCTGTATCATACAGAATAGTTTCACTGCCCCTAGAAATCCTCTGTGCTCTGCCTGTTCATTCCTCTTTCTCCCCAAACTTATGATGACCAGGGATCTTTTCATTTTCTCCACAGTTTTGTCTTTTACATATTATCAATAGATGGAATCATATCGTATGCAGCCTTTTCAGATTAGCTATTTTTTTACATAGTAATATACATTTAAATTTTCTCCATATCTTTTCATAGGTTGATAGTTCAATCTTTTTTAATGCCAAATATTCTATTGTCTAGATGTACTACATGTGAATTATCCACTCATTGAAGAATATTTTAGTTGCTTGCAAATTTTGGCAAATGTGAATAAGGCTGTTGTAAACATCCAGGTATAAGGTTTTGTGTGAACATAAATGCTCATTTAGGCGAATAGGGACACAATTATTGGGTCATATGAAAAGAGTACTTTAATTTTTGGAAAAAAAAAACAAACTGCCAAACTATCTTCCAAAGTGTTTGTACCATGTACCATTTAGAACTTCTGACAGCAATGAATGAGAATTTCTGTTTCTTTACATACGAGCCACCATTTGGTGGTGTCAGTGTATCAGATTTTGGTCATTTGATTTTTTTTCAATGTGTATACACTAAAATTCCCCCTTTGTAGTGTACAATTCTATGAATTTTGACCAAAGCATAGAGTCACATATCTCCCACTCTACTACTGCACAGAACAGCTTCATCAGCCCAAGACAGTTAAGTGACCTTTCGTAGTCAACCCTCTGTCCCCTGAAAATCACCAATCTTTCTCTGTCCCTATAGTTTTGCCATTTCCATAATGTCATATGAAAGGAGTGATATCATATGTAGGCCACTGAATCTGGTTTCTTTCCTTAGCAAAGTGCATTTAAAATTTATCCACATTATTGCATGAAATTAAATAGCTCATCACTTTTTGTTGCTGAGTAGAATTTAAATGTTGCAACATGCACAATATCAGTCCAGATTCTACCAAAGAAACAGAACCAATAGGACATATATTTTAAGGAACCAGTGATTATGAGGTCTGTCTGTGCAAGTCCAGGGTGCATAGGGAAGACTAGTAGGCTGGAAACTCTCAAGTTGGAGCTGACAGTGCAGAACACAGATGGAATTTCTTCTTCCTCTGGGAAACCAATTTTGATTTTAAAACCTCTCAACTGATTGGATGAGGCCCACCCAGACTATAGAGGTTAATATTCTTAAAGTCAATTTATTGTTTATGTTAACTACAACTGCAAAAGACCTGCATAGCAGGACCTAGGTTAGTGTTTAATTAAATCACAGGATACTATAGTTGAGCCAAGTTGACAAATAAAACTAGCCATTATGCACAGGTCATTTTTTCCACTCATCTATTGAAGATTTTCCTTGTATTAGGAAAGAATTTCCTTAGAACAAAGAAAATAAATACCTTAGAGTATATTCTCATAATGGAACACAGTAACAGAAATGAGAATGAATAAACTACAACTCTAAGCAACAGTGTAGATGAATCCCACAAAAAAAAGAAGTCCTACACAAAATAATTCATGGTGGATGACTTCACATGACTAAATTTTTCATTTATGCCATTAGAAATTAAGACTGGTTGTGAATCAATAAAATGTGAAAAAAAAACTAAGAAAAACATGAGGAAAGGGTATAAGAGTGTGTAATGCAATTGTGATAAGAGAAATATTCTGAATATAGTAAGTATATAAAAATACAAATATAAAGGGAACCAGCAGTTAGTGTAATGGCTATGTCGCTGGACTCCCACGTAGTCGACCGTGGTTCGCGTCCTGCACCCGGTGGCTTAAAACTCACGCCAGGCACGCGTGCGTGCGTGCCCAAGATCCCGAGAGGAGAATGGAGGAGAAGGGATTGCGGAGTGACCATCGCCCCTGGGGGGTGATTTCTCGCTTCCTGTCTCTATGTCTCTCTCTGCCTGTCTGGCGAGCGCACGTGTGCCCTATAGCGAAAACCTCTCAAAAAAAAATACAAATATAAAAAGTATATTATAAAGTATATTTATGTATATAAATATATAAAAATTATAGCATGAGAAAATGTTATAAATATAATAAATCGTAAAATGAAAATAAATTTTTAAAATAAAAATGAAAAATAAATAATTTTTAAAATATATACTATAATTAAAATAATATAAAACTTATTAATTGTTTGTTTCTGGAATTTTGGAGGTTTTTTTTAGGCTTTTGCCATAAGGATGCATGTGCTTGCTGGAGAGAGAAAGAGAGGCAGAGAGAGGGAAAGTGAAAAACCAGCCCCCAAGGGGATGGCCACACTGCAATCCTTTTTCTTCCATTCTTCTCTCAGGATTTTTGGCATGCACACACACGCGCCTGGTGTGATTTTCAAGTCGCTGGGCCCAGGACTTAACTATGGTCAGCCATGTGGAAGTCCAGCAATGTAAACACCACGCCACCTGCTGTCCCCATTCCTAGAATTTTATAATTAATATTTTCAGACTGCAGTTGACCATGGGTAACTCAAACCATGGTAAACAAAACCATGGATAAAGGAAGACTACTGTAATTCAGTTTTGCTATAAACTCATGCACTTATGATTTATGCACTTATATACAGGTATTGCACTTCAGTGAAAAGTCAAAAACATTTTATTGAGGGTTGGAGAACTGAGTTCATATCCTGCCACTGCCACTCACTGTTTTCGTTTTGTGATTTTATAAAACTAATGTTTCCAGTCTCAGCTTCCTCATCTATAAAATGAGACAACAATATATTTCTATAATGTTTTGAGAATTAAATTGTTTAACACATGTAAAAAGAAATTTTTATTTCCAAAAAGCATATAGTGATGACTGGTGTGGATCTGGATAGGTTCCAGTGAAAAGAGAAAGAATTTCACATTTCTTCCTATAGAGCCTTGGCACAAGGGCAAAGACCATAGCCAGAAAATAGTATGGCAAGTGGTTATAGTCTCAAAAGGATGTGATTAGTAGAGTACAAATTAAATACAAGTTATTATGCCTAAAACATAATTTTTATGGGATAATCTCTAGCTGCTAGTGTACTTTGAATGTACTTTTCTGTCCTTTATATTTGTTAAAAGGAAATGATCAGAGAAAAGATATATTCAAATGATGATATAAGCTAAAGAAAATCCTCTCTTTATTTTAGATTTATGGCTATTTCCTAACAGATATGTGAGAATTGAAAATAATAAGTTAGGTTGTAATGCTCTGAGATTGTTAAGACAGGACTCTAGTAAGTTTTTAAACAGTGCATCCAGAAGAGGAGACCAAATGGCTATTTAAAGCTGAATGCACATTTATTTTTCAGGGAGAATATTTGGATAGTATGGTAGTAAACTCCCAGGATAATCCTAATAATCCGCACCTCCTGGTGTTAAAAACCATGAGTTGTTTGTTCCTACACTGTACCAGGGTTGTTTTTTGTGATCAATAAAATATGGCAGGAGTGATAGTATGTCACTTCTTGAATTAAAGTTATCAAATGCTGTGGCTTCTATGTTGAGTTTTATCTTGCTCTTGATCTCTCTTGGGTCAGTCACTACAGGGCAAGCTAGCTGTCATGTCAAGAGAATATCTATTGAGAAATATATTGTATAGGAGGATTTTCTCTGCCTATGGACAGTGAGAAGATGATGGTTACCAGCCCTGCATTACCTCAGGGAAAAACAAGAACTACTCTACCATTCTTAAGGAAGCCAGATACCCAAGGATGACTCACGCTGCAGATCCCCGCAACACCATTCTCGGTAATCACAAGATGGATGCTGTGCCGCATCAACTGATAATCATCTCCGCTTTCCAGAACCGCTTTCCTGAAACTATTCTATGGAGATTCATCTACAATTGCGGAACTGCACGAGACCCACCCTTGATCCAACCCTGAATAGAATCTATGTTCCGTATTGTTAAAAACTTTATGAGCTGATAATTGAAAAAAAAATGAAAGAACTAGAAGGTATAATGGCAGGGAAGGCAACTGCAGATACTAGAGACAGTATGGGAGAGGTAATGGGAATGAGTAATTGAGGGCGGAAGGGAGGGATTCAGGGAACAAACAACACACGTAATAGACACAAAAATGAAAAGTTGTCTGTTGATGAGAATGTATATGGTAATATCATTGTTTTGACTAATGTGCACTGTATTCGTGCTGGGAAAAATCATGTTGTACACGGTAGAGAGGTGCAATGATTAAATGTAAAAATAAAAAATAAATAAAAAATAAATAAATTTTTAAAAAAGAGAATATATGGCTTATTAACTGTTGATGTTGACATGTGTAGTATTCTCAACTGGATTTGTCTGAGAAGTATTTCATGATGGGCAAAGTATTTGTACAAGCAAAATGAGAAATAGCAATTGACTGTTTTAAAAAAATAATTAGAATAATAATAATAATGATTGGGGAAAACATAGAAAAGATATTGAATGTTAAAGTGGGGAGATTAATGTCTCTGTACTGACTGACATGCATGGCATTCCCTTTTGAAAAAGCTATGTAATACACTGTAAACTTATATGTAATTCAATGTAATATAAAGAAGAATATGATGATAATAAAAAATTAAAAGAAAAATATATTGAATTTTTTTAAAAAAAAGAGAGAATACCTAAAAAGTGCATGGTGAGGAAATAGTGAGGAACTATCAACCACATGAGTTGAGAAGCAGATACCTCTTCAGTTAAGACTTAAGATGAGACCACAGCCCCAGCTGAGAGGTTGACTGAAACCTCATAAGAGACTTAAACCAAAGCAACCAATCTAAGCTACTCCAGGATTCCAGATGCACACAAACTGTGAGATAATAAGTTCTGTTTGTTTTCAAGTTGCTAAATTTGAGGGAATGATGCCTTATACAGCAATAGATTGCTAATATAAATATCTAATTCCCCTACACAAATATAGAACCAGAATCCTATTTTGGAATGGAGAAGTTTAGGATAATGTGAGGCTAAACAGTTTTGCACAACAATATAAAAGTTATCAGCTATCTTCATGACAATTTTGCATCTCTTTCAGGATCCTGATTCTATTGACATGAAACTGAGAGGAGGAAAAGATTCTTCTTTTTCCCTGATGTATAGGGGATAGCATTGGGACCTTGGCTAGACTGTATGGTCAAAGTCACTCCCAGTGGAGATAAGTAGGCTAGTTCTACACATGATGATGGGCTGGGGGCCAAAGAAAGCTAGTAGGATACTGCCTGGGAAGGAGTGGCCTGTGGACTCTAGAAGCCACGTTATCTAAAATAATTTAAAGGTTAAATTTCTCTTTGTCATTCTAAACTTTCAGTTAAGAGGTGGTCCTGTGGTAATGATCCAGACCCAGAAGAATTAGAGAGAGGGTAGCCAATGTGACCTACAAACACAGAAGTCTGAAGTGATTGACAAACTGGATGTATTCATCACTATTCCATGGGAACTCTCAAAAATGCTTGAGGAAGAGAACCCAATAAGAGGATGTACTATATGTACTGTGAAATATGCATGCTCAAATTACAGTGATCTGGTTTTAAAGGAAAAGGTGAACCTTGAAGACTAAAGAACTTGGAGAACAGAATTTCAGCTTCTACTCCTGTTAGACATTTTGTATGTTATCAGTTCCTTACAACAAGTCATTAAGGTAAGTCTATTCCTCATTTTACAGATGAGGAAATTGAAGCTCAGTGAGGTTAAACAACACAGCAACTAAGAATTTGAATCCAGGTTGTTAGACACCAAGGCCTGCACTATTTGTATCAATCTATTGTCCTTTATATTAAAATTAGGAATTTCTGTATCACAAAAACACACTGTGAATGAACAAACTTGAAGGAAAGAGTTTTTAGGTAGGGAAATAGTTGCAATGTTTATGACAAACTACATAGAATCTAAAATGCACATATGAATGAGTTCAAAAAAGAATGAACCACTCTTGTAAGCAAAGTACAGGACATACAAAATTCATCTTGTACAAGTATATCCCATATACTATATTATCATACAGAAATTTCTGAATCTGTATGTTATAATTGCATAGATGTAGTAGCCATTTGTTTTTACCCATCTTCCAACCTTTTCTATTTTTTGTACCAGGCTCTGGCTTTTCCTTTGAGAAACTATTCCTTTCCCATCCCTCAGCTTGATGGAACTGTCAACCCTAGAGTGTCGGCGTCACTTCTGCTGCAGAGACGAGACGACACCCGGTTCTTCCTCACGCAGTCTTTATTCACAGGTTTCCTTTTTCTTCAGCTTCTTTCTCCCCATATATATAGGGTCCTCCCGGCGGCCCCACCCGCAAGTTCCTTCACCTGTACGAGGCAAGTCCTGATTGGCTGTCTCTAAAACATGTAAGGAGTTGTTTGTACACGCCTCCCTATGCTGCCAGCGGCGCCATTTTGGCTCGGCGGCGAACGGAGGCGGCCAACACTAGAGCCCATCCCTGAGATAGAAATTGTCTAAGAGTGGGCACATGACCCCATTTAGACAAATCATGGTCCCTCTCCCAGTATTTTTGATATTCAGTAGTGCTATGAAGAATGAAAGTCAGTTGAAACTATGTCTTTCCAATGATAATAGCATAAAGCAGCAATCTGTATCTGCAACTTTTCTGTCAGGGGCTAGAGCAAACATTTTAGGTCTTATGGGTCATACAGTCTGTTGCAAATACTCAACCCCAGCATTGTAGCATGAATGCAGCCATACAGTAAACGAATGAGCATGGTTATTTACAAAAGCAGGTAGTAGGCTGGATTTGACAGATGAATTATAGTATTTTTGAGAGAGATTTTTGCTATAGGGCACATACACTCGCCAGAGAGACAAGAAAGAGACAGAGAGACAGAAAGTGAGAAATCACCCCCCAAGGGGGATGGTCATACTGCAATCCCTTCTTCTTCATTCTCTTCTCAGGATTTTGGGCATGCACACATATGGGCCCAGCATGAGTTTCAAGCTAACAAGATCTGGGACTTGAACTGTGGTTGAATATGTGGGAGCCTAGTGCCTTAACCATCATGTCACCCACTGGCTCCACATGAACTATAGTTTTAATCCTTGCAATAAAGAAGCAATATACAAGCTCCATGTTACTGATACTCCCTAGAGGTGCTTTCTTATGGTTCTTCCTGAGAACTGGTTATTTGGTTTCTCTAGTTCTGTGAGGCACAGCATCCTTGCAATAAATTCCTCCTTTTGTGTTTGTTAACCAAAATTAGTTTCTGTTGTTTCAACCAAAGACAGCTAACTGCCACAATAGTCACTGTTCAAAAACAAATTTAGTAAAATCAAGCAAACCAGAACAAAACAAAAATCTAGAGTCTTCAATTAATTGGAAATATTTAAAAGTATCATTGACCCAAGTATATGAATATATGCCAAGAAGACATCTTTCACTATCAATAGGGAGTCTATCTGACCTCCTTGCAATGCTTTCTCTAGTGATCATTACCGAAAGGCCACCTGCTACTCTTTCAGAACAACTAGAGAGTGTAGTCCTCAATAAATACTCATCCACACAAATTCCAGGTCTCTTTTTCTATGTCTGATTCAATTTTATTATTCTAGGTTTGAAGTGTTCAAACTCCTGAGTATAATGAAAGCATCCAACATGTAGATTTTTCTAATAGTCCTACAAAGAACAGGAATCAATAAAGCACCATTCAGATCTTCAAAGGCCAGTAATACTTGGCCCATCAGCAATGAAAAATGTATCAATAGAAATAAATGTTCCTCAAGTTTGACTATTTTCAAAGTGCACCTAAAGCTCACCCTGAGCTACAGCTGAGGAGCCACAAAACCTAATATCATAAACTGGAAAGGAGCCAGAATACTAATAATGGCTGCTTCTTGTTGAGTGTCTACTATATGCAGAATACTATACATACATTATTTCTAACTCCTCCTGCAGCCTTGAAAAATAGATTATCATCCCCATTCTATAGGTGAAGAAATGAGTTCGGCTACACATACATGGTGTGTATCAGATTTAGGTTTTCAACAGAGTACTTTTGGGCTCCAAAAAACAATGCTCTACTATTTTTCAGTGAAAAATCTCTGCATGTGGATAGATAGGGGTATAAGGCACTTTGCCTCTCTTGACTGATTCAGAAGTGTATGCGTACAGTTAATGTCAGCTCTGACTATAGCTTTGTGGGATGTTTGGTCACCCCCGTAAAAAATCAAGAAAAATAAAATAAAGCTGCAAGTTTTTCTTTTCAGTCGGCAGTCTGGGTTGACATTCCAGTATCATTTTTTTCTTTCCCTTTTCAAATACAACTCTGATTTTGATGAGGGGTCCAACTCCACTACTGTGTGATTGAGGGGGGTTCAAGAGGTGTGCCTAATTGGTCTAATGCAGTAGTTTTTACATACATTTTCCCCCAGAGTGTACTGGGAAGCATTAGGACATGAACTTGAGACTCTTCCTTGTGAGTCCAGCATCTCAAAGCATTGTGTTACTGTTGGACCACCAACTGGCCTTTGAAATCCTTTCTTCTAGCTATTTTAAAATGCACATTAAGGGATCAGCAGATGGCATAATGATTACATTGCTGGACTCCCACATAGTCGACTGCAGTTTGAGTCCTAGACATGGTGGCTTAAAACTCCCACCAGGTGTCTGTGTGTGCATGCCCAAAATCTCTAGAGGAGAATGGAGGAGAAGGGATTGTAGCATGTAGCATGGCCATCCCCCTGGGGGGTGATTTCTTGCTTTCTGTCACTCTGTCTCTCCGGCGAGTACATGCACACTATAACAAAAATCTCTCTCTCTCTCTCTCTCTCTCTCTCTCTCTCTCTCTCTATATATATATATATATATATATATATATGTATGTATATAAACTGTTAAGTATAGTTACTTTATTGTGATATTTGTGGGTTTTTTTTTTTTTTGGAGAGGCTTTTTTGGGCCCACTTTATTGTGATTTACTACTCTAGAACTCATTTCTCTTATCTATCTGCCATCTTGTATCTGTTAACCAAGTTCTCCCTATCCTCACCTCTCCGTGCCCCTTCCCAGAATTTGGTATCCTCCACTGCACTCTCTTAAATTGAATTCTTATTAGCTCATTAGTTTTCAGTGTTTCTCATTTCCTTATATAAGCATTAAGACTATAAATTTCCCTTCTAAGTACATTCAGTTGCATCCCATAAGTTTAACATACAATATTTTTATTATGACTTAGCTCTATTTTCTATGATTTCTTCTTTGATCCATGAGTTTTTTTTTCTACAAACACACAAAAGTGGAGAAAGTGCGTAATAAACTGCCATATACCAATTACCTAATTATTTTTATTAAAGTAAAATTCACATAAGTTTTATTGTTTTAAAGTATGCAATTCAGTGGCTTTTTTTTTTTTGTTCTACAGAGCATGTGCGCTTGCCAGAAAGACAGAGAGAGACATAGAGACAGAAAGCAAGAAATCACCCCCTGGGGGGATGGTCACGCCGCAATCCCTTCTCCTCCATTCTCCTCTCGGGATCTTGGGCACGCACGCACACGCGCCTGGCGTGAGTTTAAGCCACTGCATCTGGGACTCGAATTGCAGTCGACTACATGGGAGTTCAGTGACATAGCCATTATGCTAACTGCTGGTCCCTTCAGTGGCATTTTTTGTACTCAAAGTGTTATGTGATCATCACATTTATTTAGCTCAAAAAACATTCTCATCATTTCAAAAGGAACTGCCATACCCATTTGGCAGTCACTCCTCCATGCATTCCTTTCCCCAGCCTCTGGTGATAAACTTTTCTGAAAATATTATTATCAATAATGAATTTTTATATATTTTATGAGTTTTGAATCACTGTGGTCAATATTCTTGTTAGCATTCAAATTATCCTAAATTTGGTGACTGGGAGTCTACTTTTTTCAAGTTGGTTTCTGTGTCCTTTTGTCACAATCCTTTTAATATTTGATAGCTTGCTTTACAACACAATTGGTTGTACAAGGTTCATGTTGTTCAATTTTTACTCTAAACATGAATTGAATAATTCTTCCAAGGACCCCTTTATTTTTTGCTTACTAAAATATGTACATATTTCCTAGCTCTTTTTCACTAAAAAGTTCTAGAAATATTAAAATCTTAGTAGTAATGATTACCCGTAGCATCCATGTTATGGTCTCATTTTCCCCCTAGAAAGCTGTATGGAATTCTAGTTTGAAGCTGTCTCTTTTGATGAATATGTTCATGTTTTTTCTATTGACTTTCTTTTTGCTGCTGTTCCTTTTAAGTCTACTATTCATCTGATTATTATTCCTTGGAAGGCTATTTGTCTTTCTTCTTGGTTTTTTTTTTCTTTTTATATTATTATTATTATTATTATTATTATTATTTTAATATATTAGATTACTATTTATCATTTGAATTGCAAAGATAATTTACCCAACTGAAATACACCTCAGATCAGTTCAGCTGAGAATACTATGTACATTATCAACAGGTAATTACCATTACTGTGTCCCACAAATATCTTACCTCTCTATTTTTTCTCCGTAATTTCCTTTCCTCTACTCTTCACCTCTCCCACCCTCCTTCCACACTGTTTCCAGTGTCCATAACTATTTTCAATGCTTTTATGTCCTCCAATCTTTCAGGATCTACCATAGAGTGCAGTCGGTGTATGTTAAGTGGAGACATACAATGTCTCTTTTTCATGGCCTGGCTTACTTTACTCAGCAATAATTCTTCCATATTCATCCACTTTCTATCAAATATCAGGGTCTTGTTTTGTATGGCTGAATAGTATTCCATGGAATATACGTGCCACAGTTTTTCAATCCATTCATCTGTTTGTGAACATTTGAGTTGGTTCCATGTCTTAGCAATCATAAATAATATTACAATAAACATTGATGTGCAAGCACTTTTCTAACTAAGCATTTTCCTGTCCTTTGGGTAGATACACAAGAGTGAAATTGCTGAATCATGGTAGTTCTTTTTTTTTTTAAGTTTTATATATTTATTTAATTCCATCTGTTATTATTTTTGAGAGGTTTTTGCTATAAGGCACGTGCACTCGCCAGAAAGACAGAGAGAGACAGAGAGACAGAAAGCGAGAAATCAGCCCTCAGGGGAAATGGCCACACCGCAATCCCTTCTCCTCCATTCTCCTCTCGGGATCTTGGGATGCATGCACATGCGCCCAGTGTGAGTTTAAGCCACCAGGTCCAGGACTTGAACCGTGGTTGACTACATGGGAGTCCAGTGACATAGCCATTACACCAACTGCTGTTCCTTGTTATTATTATTTTTTAATTTGACCAGAGACAGACAGAGAGAGGAAGAGAAAGCGAAAAAGCAAGCCACCAGGTTCGGGACTCAAACCATGATTGGCCACCTGGGAATCCATCACCCTTATCCACCACGACACCTGCTGGCCCCAGTAGTTCTATTTGTAGGTCTTTGAGGAAACTCTATATTGTTTTCCACAGTGGCTGGACCAATTTACATTCCCACCAACAGTGTAGGAGAGTTCCTCTTTCATCACAACCCCACCAACACTTATTTTTTTGTATTTTTAATCTTCACTGTTCTGACAGGGGTTAGATGGTATCTCATTGTGATTTTAATCTGCATCTCCCTTTATCATGAGGGATGTTGAGTATTTCTTTATATGCATTTTGGCTGTTCACATGTCTTCCTTAGAGTGTTTTTGTTCAATTTTACCATATTTTAATTGCGTTAATAATTTCTTTTCAGGTAAGCCACTTGAGTTCCCCATGTGTTCTGGTTATCAGTCCCTTATCTGAGTCATAGTTTACAAAAATATTCTCCCATTCTGAGGGTTGTTGATTAATACTAATTACTGTATCCTTGGCTGTGCAGAAACTTCTTAATCTGATGTGATCCCACTAGTTTATTTTGTGAATTATTGCCTATGCTTAAGGGGGGGTGTTATATTTAAGAAGTCTTTATCTACTCTGATGTCTTCCAGATCCTCTTGGGTTTCTTTTAACATTATTTTGTTATTGACATTTTCAATTTTACAAATTTGTGTACAAATGTGGATACATTTTCTTTTTCCTGGCTAAGAGTTTTGCCTCCTGAATCTGAAGATTAATATCTTTCATCACATTTGAAAAACTATCAGTTATTATCTCCTTAGATAGTGATTTTCTTTGATTTCCTAAACACTCTTTTTTTAAAATTCTTATTAGATGTATATGGGACTTTCTTGTTCTATCTTCCCTGTATCTTTAAAATTAATGAGTTATGATTAACATAATTGCAATATACCCCATTTTAAATGTATAGTCCTATGAGCTATAACAAATGTTAATACCATTGTAATCATCATCATTTCTTCTTCTTTTTTAGTTTTTTGCCATAGGATACATTTGCTCACCACAGAGAGAGAGAGAGAGGGAGACAGTGAGAGCAAAACTGGGAAATAACCTCCCAGGAGAGATGACCATATTGTAATCCCTTCTCTTCCATTCTCTTAGGATGATAACCATGCACAAATATATGCTCAGCATGATTTTCAAGCCACCAGGTCCAGGACTCAAACTTCAGTTGACTATATGGGAGTCCAGCACCCCAACCACCTGCCACCTGCTGGTCCTCATTAGCATTTTCTTCACTCTAAAAGGTTCTCTTACACTCGTTTCCAAACAGATCCTTATACTCAATCCTGGCAACAACTGACATACTTTCTATCATTATTTATTAATTTTGACATTTTTAGATTTTCATATAAATGGAATCTTACAGTATATATTTTTTGTGTCTGGCTTCATTCACACAACATAATGCTTTTGAGCTTTGGGGTATATCAGTAATCCATTCCCTTTTATTGCTGATATGTAGACATGTCACATTTTGTATTTCCATTCAACTGTTAGTGGAAGTTTAGATTGTTTCCAATTTGGGGTTATTACAAAGAAAGTCACTATGACTATTAATGTGTGGACATATGTTTTTATTTCTCTTAGGTAAATACCTCAGAGTGTGATAGTTGGAATATATGGCAAATGTATACTTAACTTTATAATAAACCTTGAAGCTGATATCCAAATTTGTTGTACCATTTTATATTTCCAAAAATGGATGATATTTCTTTATTTAAAAAATTTTATTGAGTGAGAGAAAGAGAAACAGTATTCTCAACAGGATCTTGACAGTGAAATTCACCCCCAGCTTTCATCCTGTTCCAGATCATGGGCACACGCTTGCCCATTGTGCTCAGGGAGGTCTCTGGATTTGAACCAGTAAGCTTCCTATGTAGGATTGTCTAAAAGAATGTTGTGTTTTACCACTGAACCTCTGTCTCTCCCCCCATGAGAGTACTAATTGCTCTAGATTTTTTTCAACACTTAATATTATCAGTTTTTAAAATTTTAGCCATCATACTAGATGTGTAATGTTATATGTCATTTTAATGTATAGTTCTCTGATTACCAATGATGTGGAGCATTTCTATGAGTGTTGAATTTTTTTTATAAAGTGTGTATTTAAATTTTTTTAGTGTTTTAATTGGATTGTTTGTCATTAATAAATTCTGAGTTCATTACATATTCTTGATACAAGTCCTTTGTCAGATTTGTGTATCGCATATTCCTCTCCACTTAAATAACTTGATGCTTAATTTTCTTAGTGTGTATTTCAAAACATAGAATTTTTGGCCCATCCCGGTGGCACAGTCAGTAGCAAACTGAACCACAGTGCTGAAAGCCATACTACCAACTGGGTTTGAATCTCCAGGTTGGCCTGAAAATATGTTGTACACTCGCTTGCATACCCTGGATCCTGACAAGCTGGAGGCCTGGGGAAAGAGGATCATGACATGGTAAGATCCTGTTGAGGGTGTTGCTTGCACTGTATCATGAATAAAATAAATACATAAAAACCCCACAACTTCAAAATTTTGATGAAGTAAAATTTACTTCACCTTTATGGTTTGCATCTTTTGTGTTTTATATAAGAGACATTTGCCTATGTCAAGGTAGTGAATATTTTCTACTATGCTTTCTCCTAGGTTGTGTAGTTTTAACTTTGGTATATTATCCATTCAAGTTAACTTTTGTGTATATCTTGAGATAAAGACTGAGACTTCTTAAAAAAAAAAAAATGGGTATCTAGTACCAGTGCCATTTGTTGAAAATACTGTCCTTGCCCCAATTAAATTGCCTTGACACCTTTGTCAGAGGTCAATTGATCATACATTTATGTATCAACTTATGAACTCTATTCTCTTCTATATGTCTACCTTTATTCCAGTACCACACTCTTTCAATTACTATAGATTTTTGTGTATTTTTTAAAATATTTTTGCCAGAAGGCATGTGTGCTCACAGGTGAGAGGCAGAGAGAGACAGAGAGGAAAAGTGAGAAATGACCCCACAGGGGAGATGGGCATGCCACAGCTCCTTCTCCGTTATTCTCTTAGAATTTTAGACATGCACCCACACATGCCCAGCATGATTTTCAAGCCACCAGGTCCTGAACTCCAACTGTGGCAGCTATGGGAGTGTTGTGGGAGTCCAGCACCTTAACCACCACACCACATACTGGCCCTGAATACTATATTCAGGAAAATACTATATTTATGGAAAGACTTGAAATCAGATATTGTAAGTCCTCTAACTTTGCCCTTCAGGGTTGCTTTGACCATTCTATGTTTTGTGAAGTCACATGTACCTTTTAGAATCAGATCGTTGATTCCTGTATCAGCTGCTTCCTGGACAGCAGTGACACATGGAACATCTTAGCCTTAGCATCTAAAGCTGTAGGAAGGGAACGTTTCAAATAAGATATGATTATATATACATATATATATATATATATATATATATATATATATATATACACACACACACACACACATACATACCATTTCTTTGGAAACTTCAGCCCTCTAGGTTCCAACACCACGACCTCAGTTTAAACACAACCTTCCACTGCTTTGGTGCACCTGTTGTGGAAGCAGTAGAAGCTGGAAATGCCATCACTCTCTTGCTAGGCATGGTCCTGAGCATTACAGGCATTTGTGCTTGCTTAGGTGCATATGCAAGAAAGAGAAGTGGACAGATATCTCTTTGGCCTTCTGAATCAAGCTTTGCCCTAAAAACCTTTGTGCAGTTGAGGCTAAACCTGAGCATTGATGAAAATTCCACAGAATGGTATGAGGTAGTTTCACATTTTTAGTTATTTCCCATAAAATGGGAACAAACTGATGTCTTAGCGTAATTTTTCATATAAAAAATAATGCAGCCTATAATTTGTGCTTGCTGGTTAGAAAGGAGGTCAAAGAATTAAGGTGGCTGAAATTTACATAAGTAATATTTCTTAGTTTTGAAATTCTCAAGCACATGAAATAGGAGGAAGGAAGTTCTTGTCCAGAATCCAGGGAAATCATCAACTCTTCAGCTGTAATCACTGCCTTCTGAACCAATGAGAAGTCCTTTTCTCTGTATTTGGATAAGATTTTTGTTTTGTTATCTTCAAGGTAATATTGTACTAAGATATCAAATAGGCAAAACTTGAAACTTTTACCTCTGGAGAAAAGTTTAGAAAAATGTATTCAAGGGACCAGCAGATGATGCAATGGCTACATCGCTGGACTCCCATGTAGTTGACCGCAGTGCAAGTCCTGGACCCAGTGGCTTAAACTCACACCGGGCGAATGTGCGTGTGTGCTCAAGATCCCGAGAGGGGAATGGAGGAGAAGGGATTGTGGCGTGGCCATCCCGTCTGGGGGATGATTTCTCGCTTTCTGTCTCTTTGCCTCTCTCTGTCTTTCTGGGGAGCGCACACACCTTATAGCAAAAACCTCTCAAAAAATGTATTTGATGTATCTAATATTAAAATGGAGAAGAGATTTAACATAAAAAAGAACCTTTATATTAACATTGAAATGGAGAAGAGATTTAATGTAAACAAAAAACTTATTTTAAGATTTGTTTGTTTTTATGCTATAGGGTGCATGTTCTTCCCACAGAGACAGAGAGGCTCACCAGAGGAAGACAGAGAGAGACAGAGCACCAGAAAGCGAGAAATCACCCCTTGAAGGGGGATGGCCATGCTGCAATCCCATCTCTTCCATTCTCCTCTTGGGATTATGGGCATGCACACACACAAGCCCAGCATAAGTTTCAAGCCTCCAGGTCTGGGACTCAAACCATAGTCAGCCATGTGGGAGTCAAAACCATTATGTGACATAACCATTGTGTCATCTGCTGGTCCCAACAAAATCTTTTATATTAATTAATTAGATGAGTTATATTCTCATGGTAAGAAAAACTATAATAAATACCTATTATGTTGTAAGTTTTTTAAAAAAAGAATCAGATTATCAATTTTTTCAAAAACTGGGATTCTAATTAAGTATGTATTGAATCTCTAGATCAATTTAGGAAAAACTTTTGTTTTAACCAAAACACCCCTGGGTCTTCCTATTCACTTAGGTCTTTTAAAATTTCCCTTGGCTATGTTTTATACTGCTCAGTGTAAAATTCTACATATACAGTGTTTACATGATCCCTAAATATTCAATATTTTGGATGCTATGAGTATTGAAAATGGTCTTCTTTTAAATCGTATTTTCCAATGACTCATAGCAAATATATAGAAATTCATGCATTGACTGCGTCTCCTCTGAATTATGTGGTTCAAATCCTAGTACTAGTAGCTTGAAAATCCCTACAGGCATATGTGCATGCATGCCTAAAATACATACATAATGAGGAAATGGAAGAGAAAAGATTGCAACATGACCATACCTCATTGGGAGGATGCTCTCTCCCTCTTCCTCTCTGTTTCTCTGTCTCTCTCTGGTGAGTGTGAATTTTTTAAAAAGAGAAACCTGATTCCTGGCTATTATACCACATGACATGTGGCATATATATACTGAATCATTCATATATATATATATATAGAAAGAGAGAGAGAGAGATTCTTCAATAGAAACTAGCATAATCTGCTTGGAATGGCATTTGTCTAGGAAAGCAGTAGGCATATAATGGTTTGAAACATAAGGCATAGAGTTAGGCATTTCTGGCTCCAAATATTGGCTCTACCATTTTCTTTGGAAAATCATTGCCTTTTCTACAAATATGTACTGAAATCCTATAGTCCAGTATACCAGTTAGTGATAATTGCTAACTGTGAAGAAAATAAAGAGCTAAAGCGCTATAGAGTATGATAGGTGAAATAAAGTCGGCTATTTTGTATAGGTGATCAGACAAGTCTTATCCAATGAGTCACCATTTCAACAGAGACCTGAGGGAAGCAAGAAAGCAAATGCCTCAGATTTCTTAGGGAAAGAAATTTGTAGCAAAGACAGAAATGTGTAGCAAATAAATTCAAATGCCCTGAGGCGGGAATATTTTGGACTGTTCAAGAAAAAGTACAGGGACCAGCAGTTAGCGTAATGGCTATGTCGCTGGACTCCCAAGTAGTCGACCGCAGTTCGCATCCCGGACCCAGTGGCTTAAACTCACACCGGGCGCGTGTGCGTGCGTGCCCAAGATCCCGAGAGGAGAATGGAGGAGAAGGGATTGCGGCGTGGCTATCCCCCCTGGGGGGTGATTTCTCACTTTCTGTCTCTCTGTCTCTGTCTGTCTGTCTGGCAAGCACACGCGCCCTATAGCAAAAACCCCTCCAAAAAAAAAAGTACAGAGGCCATAGTAGCTAGAGAAGGGAGAGTAGAGTGAAAGATTAAGTCATCTTAGAGAAAGTAGCAATAGGTCATGATATGGACTGTATACTAAAATAGGAGCTATGGAAAAGATTCTGAGCAGGGGAGTAATACAACATGCATATTTAATAGGATTCCTCTGGAGTTTCTGTGTGGAGAAACTGTAGTAGGGGTGTAAGAGGGGGACTCATGTAGGAAACTATTCCAGTAATGTAGGTGAAGCATTATCTGTAAATTAGATTAGGAGTATAGTGCTGGAGGTGATGATAAATGGTCATATTCTGGATATATTTTGGTGGTACACCTAATAGACTTTTACTGATTGATTGGATGGTGGCTTAAAAAGAAGAAAGGGAAAACTTGAGAAATGGAGTTATCATCTCTGAAAATTGGGAAAACTGTAGAAGGAACAGATTTAGGAATGTGGAAAATCAAGAGTTTAGTTTTGACTATCTTAAGATTTTTAATGGGAGAGTGAATTATGGTTCAGGATGTATTAAGAAACATAGAGGTAAGAATCCTTTACCTGGAAGATAACACAAAATAATTATAAAAAGAAAATGGCAGTATACAGGAAACGTGAGTGCATTGAAAAATAAAATGTAATTATGAAAATTATTGATCAGATACAGAAACCTATGAAAAAGTTATGAGGATTCACAATACACATCCAAATGGAGATTCAACTGTGTATTTAGATACCCATGTATTACCTTCATGTGAGAAGCTGACAGTGGAGTCAGTTTCTAAAACTGTACTTCAGTTTCCAAAAGTATAAAATATGGATGTTAATAGAATCTGTATCAGAGTTTTGCATAATATGCAACCATGTATTAAAAAAAATCTTAGCACAGTGCTTGGTACAAAAGAATACATCAATAAATGGTAGCTATTATTAAAAAAAAAAAAAAAAAACAAGAAGGATGGCTAAGAACAGGTTTTAGAAAGTCTTGGATCTTTGTCAAAGACAACAACATTCTGAAAGCAACAAACCAGTGAAGACTGTTGAGCAGGAAAGTGACATTATTGGAGTGATGCCTAATACCCAAACTGAGAGGTAAGGGTGAATGGATATGAAGAATAAGCTTCTTGATTTGTTGGCAAAGGAGCCGCTGGAAACCTTAGACTGTACTATTTCAGAATTAAGGAGATACTGTTTCATGGTATATGGGGATTAACAAGTAACTTGTAGGTGAAGAATTAGAAGTACAGTAACAAAAGGAGAAAAATAAGCAAGTAAAAGAAACATCCAAGTCAAATAAAGATACTCTATATTAAGATTTATGTGGGAAAATAAATAAAAAGACAACACAAAAGAACCAAAGTGGGAGATAAAACCAAAGAAAATGAAAAAAAAAAAAAGAGCAAGCTATGTTGTGTTTAAAGACAGGAGGAGGAGACAGTAAATGTAAGTTGTCCGAGAAAGAAAAGGGAAAGTAGAAAGCAACGTCTCCAAGCAGTTAGACTATGAATTCACGAATATAAATGGAGAGGTGAGCTTTGAGTTCAACCAGCTTCATAGCTAATCTCTCCAAATCCTTGCCCTGACATCAAGACTCTTCAAGACCCTTAGTTTACCTAGCCATGCACTCTACAATCTCTGTATGGTCGTGCCCAGAAAGACTGGATGGATTCCTTACCATCTTTCTCCCTGAAGAACCTAAAGCATCTTGGTCCACATTCTGGGGCCTACCTAGAATGGTAGCCCCAAATCACTCCCTCCTTTTATACAGATCAAACTCTTCCTCTAGTGTTTGTTTCCTCAAGGAAGTCTGCTGTTACTATCCCACTATGCTGTCCCTCCTCTGACCTTCTTCAGTACTTGTCGGTACTCCTCATTTGGTCTTTATGTGCTACCTCTTGTTGTTATTTATCTTTAGTGCATATCTTCTCTTTCTCCAAGTGGATTATAAGTTCCTCAAGTGCCTTATTCATCTTCAGATTTGTAGTAATGAGCACATAAGAAGCACTCAATAATTGGCTGTTTTTGATGATGATTACAACAAATTGAATTGAAGAATAATGTCATCAACCTATGGCAGCTTGGTGAGTCACCCTTACCACTGTAGAGAAAGATTTATCAAGGAAATAGAAGTACTCACATTAGCCTGACAGGGCATCATCATCCCTCTCCCAGGGTTATGGAAAAGTCACAATACTTCTTTCTCTCCATTTGGGTGTTCTTGTTTAGTTACTGGAACCTCTGGCATCCAACTTTCACAGCATGCTCTGACTTCTAAGCATTTAGCTCACTTAAGGTTGTTTGCTTCTTTATGAAAATTAGGGACACACCTTAGCCTCATGCAAATCACCCTTTTGGCTACATAATTTACTCCAAATAGCTTATTCTCCACTCATGATGTATAGATTTTGGATAATTTCACAAGAGGCTCACATCTCTGTTTATCTTTACTGTTTCAACTTTTCTCTAGTTTCCAGTATTCTCTAAGGTTCAGTCATGGTCTGCCTAGGTTTACATTAATTTAATCACAGGGGCCAAAAAACCCAGTTAAAGATTTGAACTAGAGCTGAAAAGCCATTTTAGGTGATTGTCTTAGTCCATTATTGTGTTGCTAACAGAAATAGGCGAGATTGGGTGATTAATAAAGAATAGAGGTTTTCTGACTGGCCGAAATGTCCAAAGGTGTACAGCTGGTATCATGGCTGACAGAAGCAGAGAAGATGGTGGGTGTGTGCTTTGACAGCTATCTGGAAGTAGCCATCTTCCTTTTATAGCAACCCACTTTCATGAAAACGAACCCTTTCTCATGAGAGTTAGAATTCACTACGTTTTTGATGAGACAGGATTAATCCATTCACTAGGTCAGTGCCTCCAAGATGTGATCACAACTCCCTAGGCTTTACTACCTTCCAATGCCATTACACTGGAGACTTAATTCCAAAATGTGTATCTTTTAAATACAAACCATTATCCAAACCATAACAATGATCATGGGGAGACTGACATAAGGACTTTGTAATGGTTAACATTGTCTAGTCCTTTATGATCTACAGCCTAGACTAAGGGCTGCCATAGAAAGACAATTTTTTAACCTCTTTCTAAGGTCTGAGTGACTCTTAACACTTGGAGAATCTCTCACCAATAGAGTGTAAAGGCCATGTCGCTGAACTCCCATGTAGTCTACAGTGGTTCAAGTCCCAGACCTGGTGACTTAAACTCACGCTGGGTATGTGTGCATGCGTGAGGCCATGTTGCTGGACTCCCATGTAGTCTACAGTGGTTTAAGTCCCAGACCTGGTGACTTAAACTCACACCGGGTATATGTGCATGCGTGCCCAAGATCCTGAGAGGAGAATGGAGGAGAAGGGATTGCGGCGTGGCCATCCCCTCTGGGGGGTGATTTCTCACTCTCTGTCTCTCTGTCTTTCTGGCGAGTTCATGCACCCTATAGCAAAAACCTCTCTAAAAATAAAAAAAAAAAAAAAGAATGTAAAGGAGGCAGAACTTGTCTCTCATCATGGAAGCTATAAAGGATTCTCCCTGGGGCCAGGTGCTGGTAGGGCAGTGGCACAGGTGGAACCACAATGGAAATGTCCTAGATTTGTGTCCTGAGACGTCCTAAGTGTGCCAGGTGTGCACACACATACCTGTGATTCAGGCCAGCTGAGACTGGAGGTGAAATGGGGGGTAAAGACCCTGTTGGGGGTCTCTTTGTCTCTCTCTCTCTCTGTTTAAGAAATGAATATATAGGGGCTGGCAGGTGGTTTGGCAGTTAAGGGCGCTAGACTCCCACATGGCTGACCACGGTTCGAGTCCTGGGCCTGTCAGATTTCTCTCTCTCTCTCTCTCTCTCTCTCTCTCTCTCTCTCTCTCTCTCACACACACACACACACACACACACACAAACATACACACACACAATGTCCCTCTCTGGTCAAATTAAAAATAAACAAACATATATATATATATATATATATATATATATATATGTGTGTGTGTGTGTGTGTGTGTGTGTGTGTGTGTGTATGAAATGAATATATAAATAAACTTAGGGAAAAGAAGCTAAAGTTTCAGCACATGACATGAGGTGTTAATCAGAGGCATGGTGACACACAAACAAAATAATAGTGTCAAAATTGCAGCATAAGCTGCTACGGTTAGACTTAAATAAGAAGTCTACAGGAAAAATGGTTATGTTCTTTAAAAATTGCTTAGATAAGTTGTAGAAAGTCTTTGTCTAACAGTTTTAGGAAGTAACAAGGGGAGGCAGCTATATTAAAGTATACTGCTGGTCCAGCATCCACTTTAACAGACCTCAGCTCTCAGAAATTGTAGAAACTGAAATAAATCAGAATAAATACTATGCTGATATTAAAACACTTTTTTTTGCAATGCCATTATAGAGCTAAAATATTAACCCAGCTGCGAACACTTTCTTGACAATAACACTACCAAGATGTGATTTAGTAGTGAATTTCCTTAACATTTCAAAATCCTGTAATGATAGGTCATTTGTTGGGCTCCAATCTTTCCCCCAACTGTGGACTTCTGCACAAACTGTTCCTTTTCTTTTCCTATAGTTATTGTTCTATATTTAAAAATATAGAATATCATATGTGTTCACTGGCAAACATTTCTACTGAAAATTAAAAGAATCTAGTTAACATGGCGATTTTAACATATACCTTGATACTAGGGCACTCTTTAAGTATCCCTAAAAAACTTTGTTCACATTTCTGCACCTTGATTGAAGTGCTTGATTCTGGAATTATCCAGCATTTGCCATGAAATGCCTTGCTTTCTCGAGCATGGTTGGGAAGATTCAGTCTAAAAGGACCAGCAGCATCAGCTATGCCTGGAAGTTTGTTAGAAATGCAGACGCTCTGATCAGCAGGTGGCATGGAGGTTAAGGCACTGAACTCCCACATGGCTGACCACAGTTTGAGTCCCAGACCTGGAAGCATGAATATCACACCAGGCACGTGTACTTGCATGCCCCCAGTCCTGAGAGGAGAATGGAGAAGAAGGGATTGCAACACGGCCACCCCCCACCCCCCAGGGAGTGATTTCTCATTTTTTTCTTTTCTTGTCTATGTCTTCAGCAAGTGAATACATCTTATGGCAAAAATCTGAAACAAACAGACCAAAAAAGAATATGCCTGGCGCATCTGGGTGCAAACCCAAAATCCAAAGAGGAGAATGAAGAAGGAATTGAGCATGGCCATCCCCTGGAGTTTTCTCTCTCTCCCTCTCTCTCTCTCCCTCTCTCTCTCTCTCTCTCTCTCTCTCTCTCTCTCTCTCTCTCTGGTGAGCACAAGGGACCTATAGCAAACTAAAAGAAAAGAGAAAAAGATAAGAATGCAGATTCCAAGGCCCCACCCCAGACCTATGAGAATCTGTTTTAATAAGATTCTCAAGGTGATTCATGGTGTACTTAGTGATTGAGAGGCACTAACGTTAATATTTTACAAGATAAGATAAAGATAAATAAGATAAATCAGCAAGTGGACAGTGTTAATCACAATTCTTACTTCTGGAGGGGGAAGGGAAAGATAACAATGGGATGGAGTCCCTGCATAAAATGATGGGGGAGAGGGAGTGGTAAAGATGATTTACATGGCACCCAAACCAGAGTTCCACTCTGTCAAGAAGCCAAAATCTTTCTCACTACCACAACAGGGAGGGGAGAAGCACAGAAAGAGAGGAGGAAGAGATACAGATAACAAAATGGAGGAGAGACAATGTTAGAAAATCAGGGACTCCATTCTGCTGGTGGATTCATTGTAATTGGAGTGCAAATCAGTGATTAGGAAGAGATTATGAATAAGTCCTGGTTAAGGGCAGCCAGCAGAGCAGCTGGTGGTGCACAGCTCAGAAGCTTCTGGCACAGTAGACTTCGTCCCTTCCCCGGATTCATTGCCCAGTGATTTTGAGTTGAGTAAAGGCCTACACATACCTGATAATAATGGAGACTGTGCAAAACTTTTGTCCTTGATATGCAATCTACAGATTCATTATAAGTTTTCTTAATTAAACCTCTTTCCATAATGACGTCTTAAGAGTGCTTGTGTGTGTGTTTTTAGGCAGGAGGGTGAGGAGTGGGGGTGGGGTTCATCAAGTAGCTATCCCCAGATCTAATAGGAAAAATATACCAGTGAAGAGGGGAAGATGTTTCCCAAATTACTTCAGGGATATTTACATCCTTAATTTTAGAACTGAAAGGCACCATTGAAATCCCTTGATGTTCACACATTACATGTCTTTACTGACTTTTAATTCAAGATTATGAAGCTCCTCTTCTACCCTCAGAGTAGGGAATTGCCTAAAGCTAAACCAAAGCATCTAAATCTGCTGATTTTTATTCATAATCTACAAGGTAGAGGTTGCTGGTTGCCAGAGAGAAAGAGAGAGAGAAAGAGATCTTGAGTAGATGATATCAGAAAATTCAATACTTCCTGAAAAAGAACCAGGCCATGAAGATCCTCTTCTACCTTCTATTCTAGTGGAAAAGGATTTCTTTTCTTCCAATTTTGCAATAATCTGTATTATTTGAGGCTTTGCCCTCACTCTCCTCCTTTACAGCCCCTTTGAAATCTTTGTTTAGAATCACGGGAAAGAAGAGAGGCACCTTTCACCTGAATTTTCAATAACCCTATCAAAGAAAGAAGCCCAGAAGAAATAGAAGACCACTGCATTTACACATGGAATAGCATGGAGTGTACCCAGCTATTTCTTTTAATAAAGAAACAAGTAAATTAGTTTCACAGAGTAATACTAAAATTGGTTTCCTCCCTGCACAAAACCATGAAGATATTTATATATAATTTATCTTTCTAAGTTGTCATGTGGCAAAAGACCACTTGCTGTGCAGCAGGCTTCTCTTGCTACTTAGAGAGAATTACGTGATTAAATAGAGACCTGAAAAGTTTTGAACAAGCACTGAAGGAGAAAAGGTTTCCTCTTCAAGCCTTAATGAAGTGAGCTCATTCCTCCTCCAACATCAACTTAGCCTTGTGTAGTTTGTTTTCTCGCGGGTTAATCACTGACCAGAGCTGCAGTGCGGACCACCAGTTTCCAATAAACCATAAAAGGCCGATCAGCAGCCATTGTGCTTTTCTGTAGGGCTTAGCAGACAGCAGCTGAATAAACCTGTTCAAAGTCAGAACAGTCAAGCAGGAGCGCAGAGGCCCAACTAGTGCCTCTGGTGAATCCTGAAAAGCAAATTAATTTATTAGGACATAATTGATAGCATGTGCAAATACACTAGCCAAAGACTCCCCCGTGCTAATTTTGGCATAATTAAATATGGGGCAGTTAATGAATAGTGTTCCAGGAAAGCAACATTATGATAAATATCCAATTATTACTTACTGTATCCTATACTTGCTATGCCATATGCAGGCCAATGCCCCAGCTTTCGCGATTTAGAGAAAATCCAGAGGGAAAGAAAAGACCTAACAAACTGTGATTCCTCTGAATTAAGCTTTAAATACAGGCTGTTGCAAGTGAAATACACCCAGAAAGAGAATTACTGGAGTATGCAGAGAAGGGAGGACATGAAATCTGTCAATTATATTTTCATGCAAATACATGTGTGCTTTTTTCTTTGGAGAATTTCACAGTGTGTGAGTTGATTCAAAGCCTGTGTGTAAATGTTGTCTAAACATGGGCTTCGTCTGAAAAGAAAATTCACCTGCTAAGGTAACAGACACCAACCAACTGCTAGAATACAGTAAAACAGACCTAAGCCATGGGCTCCTGCACTGGCGGCTCTATGGGGTCCTCTGGCTCTGGTCTCCTTTGGTTTCTGCCCTTTCTCTCAAACCTGCCCTGGAAATTACAGCCCAAAACAGTGCTCACTTGGATCAGGACCTGAGATTCAGTAGTCTTTCCAGACTCACAGTGCAGTAACAACTCCATCAAGCAAGTTTCTGATGTGGTCTTCAGCTACTGACTCTACAGAAAACAAAACAAGAGGGGAACCCCCCAAAATAAATTCCCTGTAAAAAATAAATAAATAACACCTCCCTAACCAGCTTGGTCGACAGGGCTTTTGAAGTCATAGCATCAGTATGCATAGGGAATGTCAAATGTCTAAATTGTGCCATTTTTCTCCAAAGGATCTTTGAAGCAACCTTTGAAGATGGGAGAGACAATCCCCTTTGTGCTTGTAAACAAAGGTGGCCTCCTCCATCACCACATCCTCCCCTAACCCCTGAGGCTGATAGGTGAGGGAAAGGCGGACACTTTCATTTCCTACATTCATTGACAAGGATTTTCTTCTGAGAAGTCTCAGATCTGCGGAGAGTTCATTGTCACTTAGAGTTATGTTTATCTTCCCGAACAGGAGCCTCTTCTAACACATTTCAACTGCTTGTCGCCAATTGTGTTGTCAAAGGGCTGGGCTTTCCAAATTATTTGCTGCTGGTTGGTATGTGACATGATCCTAAAGACAGAGGTAAAAGGAGGCTTACCCCATCTGCTCTGGTCACTTTCTTTTCCCCAGCTGGCATCAGTGTGTCATTTCTATTCTCCACACTCTTGGAGTTTCTGACAGCTAAAGCTGCCAGATAAATGATCATTCTAGATACATTTGTGATGCATGATATGCCATAGAAAGCGACCAGCGTTCGAGTGACCCTTCATAGCATTTTAGAAATTAGAATATGGGCGTTCCTGTGTGTACCCTCTACATGTTTTCTTTCATGAGCTCGATGGGTTTTCACTGAACTGGAGGTTGTTTATTATAGATTTGAGCATCATATGAGTTGAAATGAGAAAGTTTATCTTTTCAAGGCCTGTATGATCACCCTGTAGCAAATGCCTGACTGTGCCAATTGGCCATCAGC
This sequence comes from Tupaia tana, assembly GCA_026018925.1. Classification (NCBI taxonomy): domain Eukaryota; kingdom Metazoa; phylum Chordata; class Mammalia; order Scandentia; family Tupaiidae; genus Tupaia; species Tupaia tana. The sequence goes on from JAKSZU010000009.1 coordinate 16,289,857, forward strand.
AGACAGATACAGATACAATAGCTGTCCTTCCAAACTGAATGGCACTTTGGAAAAGGTGAAACTGAATTGGAATCTGACTAGCAGAGAGCCTACTTACATGTTCCAAAGCAATCAAAGTCAAAAACCTACAGACACTTCAAAGGAAAGAAACTCAGGCATTAAATGACTCTTAAAAAGAGACCTGGCCCATGGGGAAACTTTTGAACAAGAGCTTGGGCCTGCTGACCCAGGAAAGAGAGAAGTGTCATTAAGGGCAAATCAGAGACTAGATCATGAAAAAGCCTGAGACTCACCTGACCCCAGCAATGCCGGCTGAAGCTGACAGGAGTGTGAAAGGCTGCAGAGGAACCACTGCAAATCGTTTGTCTGTGTCACATTATTGGACAGCTTTCCAAAGGCTACTTTATTCTGGGGAGTCTTGCAATGCAGATGCCTTAAACTTGAGTTTTTCGAGTAACGTGCTATTTTAGAGCAGTCTATTTCTCTCACCTGCACACCCCATGGGGACTCACTGATTACTTTAATTCTAACATTTGGAGTGGAACCCATTCATGAAACTTTCTGGCTGTGTGATTCAAACGAAGGCTTCTCTTTCCTCTTTTTGTTCTCACAAGAAAATCAATTCACTTGAAGAGCCTCTTAATCCCATTTTTGCAATCAACAATTGCCACTTGTATATCGCTCTAATAGATTAAGAAGTGGGATGATGCGGTTGTCTGGTCTAATTCAACCCTATTCAGGTAGCTGCAGCCCGAGGCACTTTGTAGTGCCAAGTGCAGAGCTCGACAGGAAGACTTTTGCTATCATAATTTCCTGTGGAGCTATGCACTGCCCCCACTGTGGAGCCTGAATTACTTTGAATTAGGCCCGACAACCACAGAGAGTCGAAATCCAGCAAGCAACAATAACCAACTCTTTGAGCATGACTTGCATGGGTTATTTTTTTTTCTTTGCATTAGCAAAGAAAGGAGGAATTTCAAAATGCACATCTATTTAAATGACAGCAACCTGCCATAAATCAAGTGTGAAACAAAAGAGAAAACAGTTGAAGTGAGAGAGAAGTTGGAGTGGAGGAAAAATTAATCAAAACAGTTTTCAAAAACTTCGTAGTTTGAGCCTGTGAAAATTTTCAGGCCTACACTATCACCATGACAACTCGTAGCAAGCCCATGTTGGATAACCACATCGGAAAGGGGCCGTTTTCTAAGGATGAAGCCCTCATATATTCATCCTAAATTCAAGTCTCACGTCTGAACGCCTTTAAAAAATTGCAAAAATAAAACGTAAATAGGATATCTAGCCAGACGTCTGTGATGTTCTGGTAAAAGGTAGATACAGGCCAATCTTACATGATTTAAAAATGACCTTATCATAAAGTCCATCCTAAACCCCATGCAGGCATCGCCTCAGGTAGGCAGCGTTTGAATCACGAAGCAACTGCTACACAGTACCAGACCCAAACAGGAAAGAAACAGGCATATATTCAATAATTTAGCAGATTCCAAGAACCTTCAACATTGGAAGCATGTGGTCAAACTGCATTATTTTCAGAGACACCAGTTAAACAAAATGTTCCAGGTAAGGAAACTGCGAGCTCGGTTCCATTCGCTGTAACTCCTTAATTATTACTGACGTGGCCCCCAAAAATGAATTAAATCTAAATAAATATAGGTTTCTCTTCTTAAGAGTTCCAATCCCTATTTCTACTCTTTTACCTTTCTGTGTTCAGAAAATAAAGAGAACAAAGAGGGAGTCCCACTGATTCAAAACTAGCAGAACAGCCAAACAACAGAGCACAACTGTTCTCTCATGCATGACTGGGATTAGGATAAAAGCAGAAAAAGACTTCTGAGAAAAAGAAAACAACAAAAGAAACAGGAGTGCTGACAAAACTTTTTTTTCTTTCTATTGAACCAAAAGAGAGGGGGAAGAAAGAGGACTGCTTTAAAAAAAGATAGAAGAAGAAAGATTAACAAACAGAAGTAAGGGCTTTCACCTCCTGTTTTACTTTTAGCCCAATCTGGTCAGAGACACAAAACCCAGAAGTAAAGTAGATGATAACCTAAGACACTTCGGCAATTTTCACACTCGGAAAAGAAGCTCTATCACGACGAGGCCTGCTTTTATGCTATCAGTTCATTATTTTCTTGGATATCTAGGATGTGGGACAATGTCTCCTGATCGGAATTTTCCCCTGCACAGTTAGGACAGGATGTGTGTGAGTTCACACATTCTTCCACAGAGGGAAATCAAGGGAAGGCAGGGGAGCTTTTGCATTTGGGAAATCGTATTCGCAAATTAAACATAATTGTTTAAAAAAGAATGACCCTGAGGTCAACGCCACCAGTGTGGCATCACTGGACGGCTGGACGGAGGGATTCAAAGCTCAAGCAACTGCAAACTTTGATTCAGGGCTCCTCACAAAGGCTTTCAGTCAGATCAGTCATATTCTGCTGTGACTCCCCCAAGCCTGCTCTTCTAGCCTTTTTACAGATCCCATTACACTCTAATGATTAGAAGGCAAAGTAGAACACGGGTTTTTATAAGTTGCCGACCTACATCGCAAAGATTTTTACCACACCTTAAAATAGGGATGAGAGTCTTACTCTCTACTACTCTTAGCCATCTTGACTTTTTAAAATTATGTCAGTTTGCGTGATAGAATTTGATTCTTCTTAAATATGTTTCAACTATGAAAGAGCCAACAGACATAATGCTGGCTCCTGGGATCCTTAAATAAACTACCTCATAGAATCTAGAAATTTAATAGACAAGTGTATGTTTAAGTGGAAGCATCTATTATCAGAAGAAAACACCTTTTATGTACAAGGCAGGACTTCTGAAAGATTATTGGTACACCACAGTTTACTATATGTAATTCCTTTTAGGTGTCTAATACAGTATTTTCTTGAACTTTACTCCTCTAACTAATACACCAATTCTATACATGGTTTTGGTACTTCATGGTACCAAAAACATCTCAGTAGATGTTTATGGAACATCTACTGATCTACTGAGCACCTACTGTGTGCTAGGCATGTATGTACATCCTTTATCATCTATTCCTCCCAATAATGCTGAGAGGTCCACATCTGTATGCCCATTCTGCAGTATTCTATGCTATGCTGCTTTCTCTGATTAATTCATTCAACAAACACTGAGCTAGCATCTGCTATGTTCCAGGTAGTGTGAGTATCTAAGAATAAAAGACAACAATACAGACACAGTCTCCGTCTTTCTGGAGCTTACAAACTAGTTAGGGAAGTAAATATTAAACAAATGTTGACATGAATAATTGTTTAGCTAGAGTTGTGCTAAGTGCTACAGAGGAAAACCAGGGCACTGTAAGCGCTGAGTAGGGCTGGACCCCTAAACTGGTCTAGAGTGAGGAATGTACTGGCGAAATGGGAGGCAAGAGCTCTGAAGAAGAGGAAAGGGTGAAGTGTGAAGGAAAGAAACATGGTGCAGCTGAGAAATCACGAGGAGAACCGTGAGCTGGAGTTTAAGCAGGTAGACTGGGCGGGTAGAAGAGAAGCTGAATGGTGATAGAACATGCAGAGCTTGATTTGCAGGTCATTTAAGGAGTTTTCATTTGAAGTTCAATGTGAAGATATGGAATGGCTTGAAGCAGATAAGTGATATGATCGAAGTGCTGTTGTTCACAGCTGTGTGGACAACAGAATGGAGCAAGGCAAGCAGGATGGCCATGTACAGTTGTGCAGGCTGTTCGTGCACAGGGTGCCTTACCAGGGACAAGGGGAAGCTGAAATCACCTCGTTAAGCCATAAGCCTGGGATCTGGGGTTTGTCTACTCAAAGGGGATTCCTTTTTCTAACTCACACAGAGTCACAGTATAGGCAATTAGTTACTCCAGGAGCAAGAGAAAAAGGAAGATGAGTGCGAAGGCTGTGAAAGTAGCCCGGTTGAAAATGAAACAACTGATTTGGGTCAGATCATCAATGGAAGCTGTGCTAAAAATGGGACCAGCAGGTGACATCATGGTTAAGGCACTGGATTCCCATATGGCTGATCACAGTTCAAGTCCCAGACCCAGAGACATGAAAATCACACCAGGTGCATGTGTGTGTGCCCCCAAAATTCCAAAAGGAGAATAGAGGAGAAGTGATTGTGGAGTGGCAAGTGATTTCTCACTTTTCCTCTTTCTCTGTCTCTTTCCTGGGAGTGCATGTGCCCTGTGGCAAAAACCTAAAATAAAAAATAAATAAATAAAATAAAGCGTTAGGCTGGAACATTCATGGGCACCAGGATGTTTATATAATGGCCAAACATTGGCCAACAAATCCCTGCTTGGAAGACACATGTGTAACTACAATGGGAGGATCAAGGTGCTCCTACATGACCCCCGTGATCCATCCTAGTTGGCATCTCTAATGGTGGGACAATCAGGCATTATGAGCCCCTGGATGAGATGCAAGATGAGCATTTAAACTGACCTATGAGGATTATACGAGTTTGCTAAGGATGTCATAGTAAAATACCACGGATTGGGTTTTTGTTTGTTTGTTTTACATTTTTTTTTAGAGAAAGATTTTTGCTAGAGGGCACATACACTTGCCTGAGACACAGAGAGAGACAGAAAGTGAGAAATCACCCCCCCACAATCCCTTCTTCTCCATTCTCTTCTTGGGATCTTCGGTATGCATCCACATGCACCCAGTCTGAGTTTTAAGTCAGCAGGTCTGGGATTCAAAACACAGTTGACTACATGGGACTCCAGCAACATAACCATTAAACCATCTGCTGGTCCCTCAGGTTGTTTTTTTTTTAATAATTATTTGATTTAAATTTATTTATTTATATTTGACCAGAGAGGCACAGAATGAGAGGGAGAGAGTGGAGAAAGTGAGAAAGCAAGCCACCAGGTCTGGGACTTGAACCACAGTTGGTCATGTGGCAGTCCAGTGCCCTTAACCACCACACCACCTGCCAGTTGGATTTCAAGTAGTTTGATTCTTTTAAATAAATGAAATTATTTTCTCCCATTTCTGGAAGGGAGAAATCTAAGGTCAAGTTGTTGGACAGGTTGATGTTTTCTGAGGTCTTACTCCTTGGTGTGCAGATGACCACCTTCTTGCTGTGTCTTCACATTGTCTTTTCTCAGTGTGTATGTGCATGCCTCTTTGTTCTAATCTCTTCAGAATGCATTAGGGCCCATCTTAATGGCCTCATTTTTTTTAAATTTTTATTTTTTTAGCTGCAAGAGAGTGTGTTTTTTCTCCAGACAAAGACAGAGGCAGAAAAAAAACAAGGGATAAAGCACCCCCAATGAGGAATGGTCACACTGCAATCCCTTCTCCATTCTTCTATCCTGTCAGGATTTGGGGCACACGTGTACCCAGGATGTGTTTTAAGCCACTGGGGATAGAATTAAAAACATGGAGAGGCCATATGGTATCTGACTTCCTTAACTGCTAGACAGGGGGGACTAGCTCTAAAGGCCTCATTCTAACTTCATCATCTCTTTAAAAGTCATATAGTCACATTTTATAGTACTAGTAGTTAAGACTTCAACATATAAATCTTAGGAAAACACAATTCAATCCAATTCAATCTGTGAAAAGGACTTTTGACTAAAAGATTTAACCTGAATCCAATCAAACTTTTTAGATTTAACTTTCAGTTTAAAGAAGAGGCTGGATGAAGGATGTAAAAGATTTCTCTGTACATTTTTAAGTACTTACTGTGATTCCATAATTATTTTAAGATAAAAATAGTTTTAGAAACTATATTACTTTTAGATGATTGAGTATTCTCAGGACCTCAGGATTGGGAAGAATCTCTTAAAGAAGATATAAAAAATACTATATATAAAAGATGTTGCATCAGTTTTCAATTCTCTCAAATTCCCTGTAGCATTTGTTATTGTTTATTTTGACCTCTTCTTTGAAATTATTTCTAGCATGACTTTTACGTCAATTAAATTTATCTAAATTTAAAAATAAATAAAAGAGAAAATGCGGAAGCTAGAAGAGCAAGTTGACACAACAAGGCAACAATCAGAAAAATCCAGAAAAGTGAGACATTCTATGGGACAACTGGTTAGCTCTTTAAAAAAAATCTCAATGTTAAAAAAAAGGAGTTAGTGGTTGGGGGATTAGTCTTTTAAATTAAAATTAATTACAAATGTAATACTTTTTTTTATAAGATCTTCCTGGTTTAATATTATTTCAATGATGTTCTGGGGGCAACTGGGACAACCTGAATATGAAGTGAGTATTAGATGCTATTAAGAAATTATTGGTTAATTTCTTGGATGTGACAATGTTGTGCTTATGTAGGAATATACTGTAATTTATAAAAACTCGTACTAAAGTATTTATGTTGGTAACTTACTTTAAAATACAAGGAAAGATAAAGCAAATATTCAAAATATTAAGAATAGTTAGTGATGGATACATGAGTGGTTTACACATTATACCTGTTTGTGTGCTTGAAAACTTTCATAAGAAAATAGTAAACATGAAATTTTCACTAAATGGGAAAAAGGAAGAAAGTAGAGGTAAAATATAACGATGACTTAGGCTGGGATGACAGTAGGAATATAAAGAAATGGATAAATTCAAGTGATTAAATGGATAAATAAAGTGAGCAGAATTTGGTGAATTAACTCAATGTGGGTTGTAAGAAAGAAGACGTCAAGAATGCCTCCTGAGTTTCTGGCTGGACAATTAAGTGGACATTGACAGCTTGTACTGAGATGTATAACATGTATAACACAGAGAAGGAATTGGTTTAAGATTGGAGATGAGTTTAGTAGAAGAAAGTACCTTTGAAATGTGAGTGAACATGTCCATTATGAAGGTCAGAGATGTCTGAGCTGGAGATAGAAATGTGAGAATCATTATTATATGCTCAGCAATCATAGCTGGGAGATGGGGGAACTGCACGGGAAGAGGGTATAGAATGCGGATAAAAACAGTAATTAAAAAATAGAAATTACCATTATGAGCTAAGTAGAAGAACTCATGGCCAATTTGATACCTGTTTATTGAGAACCTATTATGAGCTAGGTACTGTATTTATAAAGAATGAAACATTGCCTCTGGCCTTAAAGAAACTAATGTCTAGTCGAGGTAGACTATGTGAACAACAATCTGAGAACATAGTATATGCTAGGAACCATGTGCTAAGCATACATGGGAGCATAATTAATTCTCTAAAGAGAAATCTTAAAAAGTAGAAATACCCAATGTATATTTTATCTAGTTATTTAAAAGCACAGTTTCAAATATAAATAAATAAATAAATAAATATACAGTTTCAGCATCCCAAATGCAAAAATTTTAAATCTGAAATCCTCCAAAATCCAAGACTTTTTGACATGATGCTACAAATGGAAGTTCACACTTGACCTCACATGACAGGTCACAGTCAAGACCCTGCATTAGAAAATTTTGTATAAAATTACCTTCAGGCAGGGTCAGCAAGTGGCGTGATGGTTAAGAGCGCTGGACTTCCACATGGGCGACCGCAATTCAAGTCCTGGACTTGGCGGTTTGCTTTCTCAATTTCCCTCTCTCTTTTTCTCTCTCTTGCTCTGACCCTCTAAGGTCTAATTAAAATAAATAAAGTTAAATAAAATAATTCTTAAAAAAATGACCTTCAGGCTATATGTATAAGGTATATGTAAAATATAAATGTATTTCATATTTAGGTTTGAGTTTCATCACCAAGATATCCCATTATATAAAAGCAAATATTCCACAATCTTTTAAAAATTGAAATCCAAAACACTTTTGGTCCCCAAAGTGTTTAGAGGTCATTTTAAATAAATGGATGCATAAAATGTACCATAGCTCACTGGTGGGCCACTAGGTGGTACAGAGGTTAAGACACTAGATTCAACTGCCAGCTGTGCAGTTCAAGTCTAAGACCTGAAGGCTTGAAAAATACGCTGGGCACATGTATGTGCACACCCAAAATCCAGAGAGGAAGATGGAGAAGGTACTGTGGCCTGGCTTTCCTCCTAGAAGGGCGTTTTTTTTTTTTTTTTTTTTTTTTTAAAGGTTTTTGCCATAGGGCGCGTGCGCTCGCCAGAGAGAGACAGAGAGACAGAAAGCGAGAAATCACCCCCCAGGGGGGATGGCCACGCCGCAATCCCTTCTCCTCCATTCTCCTCTGGGGATCTTGGGCACGCACGCACACGCGCCCGGCGTGAGTTTTAAGCCACAGGGTCCAGGACGCGAACCGCAGTCGACTATGTGGGAGTGCAGCGACATAGCCATTACGCTAACTGCTGGTCCCAGAAGGTGCTTTTTTACACCCTCTCTCTGTCTACTGGGCACATGTGTCATCTGGCAAATTAAAGAACATAACAAAACAAACTGACAAAACCGCCCAGCTCCCTAGTGCAGCTGTTAAACACTGTGCACAGAAAGCTGGATTCCACAGAGTTTTCAAGCTGGCCCCAGCAGCTTGAAAAACAAAGCAGACACATGCGTATGTGTTCCCAGAACCCTGATGGGAAGGAGAAATGGAGGAGAAGGGATTGTGCTATTCTTCATTTAGGGTGCTTTCTCTCTCTCTCTCTCGCGTTCGCGTATGCTTGAGCACACGCACCTACTGGAAATTAAAATGAACAAACCAAACCAAAACAAAACAAAATCCCGAGCTCATTAAAAATGCTTTCACTGAAATGTGAATATGGAGAGTTTTTATTCTTACCAATGTACCTGTCATTAGTAAACATAAAAAGAACAAAAAATGCAGTCATCCATGAAATCAATAAAAGAATCCAAAGGAAGCAGACCTGTCTGTCTTACAAGGAATGTTCTGAACTGGCATATTCAAAAAATGTTTACAGAGTAATTGTCACCTCTCAGGGATTCTGTGGTCACTTTTCTATACACTATCTCATTAAACCCCCAAAATGAATAACCCAAGAGTTTACCATAATCCTTATCTTGCAAGGAGACAACTGGCTAGGACAGGTGAACAGGAGGTTTTCCCCGGGCACAACCAATGGGTAACCACAGCTATAAGAAACCCCTTTCCTACCAAATTTAATCTACAATGGAGAATTATGCTAAAGAAACTCCAGCACTACTCTCTTTGAGGAAAAAAGTAACATATTTTGTCATTGATCACCCCCTAAGTCCCACATATTGTAAAGTTTGGGTTTTCATACAGTAGATTTCCTTTACAAAACAGCCATCTATATTTTAGAAGGCTTTCAGGGAGAAAATTGTCCCTGGAAATTATTCCTTACTACTAAAGCTATATAATTAAATAACCCAACACAACTCCCGTTCATGGAAAACGGTGTAGCAGCAGTGCACCGATTACACATTCATAAATGTATTCTAAAATTTCCCCTCGTTTTTCAAAATAATTAGCTACTTATTGTGCTATGATTTGTGGAATGCTGACCTTTTAAAGAAGTATATATTGTCACCTCTAAGTTTTAAAAGGCCACCATTTTAATATTGTCATGAATCAGAATTCATGTAGCACCATTACATTTTCTAACCCTTTAAACATGCCAGTTATTAATAAACTTTAAGAAATGTACTATTTTTTCCTTCCGCAGGTAATCAAATAATGGTCAAAGTTTGAATCTATGGCATTAGGAGGTAAGCAGCACTCAGAGAGATGAACACTAGTGGATCCATTCCACCTCAGAGATGTAGATTTTTGTAAGTAGCTGTCTTGGGTTGCACCAGTGTTATCCATAAGGAACCATAAAGAAGTAGAATGGCAGTTCCAAGACTATACCAGGAGGACAGACATCTAACAGATCTGACCTCAGAACGGCTGAAAGTCCAGCCCAACTTGGTTTCAACATTTCAGAAATTCAGCTCAGCACTTCTTGATGTATTATGGAGATTTCTCATTTCTTTAAACAACTGGAGATTTCTCTGTTTTTAATACACTGACCTACTCTCACCAATATCCCTCTCTCCCTTCCTCATATTGTTTTTATTAAATATATGAGCATCTTTTAAAATGTCGAAAACAGAGGCAGATATACCATGAAACTAGTGCAGTTGGAGTTTCAGGACCACCACAGGGAGAGGCCCTAGCCATGTGTTCACACAGTTCTGTATTATTGTAAAATTTGGAAAAGTAAGATTTTTGGTGTTATTTTTCTTGGAGATCCCCCGCCTCCCTCCAAATTGTTATAAATCCTCTTCACACCACAAAACCTGGCTCCACCCCTGGACAGAAAGCTCTACTAATAAACACTAATGCAGGTTGCACAAACCTCATGCCTCGAAGGCCTTTTCCAAGTCAACCAAACATAGATCAGGTTAAGCCATAAAGGAACTTCTTCATCAGAATGTTTAATCTGCAAGAGAATCTTGGAAAATAATGCTTGGAGGATACAATCTACAATGGTTCCATAATGTTTTGAATACTCTAATCATCCCACTATAATTTGGATTTGAAAAGTCATATGTAACCCTGACTTCTAATACAGACACTTCAAAAATTTTATGAAAAAATAAAATTAAAGTACAAGTTCATTTTTGGTGCAAAAGAATGAAATCTACATGGAGTTCTTTTTACAATACACATTTCCCATGAATTTTTCAAAGACTCTTCATAGTGTTAAGCTCTTCACCTTTTTTGGGGAGTGGGGGGGAGGTTTTTTGTTTGTTTGTTTGTTTGTTTTTTGCTATAGGATGCTTGTACTTGCCAGACAGACAAAGAGAGACAGAGAGACAGAAAGTGAGAAATCACCCCCCACGGGGATGGCCATGCCGCAATCCCTTCTCCTCCGTTCTCCTCTTGGGATCTTGGGCATGCACGCACACGCGCCCGGTGTGAGTTTAAGCCACCGGGTCCGGGATTTGAACCACAGTTGGCTACATGGAAGTTCAGCAACATAGCCATTATGCTAACTGCTGGTCTCTTCACCTTTTTTTCAGGAGAAAATAGAATCTTTTTCTCAAAGACTGAAAAATGTTTCACCATAATGAAGAACATCCTCTCCCAGCCCATGGACAGGGCTTTCTTGTCCAAGAACTTTCCTGTGCTAACTTTGCCCTGCTCTGCCATGTCTATAATGCTGGGACAGAGAGGAGTCAGAGAGGAAATTCTACAGCTGCTGAGCTCCTGCCTTTCTAAACTTCTATTTTGAAGTAAGTGACAACTCTTTTCAGAAAGGAACTTGAGTAGTTCCTAACATGAATTCCAACTTAGATATGAGACTGAAAGAAAGACAAGCATTCTTCTTGCCATGACTTTATCATGTTTCAATAGGAGGGCTCAGGGAAGCACCATCTGACATGCATTTGGATATATTCTGAAGCAAATTGTTCCAGGAGTTTTTTTTTGTCAGCCACCCATTGTCACTTCTCAGCACAACACACACACACAGTCACAATTATTATTTTCCTGGCTATAAGTATCAGATCATTAGTGAAGGAAATTCAGCAATCAGCACAGCACATGAAAAGCATACAATGTTTATTGAGAGAAATGAGGGCTTACATATTCAGAGTGACAACTGGTTCCATTATTTCTTTGTCTACATATATTTTCACACACACACACACACACACACACACACACACACACACCCTTCTCAGTTCTCTATAGCTACAGCTCAGCCTTAAAGTTCCAGCCAGCCTGAGCCCTGGGAATGCATACATCCCAGCTATACAGTTCATCTCCCAAGTCCCAGAACACTTCTGACTGGCCGGCCCTTTTCTGAAACATGGCCAAAATTCCTCCACTTCTTGGCTGCAGCCTGTGTCTTTGTATTATTTCTTCTTAAGAGTCTTACAATACAAAAGAAATTCAATAGAAGAAAAATGTTATGAGTTCACCCAGCTTTAATGGATATACTCTAAGCATGAAACATTACCAACATATCCATTTTCACAATATTGCCTGCAAAACTGTGGCTTCTTGGCTTTCAGTTTTTCCTATTCCTAGTCCTTTTTAAAAAATTGCTAGAGGGCATGTGCATTCATATGAGAGAGAGAGAGAGAAGAAGAGAGAAATAAAAAGCACCTGCCATGGGGTGTGGTCACACTGCAATTCCTTTTTCTCCATCTCTGCCTCTTCTTGGGATTTTGGACATGCACGCACACACACTCAGTATGTTTCTCAAGCTGCTGGGTCTGGAACTCAAATGGCACAGTTGGCCATGTGGGATAGAGCCACCTTAAATACCTATGGGAACTAGCTGGCCCATAGAAAAACTGTTTTCAAGAGATGGTGAAGAGACAAAAACGTCAGCCAAAGCATATATCCCACCAATCATATTGCAAAGACCCAAGCATAGAGATGGGATCAGCGTTTTCTTCCTCATGGGGAAGCAATCAAGCTAGTCTCCATCTGCATCAGTTCATTGATTTCTTCTCCAGGGGTCAGCCAACTGTACCCAAGGCATTTTTTACAGCATTTCAAAGCACACAGTGCATAAATTATGTTACCACGACAATTTGCTTTGGATGTACTCTGGAATAACATACTCTCCCTGGCTTTGAGATCCAAATGATAGTTGTCTCTGGGTACTGTGCTAGATACTAAATTTCTGTCATTAATTATCTGATATTTACAACTAGAAAAAAATATTTGTGTTTCTGTTGGGGTAGGGGGCTATAAAAGAGACCTGCTGACCCATAAGAAACTTCTTTAGGAGAGGAAGGAACATTCTATTAATGCTGCCTTTTTACATTGATTTACATATACTTTAGAAAGCTTTAAGGTGGAGCTAGCAGGTGGCGTGGTGGTTAGGGCAATGGACTCCCACATGGCTAATCGTGGTGCGAGTCCCTGATCTGGTGACTTGAAAATCACACTGGGCACATGTGTATGTGTGCCCCAAATCCTGAGAGGAGAATAGAAGAGAAGGGATTGTAGCATGGCCATCCTCTCTGGAGGTGAATTCTCACTTTCCCCATCACCATCTCTCTCCAGTAAGCGCATATGCCCTATGGCAAAAACCTTAAAAAATGAAAGCTTTAAGGTGAATATGTAATTTACATTTGAATAAGCAATTATACAGTGCTGGCCACATAGTGCAGCAGTTAAATATTGTGAATTGTTAGCAGGATCTTATATGGCCAACAGCAGTTCAAATTCTAATCCGGTGACTCAAAAACCATGCTGGGCACATACTTGTGCATCCCCAAAATCCTGATGAGAAGGAAAAATAGAAGAAAGGGGAATGTGGTGTGACCAGGTCCCATGGGAATGCTTTCTCTCTCACTTTGTCTCTCTGGTGTGTACACATGCCCTCTGGCAATTAAATAAAAGAAATTTTGATATGCAACATTATTTCCAGTTAAAATGGAATATTGACACTTACATAGAATTTTTATTTATTCAGCAATTATTTACTGAACATTTACAATGAGTGAGGAACTGTGCTAAGCACTAAGAAAGCAGTGGTGAAGAAAACAGTCTTTATCTTCAAGGAATTAGGGTTTTAGAGAGATAGGCATACAAATAGGTCATGCTAATTTAGTCTTACAGGTGGACATAGAAGTGAACAACTCCAGGGTACAATGGGAACATAACAATGTGCCTAATACAGTCTGAAATCGCCTAGAAGGGAAGAAGGGATATTTACGCTGGGATTTGAAAGATTATTAAAAGTTACCAAAGAAGAAAGTAAAAGTGGAGAAAAGTAATTCACTCAAAGTATGTGAAAAGAACATGACAATAGAAAGGAATGATGTATCTAGACAAAACTGGAGAAGTTAGGGAGTTTGGACTCTGTGTTAGGGGCAGTGGGGAACCATCAAATGACTTTCGGCAGGGAAGAGATATGGTCTAATCTGCATTTCAGACATATCTCCTGGCTACAATGTGGAAGATAGATTGGTAGTGGACCAGAACTGAAGCAGACTGATCAGCAAGAGGGCTAGTGCAGCAGTGCAGAAAAGAAAGAAGGTGGCCTAAATAGAAGGGTGGCAGTGGAGGATAAAAAAGAAGTACACAATTGGAGAGACAGTCTTAATCAGTTCATGCTACTATACAAAATACAGTAAACTAACTGCACTGTTTATAAACAACCGAATTTTATTTCTTAAAGTCTGGGAAGCCTAGGATCTAGGTGCCAGAGATTTAGTGTCTGGTGATGGCCTATGTCTTGGTTCATAGACGGCACAAGCTCACTGTGTCCTCACATGGTGGAAAGTGAAAGGCAGCTCTCTTTCTCTTTCTTTTCTTTTTTTTTAAAAGAATTATTTATTAGGTTGTCTGGAAAGTCATGATGTATGTTTCATGTTTTTCTGTGCAAAAATGTGTCATAAATTTCCTGATGACCCAATATTTCATTTTATTTACTTATTTTTAATCTGTTATAGAGCATGTATGCTCACCAGAGAAAGACAGAGAGAGACAGAGAGAGAGGGTAAGCGAGAAAGAAAGCTGCCAGGTCCAGGACTTGAATCATGGTCAGCTATCTGGGAGTCCAGCACTTCAACCACCAGGACACCTGCTGGCCCCTCTGGGTTCTATTTTATAAGGACACTAATCCCCTTAATGAGGATAGAGCGCTCATGACCTAATCACTTCTCAAAGGCCCCACTTCTTAATACTATCACCTTAGGGTTAGGATATTAATATATGAATTTTAGGGGGATACAAACATTCAGACCATAGCAAAGATCTTAAGGATGTAATTAATAATGACAGCTACTACTTATTTTGTGTCAGGTGTTGTAGAATGTACTTTGGTTGCATTATCTGACTTGATCTACCCAACAACCCTAGGAAGTGGTCATTGCAGGAGAAACTGAGCCTCGAAGACATTAATTAACTTCTGTAAGATCTCTCAACTAGTAGAAGGTGCCTGTTCTTAACCACCACATTCTACTGTCTCTTTAAGTAGTACTATACTATTAAGACTTGTTGAAAAGATGGATAGGATGAAAGAAGGGGAAGAGGTAATATTGACACAAGGTTTGTGATGTGGGAAACTGGAGACAGGTGTTGAGTAGTTAAGTGATATATTTAATTTTGTTCAGCTTGAATTGGTGTCTACCATATTTTTAGGGTAAATTATCAACATTTAGGTGAATATACAGGCCTAGAACTCAATATATCTGATGAAGACACTGATTTGAAGGAGAATTATCACTTATGGGATCAGGAGAGGTCATCCTTAGAGTATAGGATGAGAACAGCCTAAACAGATTCTTGGAGGGCATAGACATTTAGGGGATGGACAAAGGAAGAGGGCTATGGAAAGACAAAAAGCAAGAGATAAAGAAGCCCAGAGTGAGTGATATCATGGAAGCCAAAAGGAAGAATTTCTAGAAGGAAGCAGTCAGGATTCATTGATGCTGCAGAGATGTCAAGTAAGCTGCAAATTTTAACAGTCCACTGGGTCCACCATAAAGGCTGTCTGTGACCTTCATGAGAGCATCTCCAGTTGAGTGCTCAGAGGTGAGGAAGCGGAGACCTGGGGGGGGGGGGGAATACAATCAACTCTCAAGAGATTTGGTTGTAATGGGGAGAAAGAGCTTTCTGGGTAAAAGGGGGGCCTGGGTCAATTACGTTTGTGAATTTTTTTTTTTAAGATTTGAATAACTTAAACATGTTTTGTTGCTGGCAGTAGGGAGCCAATAGAAAAAGAAAAGTAGAGCGCCATCTAGATGGCATAGTGGTTGAGACGGCTGGATCCTACATGGCCAAGTGTGCAGTTTGAGCCCCCTACCCATTAGCTTGATAAACATGCCAAGTCTGTGTGTGTACATGCCCAAAATCCCGAGAGGAAAATGGAGGAGAAGGGATTGCAACGTGGTCATTCTCCTGGAGCATGATTTCTCACTCCCGTCTCTCTCCAGCAAGCACACTAGCCCTCTAGCAAGTTAAAAAAAAAAAAAGGAAGATGATGAGAGAGATAAAATGATGTGAGATGTGAGTGAATGAGAAGATGAAGAAAACAGAAATTAGACAGATGGAAAGATTAACTTTAAAAGGGAGGAGAGGGACCAGCAGTTAGCGTAATGGCTATGTCGCTGGACTCCCACGTAGTTGACCGTGGTTCGCGTCCCGGACCCGGTGGCTTAAACTCACGCCGGGCGCATGTGCGTGCGTGCCCAAGATCCTGAGAGGAGAATGGAGGAGAAGGGATTGCGGCGTGGCCATCCCCCCTGAGGGGTGATTTCCTGCTTTCTGTCTCTCTGTCTCTGTCTGTCTGTCTGGCGAGCACACGTGCCCTATAGCAAAAAAAAAAACCTCTCCAAAAAAAGAAAAAAAAAAGGGAGGAGAGACACGGCTATATGATTACAGGTGGAAAGGGATAGATGATGGGGAAAGCAGAGGTGTCTTAGTCAAAAGATTGATTTCTCACAGTTCTGGAGGCTGGGAATTACAAGACCGAGAATGGCAAATTTGGTGTTTGCTAAAAGCCCACTTCCTGGTTTATAAACGGCCATCTTCTCATTATGTTCTCACATTGCCTTTTCTTAGTGTGTGCATATGGTGAGACAAAAGATTTCATGTCTCTTCATTTTCCATAAGAGGACTAATCTCATCATGGGACTTCACCCTCATAACCTCATCTAATTGTAATTATTTCCCCAAAGCCTTGTCTCCAAATGCTATCACCTTGGGGATTAGAGTTTTAAAATATGAACTTGGGGAGGGGGGAAAACATTCAGTCCATAGAGTATGGGATAGAATATGTAATTTTATCACCTATCCTAAGTCCATGGTTGAACCCTATAATGAAGATATGTTAACAGTGAAAAACACACAAATTTATTCAATATAGGTTTTATGTTACACATGAGTTTTCACAAGGAAATAAAGATCTGAAGAAGGAGTTAAACTTGTATTTTTATGCTGGATTTGATGAAGAATTAGATAATCGTGGAGTGAAAGGATTGGACAAAGGGGATATGATCTACTGGTAATAAACTCAGCAAGGTCTGTTTGTTCAGATTCTTCTGTGACCCTGCATCTTCAGAGATATGGATGTTCCTTTCCTTTTGGTATAAGGAGGATCTTAAGACCTGCTTCAGGGTAAGGTCAGAAAATCCTTCCTAGGTTTTATGACCTGCTTCATAGGAGAAGGGGAGTGAAAGGTAAGAAAGATTTCCTTCTGCAATTTTCTCAGGTGCCAAGGTACCATTTTGTAGGGTAATATATTCTGAGCCCTATTATTAGCAACAGGTAAATTTATAGCTTGGGAAGCAGGAATTTGAACATGTTTTTATACAATAACTTCCATTTTCTCTAAAGTAGGAAGGAGAGTCATCTGCCAAGAGTAAGAGGGGAAGAAAACAGAAACTAGAAAGAGTGGAGAAATTTCAAGATAGTACATGTGCAAAATATAAACACTCAAAAGAAAAAGGCAAAAAAAAAATTCAGAGAATTGCTGAAGCTCTGTGTAAGATTAGAACCCCTAAAATTGTGGTATGCCAATATGGAACATTCTTTGATTTTTTTTTTTCCTACCAGTCCACAGAAATGGGACTATAAAAGCAGAGATACTGAACAACTGCATTGCTCTAGGGTTTGGATTTCACCAAGTGAGTGGGATAGAGGTGCTAATGCTCTGAGGAGCTTAAGATGTTGGCAAGAGAGGTGCCAAAGTAATCAATCATGGAAGCGAGCTGAATAGGAAAGGAAGGAATAGAGAATAGTAAAGAGAAATAGGAAGGGACAAGAGACTCAAAGACTGAGAAAGATAGCTAAATATAGTGAGAAGTCTAGAAAAAGAAGACATTTGAATTTATTACTTCAGATTGGCATTTCTGGATGATGACAAGATTCACTGCAGGGCCATGAATTTGGGTGGCTGAAGTGGGATGAAGGTATAGGCCACCAGAGTGTAAGAGGTCAAAGAACAGAGATATCAAAGTAGTGGTTGAATTGTCAATGCCAATGATGTCATTCCTCCCCCAGGAGGATGGCAGGATTTATAATGGAAAAGAAGTCTCTACTCCAGATGCGAAAGACTGGTGAGTTAAGGGAGAAAGAGGTTGCGTGAATCAGGCAGCACACTAAAGCAACACTTTCCCCAACTTCTTCCAGAATGGATATAACCTAGGTGTGAATAATAGGTAATAGTTACTGACCTCTCCCGATGTGTCAGACACCCTTTCCTAAACATTTTGCATTTGCAATCACTCTGTATCATTATAGGATACAATGTGGGCTTTGGTATCATCACTACCATTTTACAGATGAGAGGAATGAGGTACAAAGAGGTGAAATATCTTTCCTAGGATTACCCACCTAGTATGTGGCACAGCTAGGACTCAAACTCAAGTAGTCTAGCTCCAGAGCCTGTGCTGATAATCATCATAGTAATGTTAGAGCTACTGTATTTTGAGCACTATTTAAGTGCCAGTCATTGTGCTATGAGTGCCATATACATTATCCACTTAACCATGGCAACATCACCAGATAGGTATTATTATTATTTTCCCCATTTTACAGATAAGGAAAACAAAGCTCAAAAGTAGGAAATGACTTCACCATACTACCTCCAATAACATGTTTTCTACAGGAAGGTCAGCATTGATTTTTCTATTTTAATTTATAGCACTTATTTCAGGAACATAACACTTATCTATTTCAAGTGCTTGAATATTTACCTCTGTGATGTAGATATTTCTAATTTGCCTTTCAAGTGGTTTTCTTTTAAGTGGCTATTCAGTAAAGAAAATTATGTTACCTGATTAAGAGAGCAAAAGAAGAGGAAATGGTCTTTAATGGTAAAACAATGGCTAACAATAATGTTATAGTTGTATAGTACTTTAATGTTTTACAAAGGACTTTAACATATACTATTTTATTTGATCCTCCCCCAAAGAAAAGTTTCCTGAATAGAAAAGTTCTAAGACCCTAGAATACAATACCTAAGGGAAACTCCACCTCAGGAGGCTTGCTGTTGCTGTTATTTTATAAGATACAAACAGCTATGTGTCTGAGAGGGTGAAAAACAATTCTCTCTGGAGGCAGAGGGATGGTCTAGTGTAGAATAGACTTTAAATCATTTGATGTCTTTGAAATCTTGTGAGAATATTAAATTCATAACTATATTGTAAGATGAAATTTTTCAATCTTTTGGATAATGGGGTATCTTATTTTAAAATTTATTTTAGTTATATTTATTATTTTTATATTCAATCACTCTGTATCATTACAGCATACCAAAATGCATTTTTCCATCACAAATACACTGTATCTTGGCTCAATCAAATATATTACCTTATTTTTAATCAAACCCATCTTGGTCCTAAAAGTATTGTAGCTCATATATAAAATAGTAATTAAGACCAATTTTATTTTGAAAATGCTAGAGTCATCTAAAATTACTGGAGCCATTTAATGTGTCATAAAACAAGGGTTGATACTCATGCTAAATCACACTACCAACTGACAATTCTGAACAATGACATTAATATAAGAACAAAATTAATTTATTCAAAATTAATTTATTCAACAAACATTTACTAAGCTTCTGCTATGCACCAGTCACTGTGCTACATACTGAAGTCCTCATAGATTGTGTGTTAATTAGGGTAAGCTATGGGGTTTGCTCCATAGCCTAGTGGTTAAGGGAGCCAGATCTCATATGGCCAACCATGGGTTCAAATCCTGGACCTGGCAGCCAGAAGAACACACAGGGTGCATGCCCCAAATCCCAACAGAATGGAAAAATGGAGCTGAAAGGATTATGGCATGGCTATGCCCTACTAGGGAGTGCTTCCCACCCCTCATCTCTCGGTCTCTACCTAGTGAGTGTATGTACTCTCTGACAATGAAAAAATTAAAATTAAATAAATAAAATTAAAGGTAAGCTAGCTGCTATAGGTGCAAGAAATAATACCTAAATTTCAGTGACTTAACACAGCAAAAGTTTATTTCTCCTCTGTGCAAAATCGAATTCAGATGTCCCTGGTCCTAGGTAGCTGTCCTCTAAATGGGGACTCAGGGATTCAGTTTCCTCTCATATTGATTTTAACATCCTCTACAGCCTCAGAGTCCTACAATGGATATTCTGCAACTAGCTGGCCATTAGGGAAAAGAGGATGAGCAAAAGCACTCGAGGGCTATTTCAGGAACCAGGCTGAAAGTGGCACACAGCACTCTCTCCCCATTTCATGGACCAGAACTCAGTTACCTAGCCCCAACTTCAGTGCAAGGGAACCTGGGAAATGGAATCTTGTGTATCCATTAAGAGGAAACGGATTTAGTGAAACCTAGCCATTCTCTGCCTCAATCACATAATTAATTGTTTCCCAAAGTTTAATCATTCTCAAATCACTTTTGTGATGTTTTAAAAGCATTATTTTATTTTAATTTTATTTGTCATTATTATTATTTTAAAATTTGCTACAGGACATATGTGCTCACCAGGAAGAGACAGAGATAGAGAGGGAAAGTAAGAAAGCAAGCTCCCAGGTCCAGGAACAAACTGTGGTTGGCCATGTGGGAGTCCAGCACCTTCACCACATTACCTGCTGACCCAAACTTGTGTGAATTTTGCTATATGTGATCATCATCTGTATTATTGCTTAATTAATATGTTCCTAGAAGGTGACTCAACTTACTTTCTTGTATTAAAATAACTTTTTAAAGAATACTTGGTCACTATAGTAAGTGAAAAAGCAGTAACTCTTTACCATAAATAGAATGTATTGATAACTGTAAAAATAAACACAAACAGAAAATAATATAAATTTTAGCTAGAGACCTTCTCCTTCTGGAGGCATTAAACTGAGGCTTATTCTGTTAAAAAGGGAGATTGGCTCACATGCCCTATAGCAAACTTAAAATAATAATAATAATAATTAATAAAATTAAATAAATAATATTTTCTTTGTTTTAAAGGGAGATTGGCAAGTGTTATAAAGACAGAAATGTTAACTACATGGGATCACCTAAATGAAAATTGTTTATCAGGCAGATTGAAAGAGAGTTCGAACACTAAATTGCTAAAATTAATGGACTATAATTTGTAACATTTCTGAATAACCCTTTCTCTGGGAACTTTTTTTTTTTGTTATTTCTTTTTGCTAATTCCTAGGTTGTCAAATCATAGAAATTCTTAGAATTGTTGTTTTCTACAAATAATGAAACTGAAACCTAGAGAGGTGAAGTAACTTAACCAAGGTCTCACTTTTAATAAACCTCATGGGTAGAAGTACAACAAAGGCCTATTGAGTTATCAAAAATCCTATTTATGATAGAGTGCATGCACATGTGACTGTGTGTGCATGTGTGTGTGATACACAGAGAGAGGGGAGGGAAGGGTCTGGTCATGCTGCAATCCCCTTCCTCTAGTCCTCCCATCTGTCAGATCTTAGACACTCAGGCATGTGGCCTGGCATGTTTTAGGTTGACCAGACGGGGAACTCAAACTGCATTTGCTACAGGGCATGTGCAGTCGCTGGAGAGACAGAGAGAGATGGGGAGACAGAAAGAGACAGAGAGGCAGAAAGCGAAAAATCACCCTTCCCCCAGGAGAATGGTCACAGTGCAATTCCTTCTCCTCTATTCTCCTCTCGGGATCTTGGGCAGGCACACACACACAATCCCAGCGTGAATTTCAAGTCGCTGGATCCAGGACTCGAATCACAGTCAATCACATGGGAATCCAGTGACGTGACCACTATGCCATCTGCTGATCCCTATCTCTCTGTACTTAACTGAACTAAAACCTGCAGTTTATCACACTTAACAAGTGCCTGGTCCCTATGAACACATAGTGGCAGGGAAATCATGGGGACATAGTAATATTCTTGGTATTCTTTGTTTTTCTATGAATTTAGTAAAACATTGTCAATAAATAAAAATAAGTAAAAACAATCTCTCAAAATAGCTTTGAAATTTCTGAAATATAAAAATAATGAAGGAATGGACCAGCAGATGGCATAATGTCTATGTCTCAGGACTTAACCACATAGTTCGAGTCCTGGACCTGGAGGCTTAAAACTCATGCTGGACTACTGTGCATGTGTACCCCGAGAGGAGAAGAGAGAAGAAGGAATTGTGGTGTGGCCATCCCTCCAGGGGGTGATTTTTCACTTTCTGTCTCTCTCTGTCTCTCCGGTGAGTGTGTGTACCCTATAGAAAAAATCTCTCTAAAAAAATTAATAATAATGAGAGATTACCCTTGGAGTATGTTAAAATGCATTGCAAGTCTGCCTACTGCCACTGTAATTAAGACAGTGTGGCACGGGAACAGGAATTCACAGTGATTTTCATGAAATAAAATAGAATCAGGAAATGCATGCAAATATATATGAGAATTTCATATTTGATAAAGTTATCAGTTTTTATCAGTGGGAAGTATGTGGATTCTTTAGCATGAGGTATTTGAACAACTGGGTGGATAGTCATAGGAAAAATAATTATCACAATTTCATCCTCTTTGCTTATTGCATGAGAGGACTTCAAAATGTTTACTGAAAAATAGAAGTTTTAAAAAACTGTATGTGCATATGTGCTAGTAGATAAGTATTTCTTTTTTTTTATGTTTTTGCCCTAGGGCATGTGCACTCAGCAGAGAGACAGAGAGGGAAAGTGGGAATCAACCACTTGAGAGGATGGCCATGACTTAACCCCTTCTCTATAGCAAAAATTTCTCTCTAAAATAAAAAAGAAGACAGTTGAACATTTTCTGACATGGTAACAAAAGTTTTCTAGTAAAGTTGTTGATTGTACAATCTCTTGGCAAACCTGTTTCAGGGCAGATAGTCCTACCTATAAAATACGGCTGTTCTAAAAGAGCCTGAGGAGAGCAACGGGGGAAGGCAATGAAAAAGGCAAGAGATTGAGCATTCTCAACAAGTTTCATTTAGCTTTTATAAATCTCTCCCCCACGCACACACTCCCAATTTATCAAAACACAAGTAGCTCAACTATTTCTTATCTTTGCATCTTTTATCATTGCATTTACCATATTGTATCAAAACCTGATTAAATATCCCTTGCCCCAATAAAACCTTGGCTTCTCGAGGGCAGGGACTGCTCAACTCACCTTTGACTTCCACAAGTTTAACGTAGTGCCTCTCACATACTACACATCCTATGAGTGAATGAATGAATAAAAGTTGTCACGAGGCCTTCAAAATGTGAATTCTCTCTCAGTTAAACAAAACCAAAGGTAGAAAACCGGGGATTGTATTTGTAAGAGAGAAAGAGCTGTACAAGTGTAATTGAAAACGTGTTTACATCTCCAGCTTTCCTGTGTTCTTGAGATCCTGGTTCCAGGCTTACTCACCTTTGATCCAAGGGAAGACAAATCCAAGCAGGCAGTTGCTACAGCCCAACTGCTAGAAGTATAATGAAGAACCTGGTGATTCTTTGCTTCCAGCTTTCTGGGATGAGAATGGAGAAAGCCAGCCAACTGGTCAGAGGTAAATGAATGGATACTAACTAGGTCTCTCTACCCCAGCTAGTGGCAAGTTACCAGCTCTGCATTTTATTTAGTTCTTTGTCTTCCCTAGAAAAGTCAAAGTCATTGTGCTTGAAAAAGGGCTCCTCTAGCAAGCTGTTCAAAAGCAGAAATGGAAATTACAGGGGATAGGAGAGATGATATTCATTAAGGGGAAAAATATTCTCAAAATTAAATAAAAGGACGCCGTACAGGAAGAGAAGAATAAATGAGTAAATTTGGTCATTTAACTGCATTTTATCTGCAGACTATAAAACCCAGCTCGAAGTACCATTAGGATAAATTTTAAAGGTTAGGATCTTGTTCTCTTATTGATAAGACTTAATGCCAGCCACGGAGTTACCTTGGTAAAAGAAAACTGAGCAAGGACTGAAGAGAAGCACCCCACAGAGCTGAACCCCGAGAGGAGCCGTCACAGGGTGATAAAAATCAATGTTCAGTTAAGGTTTTTCATATTTTCCTCTTGGCAGAAAAAAAGGAGAAAGGGAGAAACAGAGAATGAGTTATTACTGATTTACTGTTTGTTTTGAAAAAGAAGTAGATTTAAATACGAGACACAATGCATATAAAGCACTTAGCACAGGCCTTGAAACATAGCACGTACTCGATTGAAATGAGCTATTTGCAATAACAGTATTAACTATAATAGAATCTGAAGACAGCTGACTCTGACTTCAGCTGCAATCAAAGAAATGAGCAGTAGGCTGGAAATAGGTGGTTTCGATTGTCGTGCTGGCTCTGCCACTGTCTGTGTGACCTTGAGTGAGTCGCTTCTCTCTTAGAGACTCAGTTTCCCCAGACTTTCAAGGGAAGGGTGAGACTAATTTGTGAGGTCTTTTCAAACTCCTGGAATCTATAAAAACAAACAATCTAAACAAATAAAATCCACACCCTCCACACCCCCACACACACCTCCACACTGGAAGCTGCAAAGATTACTGAGAAGTCGTGTCAGGTCTTCTGCTTCCTCAAAGGCAGCCTGTATAGCTTTCAATTTTTTTTTTTTTTGAGAGGTGTTTGCTATAGGGTGTGTGCGCTCGCCAGACAGACAGAGAGAGACATAGAGACAGAAAGCGAGAAATCACCCCCTAGAGGGGATGGCCATGCCACAATCCCTTCTCCTCCATTCTCCTCTTGGAATCTTGGGCATGCACGCACATGCACCTGGCGTGAGTTTAAGCCGCCGGGTCCAGGACTCGAACCGCAGTCAACTACATGAGAATCCAGTGACACAGCCATTATGCCAACTGACGGTCCCGCTTTCAAGTTCTTTTTAACAAAGTGTTGGCCCCAGAACTTGGGTTTCCACTCCTCCCACAAGTCACTTCTGGCATGAAGAGCAGTTTCAGAGCCATGCGAATTCCAAACAGCCACAGAAACAACACGCACAGACTCTGAATAATGTGACTGATGGGGCTAAGATTTCCTTTCCTTATGGAATAATGAACCCCTCTGGATGGACGCTTTATGTGCATATAATGTTCTAATATGTTGTCATTTAATTTTTTTTTTAATTTGCAAGAGGGCAGGTGTGCTCCCTGGAGAGAGTCACACAGAGAGAGATTGAGAGGGAAAGGAAGCGCCCCCATGGAGAATGATTATGCAGCAACCCCTTCTACATTTATCTCTCCTTTTGGGATTCTGGACATGAACGCACATGCACCCAGAGTGTTTTTCAAGTCACCAAGTCCGGGACTTGAACCACATAGTCAGCCATGTGGGATCCAGCTGCCTTAACCACCAGGCCACTGGCTGTCCCACATTTTGGTTTTAATGTTGCTCTTCAAAGAGTTAATATGACTGAAGCAGGAAACACTTACCCGCATGCATCCTGGGCAAGAGGAGGGAGCTACACGGTCGTGCCCTGTCTCTGGCTCTAATTTGTAAGCTCGCCTTGGCCATGTTGCCCTTCCTCTCTCTGTGGCAGTGTCCTATATGCTACATGGAAATGATAGCTCCTCTGCCTAACTGAGAAGGAAGTAGTGAAAAGAAAATGAAGTAACATGTGAAACTATCGCAAGGCAAAAGTGTATTCTCTCTCCACGTTTCTAGAATACACATGCATGGCCAATCCCGTTAGAAAGGCGACGGAGCTTCACTGAGTGTAATTACTCATCATTCCTAGAAAAGCGTTGGTGCGCCACGTCACCGTGATGGTGATTCTGCATAAAGACCCACTCACCCTCCAAATACTTACTTGTTGCCTAGCAGATACTGGGGAAGAGGGTGATGAACAAAACAGGTCAGGACTCGGACCTCACAGAGCTCACACCAGCTGCAGAGTAATACATAGGGAAGTTGCACACTATTAGAAGTGCTAGTTGTTGCTAGAGTGAAGTGACGAGGGGCAGTGGTGTGTGTTGAATTTGCAGAGGAATGGAAAAGAGTTCGGATTTTATTATCATGGTTATTAAAAATTTACTGCTCAAGAATTAAGCAAAAATCATTGTCACTGGGAAAAAAAACCTACTTGGTTTAAAAGCTTCTTGAATTTGAAGACATGGAAGTAAAGAAAAAAATGCAGGAACAAGAGATTGCATAAGGGATGGGGAGGGGTAGGAGGGGATCAGGAAAAAAAGCATTTAAAAGACACGAGAATACAGATAGACCAGGCAAATGGGTTATAAACCACATACTGCAACTTGGTGGAAAAAGCAAACATTACCAATTTTACACATATATTTCAAGAAAAAACAAAGAAAGAAATACTAGTAGAACAAAAACTAACAGTACACATACAAATGTGATGTTCTTTGTTGAAAACAATGAATATGGTAAGAGCCTTGATTTCATTGTTGCACACTGCACACATGCTTTGAAAATCATATTATACCCCACAAAGATGTACAATAATTAAATGTAAATAAGAAATTATAAAATAAAATAGAAACAAATAAGAACAAACCTAAATAAAAGCTGTCTTAAAAAATTCGTAAAGAGAAATAGACAAGCTTTATTTCACAAAAGCAGCTGTAGCACAGCTGTGGTTTCATCAGGTGGTTGATGAGCAATTTTAAACAACATTGGGACACCTTATTCTTTCTGCTAAATTTATGTTCAAGTCAAAATTTTATCAAGGGCCTACTATAGGCCAGATACTGTCATGACAGCTGAGATCCAATGTTAATTCCTGTCCTCAAAAGGGGTAGTCAGGGACTAGCAGATGGCATAATTGCTGGACTCCCATATAGTCAACTGTGTTTGAATCCCAGACCCAGTGGCTTAAAACTCACACCGGGCACGTGTGTGTGCGTGCCCAAGATCCAGAGAGGAGAATGGAGGAGAAGGGACTGTGGTGTGGCCATTCCCGCGGGGGGGCGGGGGTGATTTCTTGCTTTCTGTCTCTCTGTCTCTCTGGCAAGCGCACACACCCTATAGAGAAACAAAACAAAACAAAACAAAAAACTCTCTTAAAACAAAGGAAAAAAGGGGCAGTCAGCCTGCTACACAGGGTCATCCTAAACAACATGTGCTCTGTGCTGTAACAGACCTGTGAAGTGGTAGTGAGCACTGGAGACCCAGCAGAGGTGGGACTTGAGTGGGCCTCCTTGATTAGAGAGACGCCACCATGGGGTTCTGCCTGTCTCCTGCTTCCAGCCCTGGCTGGTTCAGAATGTGGAGGAGAGAGGTGAGCCCTCTTGCTTCTGCTTCAGAAACTCCTTGTGTCTGCAGTGGCAATATTCTGGAAGGCCAGCAGATAGGGGTGTTACTCTGTGAAAATGCAACCTGTCCTCTTCCATTGAAATTGAGTGCTTCTCTTTTCAGAGCACAAAATTGAGAATTTTTTCCACTGAAGGTTACAAAGTGAGAGTTTTGAGAATATCAGAAGGTAAGGAGTATAGATAGGATTAAAGCATGTAAAGATGTTTATGCTTTTATTTATTATAATTGGCAAATAATAGTCGTGTATATTTATGGGGTACAACATGATGTTTTGATCTATGTATACTCTATAGAAAGATTTAGTCAAGGATTTTGTGTGTGGTGAGAACAGTAAAAATATAGTATTAGGGCTAGCAAATCGCATGACATGGTTGGCCAACCATGGTTCCAGTCCCAGACCCAGTGGCTTGAAAATCACTCTGGGCACATGTACATGCATGCCCAAAATCCTGGGAGAAGAATGAGAGAAGGGATTGCGATTTAGCCATCCCCCCCACCCCGGGGGTGATTTCTTACTTTCCCTGCCACTATCTCTCTCCAGCAAATGCATGTGCCCTACTGCAAAAAGGTTTTTTTTAAAAACTATCTATTAGCAATTTTGAAATATATTACACATTATTGTTAACTGGTGTCAACATGCAGTGCAGTAGATCACTAAAGCTTATTCTTCTAAGTCTGAGACTTTGTGTCCTTGATCAGCATTTTCCCCATCTATTTCTCCTCACTTTCCTCCACCTCTAGTAACCACCTTTCTACTCTATCTATGAGATTAATTTTTTTTTGCACTTCATGTATAGGTCAGATCATACAGTATTTATTTGTTTGTTCCTGAATTACATTACTTAGCATAGTATGGAGTTTTCCTAAGAAACTGAAAATTGAATAACAACACAACCCAGCAATCTTGCTTCTGGGTATATATACAATGGGGTTGAAATCAGTATGTTGAAGCAGTATCTGCATTCCCATGTTCATTGCATCATTATTCACAATAGCCAAGACATGAAAGCTACTTAAGTGTCCACCAACAGATAAATGGATAAAGAAAACACACAGTGGAATACTATAGAGCCATTAAAAAGGAAAAATCCCATCATTCATGATGACATGGCTGGAACTAGAGGATTAAAGCATTTAAATGACAAACTTCAGCACAATTATCTACTTAAAATCTGTAGTCTCATTATAAGTAATGTTAGTAGATGCAATAAAACATTGTTCTTATTCATTCATCCTTTTACTTGATCCACTCATCTGTATATTGAATTTCTTCCATTAACCTTATAAGTTGTCTATAATTTAGAGTTGAAGTGTATTTTGCATTGTTTGTTGTATATACCAAATGGTTTTAGATTTCCTGCTCTTCTAAAAATAAGATATCATTACTAATTCAAAAAAATTACTCAGTGTGATTTTTATAACTTATGTAACCTTTGATTAACATTTTTCTGAAAATTAGTGGTCCTCAATAGGAAAAGAAAGTTTTCAACACCACATTGTAAAGCACTAACTATTGAATTTTAGCAATTTCAGATTGGGATTGGGATTGGGATTGGGACCCTGGAAACTACATTTTAAATACTACCTCCTCTTGACCCATTCCCCCACAAACAGTGTCTCTGAGGTAGGAAAACCATGGACCACACTTTGAGAAGCTCTGCTGTAAAGCCTTACTGTACTATCGAAATAAATTAATGATTCCCAAAGATTTCTTACCCTGGCCATACTTCAGGTCCTCTTGACTAGCTACCAACCCTAGTAAAGTGGTATAGACAACCTCATATGCAGAACCCTAAGAAATATTTCCTGCCTTTCTTTTTCCCAGGACCAGTTCTAGGAATCACAAAAATCAGTTTCCTCACTTACCAATGAATATTTCTTATTTTCTCTCTCTTCCCAACATCCCCTCAACAGGTGATTTTCAATCCTGGCTATGTATCAGAATCATCTGGGAGAGCTTCCTAAAAATACAGAGGCCCCTAGGCATAACCCAGACCTGAAGCTGGGGTGGCTCCCAAGGAAGTCAGAATCACTATAGTATTAGGGGCAGTGGGGTTTTAACAGGTTCCTCCAAGTGTTTCTGAGACACCCAGGATTAAGATCACATCCAACAGTCTTAGTTTGTAAGCCCTTTTCTCTTCCAAACAAAGATCACCTTTACTCACAGTGAGCCTATAAGAGTGTCCAAGATGTCTGGACTTTTCTCAATCCCAGGTGAGATTAATCACTCAGTAGTCCTCCCTTTGACTGACTCTAGTTATAATGATGATCCCAATGGAAATGGGACTTTTAGAAGCCCCACAAGATCAATTCAGCCTTCAAATACATATTCGGTGCCTACTAGGTGTTGGAGATGAACAAAACAGGTAAGGTCCCTGACATCATGGTCTAGCAGCAATAAAATAAATACATAAGGAAGATTCTAGTTATTAGAAGTGCTTATAGGAAATAAAATCAGGCCATGGGAGACAGCCAGGTGTGGAGGGCGTTTGCTTCTAATGGATAGGACGTAAGAGATGATCTCTGATACAGGATGTGTTTGAGGAAATGTCAGAGTCTCAAGTCACTTGAGTGAAGTGACAAGAAAGGGCAGTGGCACAAGATGAAATAGTAGTGGTACATGATAAGGAGTTTAGGTTTTGTTATAAATGAAAGGGGAAACATTTGGAGAGTTTTAAATGAGACAACCACACAATTTAAGTCATATTTAAAAAAATAATCTTTTTATTTCAAAACACAAAAGTTCTGAAGACAGAGCACAGAGTTTAGTTGTGCACAGGCAAAAGAGAAGAGGCGCCCTCAACAAGGTTTTGTCATGGCATGATCCCCTTTCCCCAGCCCTCTAGCTCCTCAGAACTCTGGGCCTGGTGTGTGTGTGTGTGTGTGTGTGTGGCGGTACACATAGTTTGTATTTGCCCTCACTAGTGTCTCCCATTGCAATCATCTTAAAAATACCATGGTACGTGAATATTAACTCAAGACTTTATTAGTAAAACCTAAATGCTTTACCATGGGCCACTACTAATTTATCATGTGCCACTTGATGTCACTTCACTCAAGAGACATGAGACTTCTGACATTTCCTCAAGCACATCCTGCATCAGAGGCCATCCCTCACCCCCTATCTATTAGAAGCCAAGTCCTCCCCATGCCAGGGTGTCTCCTGTGGCTCAATTTTATTTCCTTCACAGCCCTTCTAATAATTTTAAACTTTCTTATTTATTTATTTGTATATTTCCTTACACTACACTGTGATAATTAAAGCTAGGGAAATGAATGGGATAACCCAGAGAGACAAGAGTGATAGCAGAGAATAAAGGATGAGCACTAAGTCTCAAGACAGTTCAGGAACTGAATATTGAGCAGGGGAGAAGCCAGCAAAGGGGATTGAATACGACTAGAGCTCAAAATTCTGAGGTTTTCATCTGAGCTGTGCATCACACATTTCCTTGCTGCTTGTGATGTTCCATTGACAAGCAGAGTAATTTCTACTTTTATATTTATTTTATTTTGTAACTGCTATGGGGAGGCAGGTGGGGATGATTCAACTTTAATTAAATCAACTCTTTGTGGGCAATAGGGCTCACTTGTTATGCGTCTTCATTTTCTTCTGAAATATAATGTTCTGCTTCATTTTCATGAGGTTCTAATTGACAAACCATTCAGCCTTCTGTCCTCATTTCCCTCACTGTGCCCCAGAACATCTTTCTGAAGAGAGAGAGGAGTGGGCTCATCTCAAGGTGTGGAGTTTGTGAGTGCTAGAGTGTCTTCATACCCAGCTCCAAGGAACCTATAGAACATCTGCAGGTACACTAAGGATCAAGGACTTTCTTCCCTTGGTTACTCAAATAAGAAACCAAGTTTCAGACAAACAGGCTCTGTCCTCAAATCTTGCCCATTTCTCCAGTCCAGTCTGTATTTCCACCACTCCTACCTTAAGCCAGGCTCCTACCATTCCCTCCTACCCCCAAGGTAAAAGGGAGTGTAAAGTACTGGCTTAAGAACATTAATCCGAAACCACACAGTTATGGCTGAAGTCTTACCACTGTGTAACTTTGGACAAGTAGTTTAACTTCTCTGCACCCTTAGTGCAAAGTTTGCTCACTTGAAAAATGGTAATAATAATTGTTCTGGGACTAGCTGGTGGCATGGAGGTTACGATGCAGGATTCCACATTGCTGACTGTGCAGTTCTAGTCCTGGACCTGGTAGCTTGAAAATCATACCAGGCATGTGTGTATGATTACCCAAAATCCTGGAGAGTGAAGGAGAAAGGATTGTGGTGTGGTCATCGCCCTTGGGGGGGTGATCCCCCCCTTCCCCTAGGTGTCTGTCTCTCTCTGACAAGTGCATGTGCCCTGTAGCAAAAAGAAAGAAAGAAAGAAAGAAAGAAAGAAAGAAAGAAAGAAAGAAAGAAAGAAAGAAAAAAAAAAGAAAAGAAAAAATAGAGGTGGGGGGGAATAATAACTGTGTCAGCATCAGATAGTCATTGTGAGGACTGGATAAGATCATGTATATAATAATAAATGCTTATAAAATATCTGGTTGATAGGGAATGGTGTATAAGTGTTAACTATTATTACTGCAACTGACTAGCACACCAGCTAGTCTACCTGCCTCCAGCTTCACTGTGTTCCTCTGAACTACATTCTGCTGCTGGAAATTTTTTTCTTTCTTTTTTTCCATTGCTTTCACTAATAATTTTTCAACTACCACAAGCCAGGCACTGTCCTAGATGCTGAGAATATAACAGTGAACAAGATGCACAAAGTTATTGATTTCCTGGTGCTCCATTCAAGCAGGAGATAGGCAATAAGCAAAGCAGTTTCAAGCAGCCTTCTGCGTGCTTGTGAAGTGCTATGAGGAACACACAGGAGTAAAATGCAATAGAACGAGACTTCCATGAGTGACCAGAGAAAGCTGTTCTGAGACAGTGACTTTTCATCAGCCATTCAGGGGGTGCTCTTAATAAAAGGCACAGGTGCCATGACTGCAAAGACCCTGAGGGGAAAAAGACCTTGGCATGTTGAAAGAACTGTCAGAAGATCAGTGAGACTGGATCATAGAGGTCAGAGGGACAGAGGCTATGAATGCACGACACTCCCTGTGTTCTCCTCCTCTTATGGAGCACACAGCTGGACTCCATTTCCAAGCCTTCCTTGCCCACATGTGGCCGAATGACCAAGTTGTGGCCGATAGAATATGAGTAGAAGTGAAATACACCACTTCCAGGACTGGTTTATAAAACTCTTCAGACATCCAAGTCTCTCTTCACCTACTGGCTAGCTAAAAAATAATCAATAAATGATTCCAAGACTTTGAAAGATTTCTGAGCCATAAGATGGAAGACATCTGGTCTCTGAGCGCTTGGCACAGAGCCAGCAATTGAGAATTTGGGAGTGATCCCTTCAGCAGCTCACATTATTTACCTCAACAACAGGAGCATGGTACAATCTGAGGTCAGAGGGAAGGAAGGACCTATTCTTTCTAAAACAATCTGTTCACCATCTATCCTGTTTCCTACTGTACAGATTACTCAGACCCAACTAAGAGGCCTATCAGGTAGTCCTCACACTATCCACCACACCATCTCTTTCCCCGACTTAGGTCTTAGACTGCTGTTAGGTGGTCTTCTCGTTGTCTCATGCCTTGCAACTTGGCCACCTCTACCTATCTCTCAGCACCCACTTTCTCAAGCCACCATATTATCCGAATGACATTAGACTCCTCAGTCTTTCACCTCACTGTTGGTTGTTTGTTCCATACATATGGTAGTTCATTTGCTTTGCTGGTTTAATGATGGGGTGGAGAAGCCTGGTGGTTGCTTCTTATGGCTCTTCCACAATGCCTTACAGAATGTTCAGCACAGAGAAGGTATTCAACAAACGCGTGATTGCAGACGCCAGGCTCATTTAAGATAACTTCTCACCTGCTCCACTCATAGGTACGGATGACTATTTCGAAAGTCGCTGAGCCACATTTCTGTGATTATGCAGTTTGCATAGAGGAGACCCAATAAATGTTCCTACCATGCTTTCGACTCCCTACTGAGGAGAGTGGCTTGTATTTACTTGGTAAGCTCCCGCGAGAAGCTTCAAAATGGAGCCTCAGTCATTACCGTGACAATCGAAGCCTCCAGCTCATTTACAGCAAACCTCGGAAAATAAATATTGCAACCTCCACACAAGATATCATAAAAGCTGACTCTCTCAGCTTTCTGCTCTGCTTCTGATATAGTAGCAGCTCTCTGTAACTTCGATCTTGTTTGAACTCCCAATTGTGTCAATCCAAATTGGGGAACTTGAGTCCTGAACCTCTAGGCTGAGTTGGGAGTTTTTCTCCAACCCATTTTGCTGCAAACCCAGTCTCTTCCTAATACACTCGGAGGGCTCAGCCGTGAGACTTAATCAGTATTTAAACAGAAGAAGCTTGCCTCAGGCAGAAGTGCAAGGTTTGTGCCAGAATCAGCCCCGCCCTGATATTTTTTCATATAACTAAGTGATCAAGAAAGTATCTGAAAAGATATCAATTTAGCTTGATTTGACTGTCAAGGCAAGTGGCCCTCGGGCTCCGGGAAGAGAGAGTCATTGGAGCTGGCATTCATTAAGGCAAGAGGAGGAGTAGGCTAGGGAGACACGTTCCACCTGCCTTTTCTTTTAACCCTGCCATTAACCTTCTTCTCAGAGGAGCAGCCACAGCGGCTGGAGCTGCAGCTCTAAATCAGTGCATTTATTCCAGATGGTGCCGCCAGTGTGGGGACGGTGGGCTCCAGTAATCACAGATTGGGGTTGACTGTGTGTTAGAAAGACATCTCTCACTCTGAAGTTTGGGCTTGAGTCCAGAAAGACATTATTCCCATCTCTCCTCTGCCTTTCTTCCCCTTCCCCGGTGTTCTTTCCATATGTTGGCCTGACGCTTGCCTATTGCTACTCCTTCACCTTTCATAGCTACGATAACTAATCCCATGACGGCAGAGAGTTGGCGATTTTTAAGTCTCAACTCAGGTACTGCTCTGAGTATATAGATGTATGTGTATGTACATATATAGTTTACATTTCTAGCTACACCAATTCTAAAAAGTAGTTACCACTTTCTTCCCCCCCATCACAAGAAAACTAGGAGTCAAACAAAGAAAAATTGATCTGGGGTTAAATGGGATTTGGATCCAGATCCGCCTGGCTTTAAAGCCCTTGTTCTTTGCACAATGGCCACATCATGTTCCCAAAGACATTGCATGCAAACAGAAATGTTGTTGAAAGCTGCCTTGTTCCAGCGCTTCCATCAATATCAAAAGGAGAGATTATTTCCGCAATGTACCTGTATGATCTTCTCCTGGGGAATGAAATCGCAAGTGCCTGTTGAAAAGCTGCTTTTGCCAATGTTCAGCTAAGACCAAGGCTCAGCAAAATGATTCCAGAATATTACTGTGCAGAGGCAATTGAGACTTCTGTTGCCAGAGAAACAGAAGGTACCTGGGAACAGGGTATTCAGAATAGCATAGTGGACGAGTGTGCAGGCCAGGTTCAGGAATCAGAATGCCTGTCTTTTCATTAGCTGTACCACTCAGCAACTGTGGGAAGGGCGGCAAATTACTGAAACCCAAATGCTCTCATCTGTAAAAAAATAATGACAAGACATTCATTGAATCCCCACTATGTGGTAGGCCTTTTTCTAAGTATGTATTAACTCACTCACTCTTCATACCAAGCCTATAAAGTAGTTTACTTTTATAATTCTCATTATATAGATGAGAAAACAGAGGCACAGAGAACTTAGATAAAGAGCCCACACGCAACTGCTTAATGAAACCGTCAGGTTCAAGGTGAGCAATCTCATTTCAGACCCTGTGCTTATTGCCGTTGCTGTCTTTGCAGGGACACTAACAATACCTATATCACAGAGCTGTTATGACGGTTATGATTGTTGCTGTATTTAAAATGCCTAGCAATGCTTGCACAAAGTAAACTCTCAATAAATGCCAGCTATTCTTATTATTAAGGAGAGCTCAAGTGTTTGCTTTTCTGTTCATAAGTCATCTCAAATGGATTAGCTTGAGTAGCATTCTGGGTCTAGAAAAAAGGCTAGTCTAAGTAGTATGAAAAATCCAAGCCACATGGATTGCACCAGTCACTGTGATCTTGGTTCTGCACTCTCATTTTAGCCTAAATATTCCGTTCCCTGCTCTTCTGGTTAAAGTGGCAAAATATGTTGATTCTCATGCCAGGAGCTTGGGGTGGGTTATCAGGGTGTAGAAATGTCAGTTTTTGGGGACAAGCAGTTGGCATAAAGGCTATGTCACTGGACTCCCATGTAGTTGACCATGGTTCAAGTGCTGGACCCAATGGCTTAAACTCATACCAGACACGTGTATGTGCGTGCCCAAGATCCCGAGAGGAGAATGGAGGAGAAGGGATTGCGGCGTGGCCATCCCCCCCGGGGGGTTATTTCTCGCTTTCTGTCTCTGTCTCTCTCTGTATATCTGGCGAGCGCACGCACCCTATAGCAAAAACCTCCCCCCCCCCAAAAAAAAAAAAAAGAAAAAGAAGAAATGTTAGTTTTTGTTCCAGGAAGGAGATGGATGAGAAGGACATGAGACATTCTTATAATACTTCGTAGTTCTCCTCTATAGCTCTGAACACAATTGTGTAATTACATGTTTATTATTCTTTTTCTCCTCCCCACCCCAAACCAGACTGTACACCCTTTGGGGGCAAGAGCGATGTGTGCATTTCCACTACTACATCTCCAACTCCTGGAGCAGCACCTGGCAAAAGGCATGCATTTAATAAGTGTTTATGGAAAGGATGACCGAATGATGCTGCTGCCCTAGGGCTATAGAGAAAGTTGAGTTGTACTTCGTTTCAGGATGGGGGAATGGCAGAGAAGGTGCAATTCTTAGGTATAACCAAAAGGTGGCAGAGTGACTCTGCAAACAGTCACTTCCCAGTCTCTAGAAAAATGACTCAACTTGGGAGCTGGGTAGTATGTCAGAAACTAGGAGATCCAGGATGGAAGACCCCCTCGTGTTATTCAGTAAAGGCCACATCATACGTGCTCAAAGAAATTTGGTGAAAAGATAAGTCTCCTTTCAACAAGCATTTTTATTCATTTATCTTTCTTTAGTAAGTGCTGCTTTTCAACAAATATTTATTGAGTGCCTACTATGTAGGCATTGAAGTAGCAATGATGATCTGGGAAGATGTCGTTTCTGCCCTCTCTGAACTTATGTCTAGCAGGGTGGAAATGAATAATGAAATAGATAAGCACAACATGCTAAGGGGAAAAGTCCTTGTTGTTCTAGACTAGGAGAGTCAGGAGAGCTTTCAGAAGTGTCATTAAAACTAAGTAATTAATGCTCTAATTACATACCCATGTGAATCACCAACTGTTTAAATAAGAGACAATTCCTTGGATACATAAACCGTTCCAAGGCAGAGTGAATGTCAGACTTACAAAAGTTTAGGAAATTCCACCATTGGCCTTTTTCAAATTCACAACCGAGACAAAATGTAACTATTTTTAACGGAAGACATTTGTTGAAAAGGAATTACAAATACAGGTCAAATCCCAAGATGTACACGAACTTCCCTGAATTCTCATCTAGCATTTCTTTTATGTGTCCAGGGTTTTTCATTTCCTACAGTGTTAGCTTATTTGATGCTCACGACAGATCTGTGAGGTAGGAAAAACAAACATCACTAGCCTCATTTTATAGGGTCTTGCATTTCACAGAGTGAAATGGCTGCTCAGAAACGTTGCCATGACTTGATCAAATCCACACTGAACTGAGAGACACAGATAGCACCACACCCTGATCCAGAGACACTGAATCTGATAGTTCATTGATTTATTACAATGACATTCCGGTGCAAACAAAGTAGACACTATAGGTTCCCGACTTTGGAATGAGACCCGCATTTGTGATTCTTCTTGTCTGTGCCTTGGAACAATTTATGTAAGAAAGAAGCTATTTGTTTTATTTATTTATTTATTTATTTAAAGAGAGAAATTTTTGCTATAGGCCACATGTGCTCTCCGGAGAGACCAGGAGAGATAGAGAGAGACATAAAGCAAGAAATTTCCCCCTGGGGGATGGCTATGCCACAATCCTTTCTCCTCCATTCTCCACTCGGAATCTTGGGCACGCATACACACACACCAGGCGTGAGTTTTAAGCCACCGGGTCCAGACTCAAATGGAGGTCAACTACATGGGAGTCCAGCAATATAACCATTATAGCATCTGCTGGTCCCAAGAAGCTATTCGTTTTCTAAATTTCCCCTTCGGTAATAGAACTGTTCAGATTTTAAAGCCTTCCTGGAAACCGAAGGACTTGATGGCATAGGAAGAGAGTAATGGTAGATACCAGCAGCTGCAAGAGGGAAATGGAAGGTGGGGTTCAGGAGAAAATGAGCAACAGACACAAGAATACGTATAAACAAGCAGAAAAAGTCTGGAACTATATACCACAGCCAAGTAAACATGTTGCTGACAATCCAGCATATAGCCCTACCCCCAAATCCTCCAAAACTTAGTATGCTTATTATAGAAGTATATATTATGTAAAGTTCCGAGTTGAAGACAATGAATATGTCTATAACTTTGATTCTTTTTTACACTCCCTATTTATGCTTTGAAAAACCATACTGCATCCTGCAAAGATGTACAATAATTATTTGTAAACCAGGAATCTCATTTTAAAAATAATTTAAAAAGTCTTCACTAATAAACTTTGGAAATATATTTTCCTAGAAATGTGTCCTAAGATTGTCAAATTTATAGGCACAAACACTAGTCTATAAAATATAATTTTGTAAATTTTTTCCACATTTCCTTTATTTCTTTATAAATATTTATGCTATATATACTATGTTTTTTCTGAAAACATGACAATGAGTCACAGCTTTATTTATTTGTTTATTTTTTAGGTTTTTTCCACAGGGGCAAAGAGAGACAGAAAGATAGTGAGAGGAAAAGTGAGAAATCACCCCTCCAGATTCATTTCTAGAGTGGAGAGAAACAAACCCAGGTCTACTCTGAGATGGCTACTGAACTTGAGCTGTGAAATATTACTTTCAGGGACTAAAAATGAAGATTTTCTGCTGAGCCTTCACCTCCAGATTCATTTCTAGAGTGGAGAGGCAAAAATCCAGGTTCTATGTAGATGGCTACTGAACTTGAACTGTGAAATATGCTTTCAGTGTCCAAAAATGAAGATTTTCTGCTAAGACTTCATTCTCTAGATTCATTTCTAGAGTGCTAAAGTACTATCTAGGTTCTCAAGCCCCTTCTTTATCTTGCTAATGGAAGTGAGATTGCAGGTCACCTTCTCCTGCATGCCTCTGAATGCTCAGATTGAACTTCAAGAATTAGGAAGAAACACACAACCCATTAGATGACCAGAAATTACCGCAGGGGCACAAGAAATATGAGAAAGCAAGAAAATACCTCTCCTCCAAGGAAAAAGAATAACTCCTTTTCATCCACAGAGAGTATTACGGAACTCACAGAAATGTCTGATTAAGAATTTAGAATATTCATAGTGGCAAAGCTAACAGAGATGCAAGAGAAGAGAGACAATGAACTCCAGAAGGTGCAGGAGAAAAGAGACAAGGAGTTCCAGGAGGTGAGGAAGTTCTTGCAAGATCTGAAAGAGGAAATATACTCCATAAAAAAGAATCAGAGTTGTTAGAGATGAAGACTGTAATACAGGAAATCAAAATATCCTTTGAAAAGATTTTTTTGCGGGGAAGAGTTTCATTTTTTGTTTGCTTGTTTGTTTGTTTGTTTGTTTTTACTTTTTTATATAGGGTGTATATGTTTGCCAGGAAGACAGAGAGAGACAGAAAGACAGAAAGCGAGAAATTTCCCCCGGGAGGATGGCCACACTGCAATCCCTTCTCCTCCATTCTCCTCCTGGGATCTTGGGCACACATGCACACGCGCCCAGCGTGAGTTTAAGCTACTGGGTCTGGAATTCAAACCGCAGTTCACTACATGGGAGTACAGCGACATAGCCATTACACCAAATGCTGGTTCCCTCCCTTGAAAATATTAAAAGCAGACTAGATCGTACAGAAGACCAAATCTCGGATATAAGAAACAGACTTAGTGGCCTCGAAAAAGCCACCAGGAAGACTGAGAAAATAGCCCTCCCCCCCAAATTAGAATAATATACAAGAAATACTAGATACCATTAATCATCCAAATATCTACATAATTGGTATCCCAGAAGGTGAAGAGACTAATAAGGGTATTGATAATCTATTCCATGAAATCCTGGAAGAAATCTTTCCAAACCTAGAGAGGCATTCAAAGATCCAGTCACAAGCAATACAAAGGACCCCAAATAGAATCAATTCAAGAAGATCTTATCCAAGGTACATTATAGCCAGATTGACCAAAGCCACAGACAAAGACAAGATACTAAGATTGGCAAGGGAGAAACATCAAGTTACCTACAAACGATATTCCATCAGGCTAACAGTGGACCTCTCATCAGAAACAATGCAAATAAGGAAAGAATGGGAAAATAAATTCAAAGTGTTAAGGGAAAAGAAATTTCAACCAAGAATACTGTACCCAGCAAGACTATCCTTCATATAGGAAGAAAAGACAAGCACATTCTCAGATAAACAAAACCTGAAATTACCAGACCAGCTCTCCAAGAAGTTCTGAAGGGAGTGGTATACCAGGAAAACTAAATACAGACACACAGAAATAAGAGTTCAAAAACAACTAAGAAAATGGCCAGCTTAATGGTAGGGACAAGTCTGGAGTTGAGTATTATCTTCCAGAATTAAAACAGGAAAATCAGACCACAACAGAAAATAGATTACATACATGAGATTGAACTGGTGAAACAGAATCTTATGACTTTTGACTAAAACATTACTGATTTTCTTCTATGCTTTGTTTTCCAGATTTAAGGATTTTTTTTCTTATCTTGACCTGCCGATAGGTTCATGTACCTACTATTTGAACAGAATTCTAATCTGTTTC
Source organism: Tupaia tana (assembly GCA_026018925.1). Taxonomy (NCBI): domain Eukaryota; kingdom Metazoa; phylum Chordata; class Mammalia; order Scandentia; family Tupaiidae; genus Tupaia; species Tupaia tana. The sequence goes on from JAKSZU010000009.1 coordinate 16,329,868, forward strand.
CTGGCTTTAAGTTGTAATCAAAGCTCTCTTACCATTTTTGATTTTTGATTTATTAAAGCTAAAACTGCTTTTCTTGACATTAAAAAAATACTTAAAAATACCTATTTAATGACTACAGTAAGCTACAGTAAGCTATATAGCACCAGCTAGGTGCTAGTTTATAGTATATTCATTCTACTTAGAGTTTCACCCCTAAAGTCAGACATGTGTTCACAGATATGTATGTATCAGCTGAAATTGCTATTGAAAGTAGTTAGATTAATTAATAAATTTTGTGGATCAATAAAATGTGGGGGGGGGAGGAATGGAAAGCAACTGTAGATAACAGAGAAAGTGTGGGAGAGTGGGAAATGGCAGACGGTGAGAAATAGGGGGGAAATATATATATATATATACACACACACATAAAAATAAATATATGAAACAGGAAATGGAAAATCATTTGTTGATGATAACATAAACAATTAAGCCACTATGTAGTGTATTCTGGATGGGAAATAAAATTTTGTATGCCGTAATGATGCCCAGTGAATGAATGTAAAATTAATTAATTAATTAAAAAAAGAATTACTCTTCAGTTCTATTGGTTGGGTCTATTTTTTATTATTTTCTACTTGAGTAATGCTTGTGTCATTATTAATTTCTTCCATCTACATTCCTTATGTTTTACTATTGCTCTCTTAGCATCTTAAGTTGGATACTAATTCCCAAAATTTCAGGATTTCTTCTTTTATAAGCACTTAAGGCTCTAATTTTCTTCTGTACTGTTTTAGCTACTCATCAAAGATTTTAAAATATAGTTCACAGGGCCAGTAGGCGGTGTAGTGATTAAGGTGCTGGACTCCCACATAGCCGACCACAGTTTGAGTCCCAGACCCAGAGGCTTGAAACTCACACTGGGCATGTGTGCATGTGTGCCCAAAATACCAGGAGGAGAATGGAGGAGAAGGGATTGCGGCATGCCCATACTCCTTGAGGGGTATTTCTCACTTTCTCTCTTTCTGTGTCTCTCTAGCAAGCATATGTGCCCTATAGCAAAAATCTCTCTCTGAAAAAAAAAATTGTCTTATTTATTCAAAGTCTTAGTTATCAAACTTCCTTATTTCATTTTAGGAATGTGTTACTTATAAACTGCATCTGCTAAAGTTTTTCACACAATATAAAAATAATATTGGAAAAATTGATGTGTTTGAACATATCCCTCCTGTTTTGTGTTCCTCTTTATCATGCTTTTCCCTTTTTTTCTTCTCTTTTTCTACCTTTTCCTTGATGTATCAAGCAGGATTTTGGTTGCAAAAGAAAAGAAAAACTTATTTCAGCTAGTTTAAAACAACAACAAATAAATGCATTTAGGTATTTCATATAGATAACAGAATCTCTAGAAATATATGAGAAACAAACTTGGAGCCTACTTAGTCGGCGGCAACATTTGAATCACATCACAGAACTCCTCCAGGAGACCCTGCTGCTGCTCCTGCTGCTGCTGATTGCTTGGTCCTCAACATCTGCCACTGCTCCTTCTGGCCAACTGGATGCATCTACCATAGCCCTTTCTAGGAAAGCTTTGTGGGACTTCCTTCTCCTTCCAATTCAGTGTTATATGGTGGTAAGGTTTCCAGTTCAAGTCCACAGACCTCCTTGAGTACACCGGGCACATGGGTGCCCACAATCTCGGATTGGCTAAGGCTGGGGATAGATCACAGCATCAAGACCCTTTTGGGGGCCTGGTCCCGTAGTATAGCAGTTAAACCCTCTTCATTGGGAGCCAAATCCCACATGGCTGACTGTGGTTCAAATCCTGGCCCTGGTGGCTTGAAAAATATGCCAGGTGTGTGTATGTATGTGCTCCAAATCCTAACAGGATGGAGAGTGAAGGAAAAAGGATTGCAGGGTGATCACACCCCATTTTTCCTTTCCTCTTTCTCTCACACACTCACACCATAATGGAAGAAATAAACCTTTTATTAAAAAGTGTCATTTAGATGGATCTGGTTAAATCTAGGTTATATGCCTGTGCCCTAACTGCAAGGGAGGCTGGAGAATCAAGTTTCTGTGTTCTGCATTACAAAGACTGACTCCTCAGGTGAAGTTATTGTCCATACACAGAAAGAATGTTCAGAGGGTACTGAACATAAAGAATGATAAATGTCTATTACAGTTGCATCAATTCTTTGTTCCATTTTCCCCCCATCTTAGTAGTTTAGAAGTTAGGAATCCTACTTTTATTTTGAGTCACCTTAGAATCTTAGCCTCTTAAGCTTACATTAGTCTACAGATATCTAGAATTAATAAGCCTCTGTATCCTTTCTCCAAAAAAGGTCTTCAGCATATGATCACTAACCCTTCACTATCCCCTCACCACCTCTCAAGATGATCATCTGAGAATCTAATTCCAGATTCAGGCTACTTGTATTCATCTTAGTCTTTAGTGATTGTTTAGACACAACTGCAGTATCTACCCCTTGATTTTTTTGGCCATTGTTTCCTGACTCATGAGAGCTGATTATTGGCATTTCTTTCTACCTCTGTGTTCAGTGACATCATGTTGGTAGCTTGATATCGGCCATAGTGAGAATGATTTCCATGACACCTATGGGGCTCTTTCCCTCAGAAAGTCAGTTATCAAATGTAATTTACCACCATACCTCCGTATCTTGTATGTCATGTCACTCTCTTTATTGTACTCCCTTTCAATTTTAGTACATCCTTGACTTTCAGAAGAGTCCAGAAAGAATAAAACTTAGTAATATATATTTGCTCTCATGCTTAAATGTCAATTTATCTAAGAACAGAATTTAATGAACAGACTGCTAATAGCCTAGCCCAAATCCAGTTTCTAATTTTCTTCAGGAGCTAAACCTTAATTTTTGAAACAATACACTTCTGCTTGGAGTAAATACTGTATTTTTTTCGGTCTCTCTTTAGGCAAGTTTGACCATGCAATCAGGTCCTAGCCAATGAGATTAAAATAAATATTGTCTGTGACATCTAGAAAATCCCCTTAAAGAGAACTAACGAAACTAAGAGAAGTATCCATTGTGCTCTTACTCTTACTTCCTTCATTTGGTACTTGGAACACAAACAAAATGGCTGGAGCCTCAGCAATTACTTTGGAAGTAAACTGAAGATGGAAGTCATACCTTGAGAATGGTGGCAGCAGAAAGATAAAAGGAGCCTGGGCACCAGTAACTTCTTGGAGCTGGGTTGATCCACTATGCCTCAGTTTTACTGATATTTCTACCTCTTTGTCTTCTGATTTTATATTGAGAAATTTCCTCTACCTGAGTTTTCAATAACCATATCTTTCAGGGACCAGCAGTTAGCATAATAGCTATGTCGCTGGACTTCCATTAGTCGACCGTGGCTCGCGTCTTGGACCCAGTGGCTTAAACTCACCAGGCGCGCATGCGTGTGTGTGCCCAAGATCTCGGGAGGAGAATGGAGGAGAAGGAGTGGCCATCCCCCTTGGGGGTTGATTTCTCGCTTTCTGTCTCTCTGTCTCTCTCTGTCTGTCTGGCGAGCACACGTGCCCTATAGCAAAAACCTCTCCAAAAAACAATTAATAAATAACCATATCCTGCACTACCCACACTCATTCTATCATTCAAGCATCCTGCTGAACATTTAATATTAGCAGTCAAATTTTTAATATCCAAAACACTTTCTTATTCTCTCATTACGGCTCAATATTGTAACAGGCTTTTACTTTTCCTCTTCTTTAGCTCTATTCCTGATGGGTATTTAATAATCACGTTACAGGAAACCAAAAGCTAGAGTAATAAATATTTTTAATTTTGTATTTCAATTTCCAAATTACTATCTGATGTTCCACCTCTGTGAGTTTCTTGGAAATAAAGATAATAGGAGTTTCTGAATAAATACTTGCAATTAAACTCACAGGTAAAGCTTTTTATTGAATAATAAATTAGTAGAAAAGATATTTAAATACCCATTCATTCTTCCCCAGTCATTCCAAATTCTGGATTTAAAGATGTGAACTGATAAACTCTTGCTATCTAATAAAAACTAAATATCCATTCCTCATTCTAGCTGAGGAATTGGTCATTTTTTTCTATAAAAGGCCACATATTAAATATTTATGGTTTTATTGGCTATATGGCCTCTGTGCAATTACTCTACCATTTCAATGCAAAGCATCCACAAACATATATAAATGAGTGGATGTAGTTGTGTTACAATAAAACTTATGGACACTAACATTTGAATTTCATGGAATTTTCAAGTGTCATAAAACATTAGTTCTATCTTTTATTTATTTCAACCATTTAAATATGGAAAAAGACACTGCATGCTTTTACAACACTGGGAAAGAAGCCTCAGGAGTGTGAGACCCCACTGGGCTGTGTTCCTTTATGACATGGGCTCTTCACAGTGCTTCTGAGGCCCACTCCAGTGGCTTGGGCATCCCCTCCAATGGCTTGGCCTTGCTACCACCACAGACTTTCAGGGCACAGTGAAGAAGTCTCAGGAATGTAATCCTCCACCAAGCGGTGCCTCTTTACAATTCAGGTCTTTTCCAACAGCATTGAGACCTGGAAAGGGCCACCCACAGTTCCACACACCATGTAGAGCAGCACATGATTTCTGCTACTTCCTGAAGTTCTGTCTCCACTGTTCAGCCCCTAACCACATTGAGACCAGAGTGAATGGGAACAGAACCAACTGCATACAGATAGACGTGGAGGAACTTCCTCCCAATTCCCCTCCACAGGTAAGAAAGGAGAGAAAACCCCCTCTGAAAATCTGTACCTCAAAACTCTCACCATGAAGTCCAGCTCTTCCACCCACAGAAGAACAGAGAAAATGGTACAGAGTTACTACACACCATAGGTAAGTGCAGGAGTATACAGCTACCCAAACCTACTCCAAAAAAATTAGGAAGAAGTGAGTATTTCACCAGATACTTAAAGATCAAAATAGAACCCCACAAAATATGAGAAAAGCAGGAAATATTTGTCTTTTAAGGGAACACAATAATTCCTCACCAACAATAGCTAAAACACAAAAAATGAAATGTCAGAAAAAGAATTCAGATTATTCATCAGAATGAAACTAAACGAGTTGCAAGAGAAAAGAGATAACGAGTTCCAAGAGATGAGAAAATCATTCCACGACTTGACAGAAGTCCGTAACTAGATAGATACTCTAAAAAAAGAATCAAACAGCACTTCTGGAGATGAAGAATATAATACAAGAAATCAAAGATTCCCTGGAAAGTACCAACAGATTAGACCACACAGAAGAAATAATTTCTGATCCTGAAGACAAAATCTCTGATATAATCCAAGTCACTGGAAAGGATAGGAAAATAACTATTAGACATGAGTACAACATATGAGAAAGCATAGACACCATTAAATGGCCAAATCCACGTAACGGATATTCCAGAAGGTAAAGAAACAGGTAAAGGCATATGAAACTTTTTTTCATGAAAGGCTATTGAAAACTTTCCAAATCTAGAGAGACATTCACACATCCAGATTCAGGCACAAAGAATGTCAAATAGATTCAACATAAAATGATCCTCTCCAAGGCATGTCATAGCCAAATTTGTAAAAATCAGAGATAAAAAGAACATTCTACAAATGGGGAGAGAGAAACAAATTACTTACAAAAGTTATCCTACTAGGCTAACATCTGACCTCTCAAATGAAATAATATAGGCTATAAAAAATGGGAAAACATACTCAAAACTCTAAAAGAAAAATAATTCCAATCAAGAATACTATGCCTCACGAGATTATCCTTCAAATGGGAAGAAGAAATTAAATCATTCTCAGATAAACAAAAACTGAAAGAACTTACCAACATTAGGCCAACACTTTAAGAAGTACTGAAGAAAGTATTATACCAGGCAAACTAAAAAAAGACAATTAGAAGTAAGACAACACAGAAGAACCAAGAAAATGGCTAACAAAATAGCAGGAATAAGCCTGGAAATATCAATAATAACGTTGAATGTTAATTGATTAAATTCTTCAATTAAAAGACACAGAGTGACTGAATGGATTAAAATAACAAGAACCCTCTGTCTTCTGCTTGCAAAAACACACCTCACAGGTAAAGACATAAATAGACTGAAAATTAATGGCTGCAAAGAGATATTTCATGCAAATGGAAACCAAAAAAAAAAAGGCTGGGATCATGATACTGATATCAGACAAGATAGATTTGAAGACAAAAACTGTAAGAAGAGACAAAGAAGGACACTGTGTTGTATAATTCATCAAGAAGATATATCACCCATAAGTATCTGTGTACCCAATACTGGAGGGCCCAAATACATGACAAATTGTAGACCTAAAGGGAGAGATAGATTGCAACACACTAGTAATTTGGGATCTCTAATCACTTGGGACTGCTGCTGTCTCCTTTGGACAGATCATCTAGACCAAAAAAAAAAAAAAAAAAAAAAAGAGAGAGAAAAAGAAAAAGAAAGAAAAAAAACCCAAAGAGATACAGCATCTAAATGATAATACTATAAATAAAATTGACTTCACAGACATCTATAGACTATTGCACCCAACAACCACAAAATACTCATTTTCTTACCCCCACAGAGAATATTTTCAAATATCAACCGCATGATAGGGCACAAAACAAGCCTTTACAAACTCAAACATATAGAAACTCTTCAGCATCTTTTCTGACCACAGTGGAATTGTAAATAAACGACAGAAGGAACATTCAAAATTACTCAAATATGTAGAAACTATTCATCAAGAAGATAAAACACTTATAAATATCTATGTACCCAACACTGGAATACATAGTTAGTGAGTTCACAACGACTGAATAAATTAAGACTGAAATCAAAAGATTTATTGAAACCCATGATAATAAATGCATGAGATTTCATAACTTATGGGACATAGCATAAAATATCATAAGGGGATGTTCATAACAATTAGTGCTCACGAGAAAAAAAAAAATAGTGCTCACAAGAAAAAAAAAAAATAGAAAGGTGGCAAATAGACAACCTAACAATGCATCTCAGAGAACTGGAAAAAACACCACCACCACCAAAAAACAAAAACTAAAACAAACCAAGAGAAAATAAATGATAATAGCAAGAATAATAATAAAAATTTGAGCAAAAATAAATGAAATAGAGAATAAAAGAACTATACAGAAAATAAAAGAAAAAGCTGGTTCATTGAAAAGGTAAACAAAATTGACACACCACTAGGTAGACTAAGAAAGAAACCAGATAAAATCAGAAATGAAGCAGGCAATATTACAACAGACATAAGAGAAATACTGAAGATCATAAGAAAATACCATTAGTGACTGTAGAGCAATAAACAAGAAAACCTAGATGAGCTGGACAAATTTCTGGACACATATAATTTACCAGGATTTAACCAGGAAGAAATATAGACCAATAACAAGCAATGAGATTGAATCAGTTATAATCACCCAAGGGACCAGCAGTTAGCGTAATGGCTATGTCGTTGGATTCCCATGTAGTCGAAGGCGGTTCAAGTCTCAGACCCAGTGGCTTAAACTCACGCCAGGTGCATGTGCGTGCATGCCCAAGATCCCAAAAGGAGAATGGAAGAGAAGGGATTGCGGTGTGGCCATCCCCCCTGGGGGTGATTTCTCACTTTCTGTCTCTCTGGCAAGCGCACGCACCCTGTAGCAAAAAAAATAAATAAAAATAAAAATAAATAAATAAATAGTCACCCAAAACAAAGAAAAGCCCAGGTCCTGATGGCTTCAATTCTGAATTATACAAAACATTTAAAGAAAAGTTCATTCCAATTATTCTCAAACTATTTCTAAAGATCCAAAAGGAAGGAGCCCTCTCAAATTCATTCTATGAAGTCTCTATCACCTTTACCCCCAAACTAGGCAAGGATCTAACATAAAAGAAAACTACAGACTTATATCCCTGAGAAAACATGCAAAAATTCTCAACAAGCTATGAACAAATTATATCCAACAACATATTAAAAAGATTATACCCCACGACTAAGTAGGCTTTATTCCAGGGATGCAAAGGTGGTTCAACATATGCAAGACAATAAATATATATAATACATCACATTAATAGAAAGATTAAAAAACCATATGATCATACCAATCAGTGCAGAAAAAATAAAGTATTAGATAAAATACAACATCCTTTCATGATTAAGACTCTGAGCAAAAGTCAGCATAGTAGGGACATTTCTCAACACCATAAAATCCATATATGACAAGCCCAAAGCCAACATCATATTGAATGGGGAAAAGCTCAAAGCTTTTCTACGAAAAACTGGAGTAAGACAAGACGGCCCACTTTTCCTCCTCTTTTTCAACATAGTACTGAAAGTACTAGCCAATGCAATCAGACAAGAGAGTAAAATAAAAGGCATTCAAATAGGGGGACCAGCTGGTGGGACGGTGGTTAAGGGCACTGAATTCCCACATAGCTAACTGTGGTTCAGTCCCAGAACTGGCAGCTCACTCGCTCGCGCTCTCTCTCTCTCATCAAATTAAAATAAGTAAGTAAATAAATAAAGTTAAATAAAATAATTCTTTTTAAAAAAGAAGTAAGAAATAAGAAAAAGGCATTCAAATAGGAAGAGATGAAATTATCTCTACTTGCAGATGACATAATTATATACATAGAAAACCCAAAAGAATCCATACACACAAAAAAAAACAACTCCTAGAAGTGATTTATGAATAATAATAATAATAAATTCAACTCCTAGAAGTGACTAGTTAATATAGTAAAGTGGCAGTATACAAAATCAACATACAAAAATCTACAGAATTTTTAAATATCAACAATGAACAGGCTGCATTAGAATTGAAAAAAGCAATCCCATTTACAATAGACACACACACACACAATCACACACACACACACACAGAGATACCTAGGAACAAACCTAACCAAATAAATACAACAATTCATCAAGGAAAATTATTTTTAAAAAGCTTAAAAAAGAAATTGAAAATGATACATAAAAGTGGAAAGACATCCCATGTTCCTGGACTGGAAGAATTAATATAATCAAAATGTCAATCCTACCCAAATTAGTTTACAAATTCAATGCAATTCCAATGAAATTACTAGACACAGTCTTCACAGGAATAAAAAATAATAATAATAAAATTTGTCTGGAATCATAAAAGGCCCCATATAGCCAAAGCAATACTGTACAAAAAGAATAAAATAGGTATCTTACTTCCTGTCCTCAAAATATATTACAAAACTGTGATGATCAAAACAGCATGGTCCTGATACAAAAACAGGCATGTAGACCAATGGAAAAAATAGAGAATCTAGAAATAAACCCTGAAACATACAGCCCCCTGATATTTGACAAAGGGCACAAGACAATCCAGTGGAGAAAAGAAAATCTATTCAGCAAATGGTGCTGAAAAAATTGGGTAGCCACCTGCAGAAAAATGAAACTGGATCCTTACCTCTCACCATTAAAAAAACAAACTCAAAATGGATCAAAGAGCTAAATGTAAAACCTCCAACTATAAAAATACTGGTGAAAAAACACAGGGGAAACCTCTTGGAGTCTTTGGAGTAGACAAAGACTTCTTAAATAAGACCCCCAAAGCGCAGGCAATAATCCCAGAAATAGGCAAGTGGGACTACATCAGGCTAAAAGGCTTCTGCACAGCAAAATAAACAATAACTACACTGAAGCGACACCCTCAGAATGGAAAAATATATTTGCAAGCTATGATTCAGATAAGGGAATGACCACCAGATTATACAGGGAATTCAAGTAGCTTTTCCAAAAAAAAAAAAAAAAATGAAAACTCCAATTAAAAGCTGGGCAAATGAACTGAAAAGACAACTCTCTAAGGAATACATACAAATGGCCAAAAAGCATATGAAAAAAATGCTCAACATCTCTTATCATAAGGGAAATTAAAATCAAAATCACAATGATATACCACTTAACCACAGCCAGAATGGCAAAGATTTAAAAATAAAGAAGAGTTAAGTGCCGGTGAGGCTGCAGTGAAAAGGAAACCCTCCCAGACTGTTAGTGGGAATGTAAATTAGTAGAGCCACTGTGGAGAACAATATGGAGATTCCTCAAAGACCCACAAATAGAACTACCACATGAACCAGCATTTCCATTCCTGGGTATCTACACAAAAGATAGGAATACACTCAGTGGGAAAAACCTTTGCCCATCCATGTTTATTGCAGCATTATTTACAATTGCTAGGACATGGAATCAACACAAATGTCCAAGAACAGATGACTAGATTTAACAAACGTGGCATATATACACTATGGAATACTATTTAGCCATAAACAACAAGACCCTGACATTTGATAGAAAGTGGATGGATATGGACAATTTAATGCTAAGCAAAGCAAGCCAGACTATAAAAGATGGGCAGTGTATGTCCCCACTTAATATACACCAAATGTCTGCATTCTATGGCAGAAATTGAAAGATTGGAAGGCATAATAGCAGGTAGGGTAACTAGATACCAGAGATAGTATAGGAGAGGTGGGAAATGGCGGGTGGGAGAGTGAGGATCAGGGAAAAAATTAATAGATATGAAAATGAAAAATTTTCTGTTTATGATAATGTATTTGGTAATGTCTTTGACTTAACTGATGTGCACTGTATCCATGCTGGGAAAAACCATTTTGTACACTGTAAAGATGTATAGTGATTAAATGCAAATTTATTAAATAAAAAAACTTTAAAAAAGAAATATGCTCTCAGGGGTGTAATAGAAACATGTGCATAAAATAATTTTAAAAATGTAAAATCCATTCTAACTTGGCTGTACAAAGCCAGGTGGTGAACTGAATTTGTCCTAAAGGCCATAATTTGCCAACCTGTCTTCTGGCCATTAACTTTACTGCCTATTTTGGTCAAACTCAGCAGTGTTTATAGCTCTTTTTCTTTCCTTTCTTTTTCTCTCTTTCTTTCTTTCTTTCTTTCTTTCTTTCTTTCTTTCTTTCTTTCTCTCTCTCTCTCTCTCTCTCTCTCTCTCTCTCTCTCTCTCTCTCTCTCTCTCTTTCCTTCCTTCCTTCCTTCCTTCCTTCCTTCCTTCCTTCCTTTCTTTCTTTCTTTCTTCCTTCTTTCTTCCTTTCTCTTTCTTTCTTTCTTTTCTTTTCTTTCTTTCTCTTTCTTTCTTTCTTTCTTTCTTTCTTTCTTTCTTTCTTTCTTTCTTTCTTTCTTTTTTTCTTTTTCTCTATCTTTTTCTTTTCCTTCCTTTCTCTCTCTCTTTCTTACTTTCTTCTTTCATGTCCTATTTGTAGTATGGATTTTAGAGTCAAAAAGGATCAGACTGTTTATGCACACAGATCATAACATTTGGTGAGATTTAATTGGTTCTCATGTTATCTTCAGAACATGGGTCCAGGCATTTACAGACTGAGACTTCTAATCCATCCCTGTTCTAATTCTCTTAGCACTGGGGCTTTACTTTTCTGAAATAAGGCCAACTGAGATATCTTGCTGCCCTAGCCAATATCCTTGAAGAAATAAAGGGAAAGTGTGTGTACTTCACCAAAGTATTCACCAAAGCACATTTTCCCTTTGCACCTCACATCATATTTTATAAGAATAAATAATCTGATGCCAACAGGTTTTCATTATTTCAAAAACAGGGTATTTGTAAAGAGTTCAGTCTCACTCTCTTTTCAACATATTCTTATTAGAGTTATAGCAAATCTGTAGGGAAAGCAGACAGTTGCTTCAGGCTGCACCACATTACTGGGGTCATCATGAGTGCCAGTGTCTGGTCTTCAGTTTAACAGATTCAGAAAGTTGATTTTTATGGCATTCATACAGAGGTGATCAGGCTTTAGGGGACTGACTCATGCTAACTAAATTTACAGAAGACTAACTGATTAAATGGGAAGCCAATTGATTAATTTACACTGAGGAATGGAGCTGCCAGCCAGCCAGCACATTCTCTGCCAGAAGAAAAGATAACTTGGAAAACCAAATTAAAGTCCAAAGGTTGTTTGAAAAGTACAGAAATCAGGACAAGCGCTGTTAGATGGGTTCACACAATAGTCACCAGACTATTGGAGTCTGCTGAATTTTGCTTCTCTGCTGCAGTGATAGACTTTTCTAGCAGATTCCAAGACTCGGGCTGACTGATCAGGGATCCCACTCTCATAGCCACCACTACATACATACTCCCTGTATCTTACTGTATAATTCTCCTTTTTCAAGTGTCTAAGAAAACTGTATGATATGAAGCATATCCCAGGACACAGAGATAATATTCTACTTCCACCACTGAATGGACCAAATATATTTACATCCTAGTTTACTCCTCTTCTCCTGAAAAGCTTTTCTTCCCATCGTTTTCTACTATATGAAAAGTTTCCTCCCTATCTTACTCTACCTGAAACTCAGATCTTCCCTGAGAACACACTTTCCCCTAATTTTTATTTTTAGAGAGGTTTTTTGCTATAGGGCATGTGTGCTCTCCAGAAAGACAGAGACAGAGAAACAGAAAGTGAGAGATCACATCCCCCCCCCCCCCAGAGGGGATGGCCATGCCACAATTCCTTCTCCTCCAGTCTCCTCTCAGGATCTTGGGCACTCATGCACATGTACCCGGCGTGAGTTTAAGCCACCGGGTCTTGGACTCAAACCGCAGTCGACCACATGGGAGTCCAGCGACACAGCCATTATGCCAACTGCTGGTCCCCCCTAATGTTTTCTTAAGTGGTAGCTGTTTTCTTTTTCTGCCAACACTTTCCCCCATACCAATGGACCTTGAGGTGGAATAGGTATCCTGCTTGTTTTCCATTACCTTTTCCTAACCATTTTTTTTCCTTACACCTACCCTCCTTTAGATATCAGATATCAGATCAAACCAGTACTACTCTTTCTGCATTGCAGCATCCATAGACTGATTTCTGGAGTATTTTAGTTCTTGACTTTGACTCTCTCACACTGCATCTGTCCCATATCTCCAACTGCAGTTTTGCTTTCTGCAGTTTGTTATCCATGGTTAACCATAGTCAGAAAATATTAAATGGAAAATGCTAGAAATAAACTATGAGTTTTAAATTTCATGCCATTCCAAGTACCATGATGGAATCTCATGTGGCCTTGCTCTACTCCTTCTTCAAAAAAGAAAGATGACTATAATACAATTTTTAGAGACCAGATTCACATAACCTTTATTACAGTATATTGTTATAGTTATTCTATTTTTATTACTTATTGTTTGACACCATGCCCAATTTGTAAACTAAACCATCATAGGCATGTATGTATGCAAAACAAGATAGTATATACAGGATTTGGTACTATCTGTGGTTTCTGGCATCCACTGGGGATCTTGGGACTGACCCCCAACACCTTGGATTTTCCATTCTCTGACCACCTTTCCTTGAGTGATCTTACCCATTCCTGCCCGCATGCCCCACCCACAACACATACTTCAACACTTACTCTGATGACCATATCCTCTATCTGATCATTACTAGTAACAGTACTCCCTTTCATGATCTGAGTTTTTATGTATCCCACTATCCCACTACAATTTCATTTCTTGTTTTTCTATTTATTTCCTCTAGTATCCTACCTTTAGAAATCTTTCAATACCATCAGAACCTATAATTCATTGATTCTATAACCTTTTGATTATTTTGTATCCCTCATAGTCTTCACTTCCTTTATTTTGTAGTTTAGATTCCATAGGTCCTTTTTTTTTAGTATTATTTAATTTATTATTTTTAGAAAATTAGTCTTTACATATCATTTAGTTTGTAAAGGGATTTTACCTAACATGATATATACCACACAGCAGATGAGTTGAGACTACAATACACAACATCACCAACAGGCAACAAACCATATCTGTGTAACACAAATGTCTTACTTCTCAATAGTTTCCCAAATTTCCCTTCTTAAACCCTTCCCCACCCCCACTCTCCTTCCACTTTGTCCTCAGTGTTCATAACAATTTTTAAGGTCTTTATGTACTCCAGTCTTTCAGTCTCTACTGTACAGTGTAGACAGTTGGTATATGTTAAGTGGAGACATACAATGTCTCTGTTTCACAGCCTGACTTGCTTCACTCAACAATAGATCTTCCATGTTCGTCCACTTTCTATCAAATGCCAGGGTCTTGTTTTGTTTTTTGTTTTGTTTTGTTTTGTTTTGTTTTGTTTTAATGGTTGAATAGTATTCCATGGAGTCTATGTGCCACACTTTTTTAATCCATTCATCTGTTTGTGGGCATTTGGGTTGGTTCCATGTCTTAGCAATCATGAATAATGCCGCAATAAATATAGCTGTGCAAGTGCTTTTCTGACTGAACATTATCTTGTCCTTTGGATAGATACCCAGGAGTGGAATTGCTGGATTATATGGTAGTTCTATTTGAAAGTCCTTAAGGAACCTCTATATTGTTCTTCACAGCAGCTGGACCAATTTATATTCCCACCAACAGTGTATGAGAGTTCCCCTTTCACCACATCCCCTCCCAGCACTTATTATCATTTTTTTTTAATCTTTGCCATTCTGACTGGGGTTAGGTGGTATCTCATTGTGTTTTTAATCTGCATCTCCCTTATGATGAGGGATGTTGAACATTTTCTCATATGCTTTTTGGCTGTCCGTATGTCTTTCTTAGAGAGTTGTTTATTCGGCTCATTTTTCCATCTTCTAATTGGGTTAATAATTTCCTTCTGGGTAAACAGCTTGAGTTCCCTGTGTATTCTGATTATCAGCCCTTTATCTGAGGCATAGTTAGCAAAAATTCTCTCCCGTTCCAAGGATTGTCAATTCACACTAATTACTGTGTCCTTTGCTGTGTAGAAACTTCTTAATATGATCTAATCCCACCTGTCTATTTTGGGGATTATTGCTTGTGCTTTGGGGGTCTTGCTTAAGAAATCTTTGACTACCCCAATGTCTCAGACAACATTACAACAGATGCAATGGAAATAAAAAAAACATCATTAGAGGATACTATGAGCGACTATTCACCAACAAACAAGAAAACCTGAATGAGATGAACAAATTCCTGGACATGCATAATCTATGAAGATAGACTCAGGAGGACACAGAAAGCCTGAATATACCCATAACAATGAGATTAAATCAGTAATAAATAACCTCCCAACAAAGAAAAGTCCAGGTCCAGATGGCTTCGCTGCTGAATTCTACAAAACTTCTAAAGAAGAGGTAACCCCATTCTACTCAAACTATTTCTAGAGATCCGAATGGAAGGAACCCTTTGAAACTCATTCTATGAAGCCTCCATCACCCTCATTCCCAAAACAGAAAAGAATACGACAAGAAAGAAAACCTACAGAACTATATCTCTGATGAATATAGATGCAAAAATTGTCAACAAGATACTTTCTAACCGTATTCAACAGCATATAAAAAAGGTTATTCATCACGACCAGGTAGGCTTTATTCCAAGGATGCAAGGGTGGTTCAACATATGCAAACCCATAAATGTAATACACCATATTAAAAAAAGAAAGATAAAAATCATATGAGAATTTCAATTGATGCAGAAAAAGCATTTGACAAAATACAACATTTCTTCATGATTAAGACTCTTAGTAAAATCAGCATAGAAGGATCATTTCTCAGCATAATAAAAACCATCTTTAAAAAACTTATAGCTAATATTATACTAAATGGGGAAAAGCTGAAATCTTTCCCACTAAAAACTGGTGTAAGACAAGGCTGCCCACTTCCTCCACTCTGATTCAATATAGTACTGGAAGTCCCAGCCAATGCAATCAGACAGGAGAATGAAATAAAAGGCATTCCAGTAGAGAAAGAAGAGTTGAAATTATTTCTGTTTGCAGATGATACAATTGTATACATAGAAAACCTAATAGTATCCACAAAAAAAAACTTTGTAAAGTAATAAATGCAAACAGTAAAGTGGCAGGATACAAAATTAACATACAAAAATATTTAGCATTTCTATATACAAACAACAAGTAGATAGAGACAGAATTGAAGAAAGTAATCCCATTTACCATAGCCACAAAACGTGTAAGATACATAGCAATAAAACTAACCAAGCAAGTTAAGGAACTCTATAAGGAAAACTATGAAAATTTAGGGACCAGCAGTTGGCTATGTCGCTGGACTCTTATGTAGCCAACCGTGGTTTGCATCCCGGACCCGGTGGCTTAAACTCACACCGGGCACGTGTGCGTGCGTGCCCAAGATCCCGTGAGGAGAATGGAGGAGAAGAGATTGAGGCATGGCCATCCCCCCTGGAGGGTGATTTCTCGCTTTCTGTCTCTCTGTCTCTCTCTCTGTCTGGTGGACGCACGCGCCCTATAGGAAAAACCTCTCAAAAAAAAAAAAAAAAAAAAAAAAAAACTAAGCTGTTCCTCAGCTCCAGGGCTACCTGTGATCCATGTTTGCCCTTACGAATGGAGTTTATCTTCATAAATTGGTGTTCTAATTTTTTTGCCAAGAACCTAATTAAATAACTGATAGTAAAAAAGCTGTGATAATCAAAACAACATATTGGTAAAAAAAAAAAAAAAAAAGACACAAAGACCAATGGAATAGAGAAGAGACCCCAGAAATAAACCCCAAAACATACAGCCAACTGATCTTTGACAAAGGGTACCAGTCAATCCAGTGGGAAAAGAAAAACCTCTTTATCAAATGGTGCTATAAAAACTGGGTCTCCATCCACAAAACGATGAATCTGAACTCCTATCTGTCACCATTAGCAAAATCTACTCAAAGTGGATCAAAACATAAACCCATTGTTATAGTTTGCTATGACGTCCCTGTTTCTCATCTTAATCTTTTGTACTAATCTGGCACTTCCCCATTCTATTTTAATCAAACTACTCTGAACCTGCACCTGTGCAGCCAAAGCGCCTATGTAAAGCACACCACATGACTACTGCTCTCACTTTCAATTAATGGCCACTGTCCTCTAGTGGGCCTCAATGAGACTCAGTACTTTTGTTACATTTACTAATTCATTTATTCTCCTACTCTTCTAACCAGATAATAATTTACCTTCTTCCTCAACCCCAAGCACCTTCCTCATCTTCATTCTCAGTGAATGACCTTTATTTCTCTGGAAAGTAGAAGCAATTGGCTGAGAAATGATTCCCAATATTCTTCCTGGCAACTACCCTCCATCTGTGTGCACACACTGCCCTCCATCCTGTGACCATAGTTGAACTGTCTATGCCTCTAGGTAAGGTCAGCTCCTCCACTTGAGCACTCAATGCCAATACATGTCACCTACAGGACAGGATTCCCACAATCCTACACACTCTCTCTCAACATCATCAATTTTTCTCTCTTTAAAGGATAATTCCATCAGTATACAAACATATTTTTCTTTCTCCCATATCAAAACATACTTTCAGAACCAGCAGATGGAGTAATGGTTATGTCACAGGACTCCCACGTGGCCTACTGGGTTTTAGTTCCTAGACCCGGTGGCTTAAAACTCACACTGGGCATGTGTGTGTGCATGGCAAAGATCCCAAGAGGAGAATGGAGGAGAAAGGGATAGC
Source organism: Tupaia tana (assembly GCA_026018925.1). Classification (NCBI taxonomy): domain Eukaryota; kingdom Metazoa; phylum Chordata; class Mammalia; order Scandentia; family Tupaiidae; genus Tupaia; species Tupaia tana. Next base: position 16,347,377 of record JAKSZU010000009.1, read on the forward strand.
GGCATGGCCATCCCCCCTGGGGGGGGGGGGTAATTTCTTGCTTTCTGTTTTTTCTCTTGTCTCTCTGGCAAGCACGTGCACCCTATAACAAAAATCTCTTTAAAAAATGCTTTCAGTCTTACATGGCCCTTCAAGTACTATCCATTTCTCTCTTCCCTTTGACAGAAAAATTCAGAAATACAAAAGTATTCCCCATATTCATCACCTTCAATTCTTCTTCACTAATTCTCCCTTAAAACTCACTCTAACCTGGCTTTCTCCTTTATGCCTCCCTCCAACATGTGAAATGCCCTTGCCAAGGTTACCAATGACCACCATCTTGCTGACATCAAAGGCTGCATCTCTGCCCTCATTATAATTGACTTAGCAGCATTGACACTATCACTTCTTCCTCCTGGACATAATTGCTTTGGTTGGCCTCCAAGACTCCATTCTTCCTGGTTCTCTACTACTTCATTGGTCTCTTTTTCAGTCTCCACTGCTTCTTCATCCCAACTCCTCTCACGTCTCAATATTGAAATCCCCCAGGACTCAATGTTTTAGTCCTTTATTTGCTTTCTACACCCACTTCCTTAATGATCTTATCCAGTCACATGGATTTAAATACCATCTATACACTTCCAAAGTTGTATAAGTTTTAAATTGTGTACCATTCTGTGTGGCATGATGAAATCTTTCACTGTCCCACTCCATCCCTTCTTTATCACACAAAAAAAGATGAATATAATGCAATAGGATATTTTCAGACAGAGTAAGAGAAACCACATTCACATAACTTTTGTGATAGTATTTTGTTATGATTGCTCTATTTTTTATTACTTACTATTCTAAGCCCAGATCCCTCTCCTGAACCTTATAATTATGTATCCAATTGCCTATGTCAGACCTCCACTGAGATGTATACGTACATATGGCATCTCGAGATTAACATGTCCAAAATCCAACTCTTGCCATAGCCCCTCTACCCATGCCCACTATTAATATTAGCTCTTTCCATAGTCTCAATATGTCAGTTAAAAGGAATTTCCATCCTTTGGGGCTTAGGCCCCAAACCTTGGTATTACTTCTGATTTATTTCATTCTCATATACTTAACATCTAATTTATCAGTGAGTTTTGTTGCATCTCCTCCAAGGTACAAATAGAACCTAACCCCTTCTCACCACCTACCCTACTACCATCCTGGTCCAAACCATCATCACCTCTTTCCTGGACTATTGCAAAAACATCCTAGTGAGTTTCTCTGAAACACTCATTCCATTACAGTTTCTTTGCTTTCTTAATTTGCAAGAGGACACATGCACTCACTGTCAGAGAGAGAAGAGGGCAAGGAGTGAGAAAGGCCACAAGACCTTGCCCTTGATTTCTCCTTTTTGGGGGGTTTTTGGGCATGCACACACACATGTGCCTGGCATGTTTTTCAGGCTGCTGGTCTGAGACTAAAACCGTGTAGTTGGCCATATGGGATTCAGCTGTCTTAACCACTACACTACCAGCTGGCCCTACAGCTTATTTTCAAGATAGAATTTAAAATTAATTTTGAAAAATCAGATCACGTCACCTCTCTGTGCAAAACTTTCCTGTGATTTCTAATCTCCCTCAAAGTTAAAGCTGAAGTTCTTGCAATGGCTTCTGAGGCTCTGCATAATTGAGCACATTTTATTGCCTCCCTGACTTTGTTCACTCTGTTCCAGCAGCCCTGGCCTCTTTGTTCTTTCACTAACCTATCAGGAAGCCTTAGGGACTTTGCCCCAGTCATTTTTTCTGCCATTATCCATCTTTCCTCAGATAGCCCCCTGGCTCACTTTCTCACCTCTGTCAGGCTTTTTAATCCATGTCATGCTATTTTTAATTACTCTAACTCACTCCTAGCATTCTCTATATCCTTCCTCAATTTATTTTCTTTGTTTTATTTAACTGCTTTTTAAAATCTCATTTGTCACCCCCATACGAACTATATATTGTACATAAGGTCTTATTTATTATTTGTTCCTCGCACCACCCTCTACCGCTTTTTTTCCACTAGATTGTAAGCTCCTTGAAGGCAGAGATTTTCTGTTTTATTCACTTCTGTTTTCTCAGGGCCTAGAAAAATATCTAGATCACATTAAGTGCAATGTATGTGTGTGCGTGTGCGTGTGTGTTTATAGCTATGCCACAATCCCTCCTCATCCATTCTCCTCCTGGGATCTTGCCACGCGTGCACATGTACCTAGAGTGATTTTTCTTTTCTTTTTCATGATTACCTTATTTATTTTATTTTATATACATTTACTCATTATACATCCTAACAAACAGTATACAACATGACTTCCCAGCACCAATACAGTGCATCACCTGACGTGATTTTCAAGCCACTGGGTCCATGTCTCTAACTGCAATTGGCTATGTGGGAGTCCGACGTAACTGCTACACTATCTGCTGGCCCTAAGTGCAATATATTTAAGGGAGGGAGTAAAAAGAGTGTTTAAAGTACAAGGGATTTCTATTTATTTTGTATCTATTGGATATTTTAAAATTTAAATTAAATCAATTGCTTAGAAATAAGAATATATTTTGTCATAGAAATAAGATTACTATTAAAAGGAATAGCTCTCTAAATGCAATATGGTATCCTGGGTTGGATCCTGGAACATAGAAAGGACATAAGTGGAAAAGTTGACAACATCCCAATAAAGTCTGCAGTTTAGTTAATAGTAATATATTAGTGTTGGCTTCTTAATTGTGACAAATGTACCATGCTAATGTAAGGTGCTAACACTAAGAAAAAATGAGTAAGAGATATATGGGAACTCTCTGTATTGTCTTTACAATTTTTCTGCAAATTTAACATTGTTCAAAAATTTTAAAAAGTTTGTGTCTGAGACAGTGTGTGTGTGTGCCAAATTAATAGCCCCCTAAAGATGGCTATATCTTAGTTTTTGGAACCTATGAACATGTTAGATTCCATGAAAGAGGGGAAGTAGGTCATAGATGGAATTGCTAATAAGCTGGCCTTTAAGTAGGGGAAATAATGCTGGATTATTTGGGTAAGTACAATGTAATTACAAATGTCCTTAAATGTAGGCGAAGGCAGGAAAAGGGAGACTTGACTATGAAAGCATGCTCACAGAGATGCAACACTGCTGGCTTTGAGGGAGCCAAATAATTCAAGGAGACTTTAAAAGATGAAAAAGTAACCTTCAGAAGATGAAAAAATACAAAGGGACAGATTCTCTCCTACAGCCTCCAAATGGTAATGCAGCCTTGCCAATACAGTGATTTTAACCAGCGAGACCCAGGTTGGACTTCTAACCTACAGATCTGTAAGATGATAAACTCACATTGTTTTGCAGGCAGATATCCAGTTTTCCCAGCACCATTTACTGAAGAGCTTTCCTTTTTACCACTGGATTGTTTTGTTCCCTTTGTTGAAAATCAATTGGCTATACATTTGGGGGTTTGTTTCTCGGTGCTCAATTCTGTTCTATTGGTCTACATGCCTGGTTTTGTGCCAATACCATGCTGTTTTGATTATCACAGATTTGTAATATATTTTGAGGTCAGTAAGTGAGATGCCTCTCACTTTATTTTATTTTATTTTTTGCACAGTATTGCTTTGGTGATATGGGGCCTTTTATGATTCCAGACTAATTTTATGATTGTTTTTTTCTATTCCAGTAAGGAATATCTCTGATAGTTTGATAGGAATTGCACTGAATTTTGTAGATTAATTTGGGTAGAACGGACTTTTTGTTTATATTTATACTTGCAATCCAGGAATATGGAATGTTTTCCCACTTTGTGTTATTTTCCATTTATTTTTTAAAGTTTTTCATAGTTTTCCTTATAGAGGTCTTTCACTTCTTTGGTTTGGTTTATTTCTCAGTATCTTATTGTTTTTGTGGCCACTGTAAGTGGGATTTCTTTCTTCAACTCTGCCTCAGTTTTTTCATTAGTTTATAAAAATGCCATAGATTGGGACCAGCAGATGGCATAATGGCTATGTCTCTGGACTACCATGTAGTCAACTGCAGATCAAGTCCCAGACATGGTGGCTTACACTCAGACTGGGTGTGTGTGCGTGCATGCCCAAGATTCCAAGAGGAGACTGGAGAAGAAGGGATTGCAGCATGGCCATCCCCCCTGGGGGGTGATTTCTTGCTTTCTGTCTCTCCGTCTCTCTCTATCTTTCTGGCAAACGCATGGACCCTATAGGGAAAAAAAAAAACTCTCAAAAAAAATTTTTTTTAATTCCATAGATTTTTGCATGTTGATTTTGTATCATGCCACTTTCCTCTATTCATTAATCACTTCCAAGAGTTTTGCTGTAGTTGTTGTCTTAAATATTTTGGTTTTATGTGTACATAATCATGTCATCTGCAAATAGAGATAATTTCACTTCTTTTTTTTTTCGGGGAGGGGGGAGAGATTTTACTATAGGGCACGTGCGTTCTCCAGAAAGACAGAGAGAGACAGAGAGACAGAAAGCGAGAAATCACCCACCAGGGGGGATAGCCACACCACAATCCCTTCTCCTCCATTCTCTTCTCGGGATCTTGGGCACACATGCACACATGTCTGGCATGAGTTTAAGACACTGGGTCTGAGACTTGAACAGTGGTTGACCACATGGGAGTCCAGTGACATAGTCATTATGCCAACTGTTGGTCCTGAGATAATTTCACTTCTTCTTTTACTATTTGAGTACCTTTCATTTTATTGTCTTGTCTGATTGCATTGGCTAGGACATGCAGCACTATGTTGAAAAAAGTGGAGTGGGAAACCTTTGCCTTTCCCATTTACCATTCCACAAAAGTGTAAGATACCTAAGAATAAATCTAACCAAGGAAGTCAAAGACCTCTACAAGGAAAACTATGAAATTCTTTAAAAAGAAATGAAAAACAACACAAAAATTGGAAGGACATTCCATGTTCCTGGATTGGAAAATTAATATAATCAAAATGGCACTTCCACCCAAATTAATCTATATATTTAATGCAATCCGTATAAAATTACAAAATTACAAGAGATGTTCTTCACAGATATAGGAAAAACAATCATAGAACTTGTCTGGAATCATAAAAAAAAAAGAAAAACATATTGCCAGAGCAATTCTATGCACAAAGAGTGGAGTGGATGGTACCTCACTCCCTGACCTCAAAATATATTACAAAGCTGTGATAATCAAAACAGCATGGTATTGGGGAAAAAAATAAAAGCCAGACAGATGGACTAATGGAACAGAATAGAGACCCTAGAAATAAATGCCAAAACATACAGCCAACTGATCTTTGACAAACAGTACCAGTCAATCCAGTGGAAAAAGGAAAACCTCTTTAGCAAATGGTGCTGGAAAAGTTGGGTATCCATCTGCAGAAAGATGAATCTGAACCCCTATCTGTCACCATTAACAAAAATCAAGTCAAAGTGAATTAAAGACCTCAAACTACTGGTGGAAAACACTGGGGAAACTCTTGGAGACATTGGGGTAGGCAAAGACTTCTTAAATAAGACCCTCAAAGCACATGTAATAATCCCCAAAATAGAAAAGTGGAAATACATCAGACTAAGAAATTTCTGTACAGCAAAGGACACAGTAATTAGTGTGAACAGATAACTCTCAGAATGGGAGAACATATTTATAAACTATGCCCTAGATAAGGGACTGATAATCAGAATACACAGGGAACTCAAGCAGCTTATCCAGAAAAAAAATTATTAACCCAATTAAAATATGGGAAAAGAAGCTGAATATACAACTCTCTAAAGAAGACATATGAAGAGCCAAAAAGCATATGAAAAAGTGTTCAACATCCCTCATCATAAAGGAGATGCAAATCAAAACCACAATGAGATATCACCTAATCCCAGTCAGAATGGCAAAGATTAAAAACAAAATGGTAAGTGCTGGCAGGGATGTGGTGAAAGGGGAACTTGTCTACACTGTTGGTGGGAATGTAATGGATACAGCCACTGTAGAGTACAATATGGAAGTTCCTCAAAGACCTACAAATAGAACTACCATATGATCTAGCAATTCCACTCCTGAGTATCTTACACAAAGGACAGGAAAATGCTTGGTTGGAAAAGCGTTTGTACATCTATGTTTACTGCAGCATTATTTATGGTTGATAAAACAAGGAACAAACACAAATGTCCACGAGCAGATAAATGGATTGAAAAAGTGTGGTCCATAAACTCCATGGAATACTATTCAGCCATAAAAACAAGACCTTGGCATTTTATATAAAGTGGATGAATATGAAAGATTTATTGCTGAGTGAAGCTAGTCAGGCTATGAAAGATACACATTGCATGTCTCCATTTAACATATACCTACTGTCTGCATTCTATGGTAGAAACTGAGAGATTGGAGGATATAAAAGCATTGAAAATAGTTATGGACACTGGAGACAGTGTAGAAGGAGGGTGGGGGAGGACACAGTGTAGGGAAGGTAATTAGGGAGAAAAAATAGAGAGGTAGGACATTTGTGGGACACAGAGATGTTTTATTACCTGTTGATGATGACATGTATAGCATTTTCAACTGACTAGTCTGAGATGTATTTCATGTTGGGTACTCTTTATACAAGCTAAATGATGTATAGCAACTGAATGTATAAAAAATAATAATCCCGGACCTGGTGGCTTAAACTCACGCTGGGCACATGTGTGTGTGTGCCCAAGATCCCGAGAGGAGAATAGAGGAGAAGGGATTGCGGCGTGACCATCCCCCCTGGGGGGTGATTTCTCGCTTTCTGTCTCTCTGTCTCCCCCTGTTTTTCTGGCGAGTACACATGCCCTATAGCAAAAACCTCTCCAAAATCAAAATAATAATTACTATAATAAGAAAAGAACGTGAACAATCTTGTTTGTTTCAATTTTTGGTAGAAAAGTTTTGAACTTGCCCCCATTCGGTATGATGTTAGCTATGGGTTTGTCATAGAAGGTCTATAACGTGTTGAGGAATGTTCTTTCTATGCCAATTTTGCTGAGTCTTTTTTTTTTTTTTTTTTTTTTTTTTTTTTTTTTTTGGAGAGGCTTTTGCTATAGGGTGCATGCACTCGCCAGAGAGAGAGAGACAGACAGAGAGACAGAAAGCGACAAATCACCCCCCAGGGGGGTGGCCAAACCACAATCCCTTCTCCTCCATTCTCCTCTTGGGATCTTGGGCACGCACGTACATGCGCCTGGCGTGAGTTTAAGCCACTGGGTCCGGGACTCAAACCACAGTCGACTACATGGGAGTCCAGTGACATAGCCATCACGCTAACTGCTGGTCCCAGCTGAGTCATAATCATGAAGGGATATTTTTATTTTTATCAATTTTTCTCTATTAATTGATATGATCATGATTTTTTATCTTTCCTTCTGTTGATCTGATATATTACATTTATTGTTTTGCATGTGTTACATCCCTGGTTTTAAAAACTACTTGGTCATGGCATATAATCTTTTTTTTTTTCTTGGCGAGGTCTTTGCTATAGGGCACGTGCGCTCGCCAGACAGACAGAGAGAGACAGAGAGACAGAAAGCAAGAAATCACCCCCCAGGGGGGATGGTCACACTGCAATCCCTTCTCCTCCATTCTCCTCTCGGGATCTTGGGCACGCACGCACATGTGCCTGGCGTGAGTTTTAAGCCACCAGGTCCGGGATGCGAACCGCGGTCGACTATGTGGGAGTCCAGCGACATAGCCATTACGCTAACTGCTGGTTCCCTAATCTTTTTGATGCACTGTTGGATACAACTTGCTAGCTGAGAATTTTTGCATCTGTATTCATTAGGTATATTGGCCTGTAGTTTTCTTTTGTTGTTATATCCTTGTCTGTTTCTCTCACCGTTAACAAAAATCAACTCAAAATGGATCAAGGATCTAAACATAAATCCTCAAATTATAAAACTGCTGGTGTAAAACAAAAGGGAAAATCTTAAAGACAGCAGAATAGGCAAGGACTTCTTAAGTAAGACCCCCCCCAAACATAGCAATGTTTCCACAAATAGATAAGTGGGACTTCATCAGGCTAAAAACCTTTTGCACAGCAGAAGAAACAGAGTGGGATAATGTATTTGCAAACTATACCTCAGATAAATGACAGATAACCAGAATATACAGTGAACTCAAGCAACTTACCCACAAAAAAATTAAAAAAATCCAATCAATGGGAAAATGAGTTGAACAGATAACTCACCAAGGAATACATACAAATGTCCAAAAAGGATATGAAAAAAATGCTCAACATCTCGTATCGTATGTGAAATTCATGCCAGAACCACAATGAGAAACTGCTTAACCTCAACCAGAATGGCTAAGATTAAAAAAACAAAGACTGAGAAGTGCTGGTGAGGCTATGGTGAAAAGGGAACCCTCCTACATTGTTTGTAGAAAAGTAAATTAGTACAGCCACTGTGGAGAACAATATGGAGGCTCCTCAAAGAACTACAAATATAACTACCATATGACCCAGTAATTCCACCCAAAGGATAGGAACACTCAGTTGAGCAAAAACTTGCACATCCATGTTTATTGCAGCATTATTCGCAATAGCTAGGACATGGAATCAACCCAAATGTTCAAAACAGATGACTGTATTGAACAAATGAGCCACATATACACTATGGAATACAATTTAGCTGTAAACAAGAGACCCTGACATTTGATAGAAAGTGGATAGATATGGACAGCTTAATACTGAGCAAAGAAAACCAGACTACAGAAGACAGGCATTGTTGTCCCCACTTAATATATACTGAACATCTGCACTCTATAGCAAAAACTGAAAGATTGGAAGAGAGGGCAACTGTGGATATTAGAGACAGTATGAGAGGGTTTGAGGGTGAGTAATAGAAGGTGGGTAATAGGAGTGTGAGGGAGGATATTGGGGGGGAACAGACAAAATGTTTAATAGGCACAAAAATGAAAAGTTGTCTGTGGATGATAACGTGTATGGTAATGTCTCTGACTTGTCTAATTTTCATTGTATTCATGCTGGGAAAAACTATGTTTTACACTGTAATGATGTACAGTGATTAAATGTTAACCTTTAAAAATCTTTTAAAGGCATGAAGTTTGAGGTAATTTGTTACAGTAGAAAATAGGAAACTAAATATATGTAATTTCAAGTCATTAGCATGAGCTGGAAAGGTAGGTATCATCTTTCTTTTATAGAAGAGACTACTGAGCCTCACAAAAGCTAAGGTCTTATAGAAGTGGCAGAGCTATGATCCAATCCAACTCTGACTCCTAATTTTATCCTCTATTACCAACATGTTGCCTCCCTGACTAAGATCTAAGTCTCAGTCCACCAAACCATATTTAACCCATAATATGGCCAAAATGCTGGATGTATGCAAGTTTTGAAAAATAAGTTTTGAGAAACAAAAGTGACTCTGGAGTAACTTTTTAATTTAAATATCAAAAGATATACTTTTAAAGGATGCTTTCAGATACTTTTTAAGTACATATGCACCAGTTCTCTATCATGTTCTAATACCAGCAAATGAAATGCCATATACTTGCATAAGTAGTGTTTGTTTATCTTGAAGACTGATGTTTATGGTAAATCAGATTTAATTAAGAAAAGTAAGCAGGTAGATAGTCTTCGGTGGAGAAGCTGAAGGTGACTTGGGGTCATTTTCCAGGCCTTTAGAGACTGAGGGCACTATTGGGATTTTTAATGTCTAATTTTACTTCAAAGCTGATGGATACAGATGCATCAGTAGCACTGCTCTTACCTAACCTTGATCAGGATTGTTTGCAGCTCACAAAGGACATTGCTTTAGCTCAGAAACAACAAAAAATTGCCCCAAGCCTCAAAGCAAAATTTCACCATCCACTTTGTTTACTCTGTTTCTCCTCGCTCCTGGGTTTCTCAGTGTGTCTTTGTCTTGTGCTCTGTGTTTTTCTGTCTCTACTTAGGATATGGGCATATATGTGTTTAGAGTTGACAAAGTGCTTTCTTCTCCATTAACTGAGTTTGATTTCGCTGCTCTCAAAAACCCTTTGAGGTAAGCAAGCCAGGTATTACTAGTTACATTTTATACATAAGGAAATCAAAACACAGAGAGATGAAGCTGGGACACAAGTCCAAGAAAGTCAGAGTCAGAGTTCAGAGCTATTTTCACCACACCTTGCTACTTTACCTCTCCAATATGTAGCCACAATCCACAGGAACCTAGGTTGGGAAAAGGTGGAAAATAATGATATAGTATTCCTCAGGGAAAAATTTGGAGTAAAGAAAAAACCAGGAGAACAATCCTGCTATTGTTTTCATAGAGAGGAAGAAGAAAAAGACATGCTTATGGAATCTGGGAAAATGTGTGTGTGTGGGGGGGGCAATCATCTATGCCAATAATAAATGGTCGATAAGGAAGAAGGGTACCAAGTGACATAGGAAGGAAAGGAGATCTACAGGTGGTGGCATAAGAAGGGAAAGTGCAAAGGATGTTCATAATTTGGGAGTATGTAAGCTGAGGTGGACTGAGGAAATCTTCAAGCACAAACTGTCTATGTCAGCTATGTACATTCAGATTTGACTCTAACAGATTTCTTCTAGTTCCACTTTCAGACCTCTCTTTGCTTCCAATTATAGTCAAAAGCAGTTCCCTTGGACTTTGGGGAAAAAAAGAGCCTTTAGGTGTAGACCTCCCATCAACTCACCAGTCTGACTCAGAGTTTTCTCTGGATTATGCTGACTGAGATTTCTGAACCAAACCCTGTTCATCTCTCAGGCCCTCATGCCAAGGTCAGTTAACCAGAGCTGTTCATCCTTATTGAGATGATTAGAGATCTATACTTCAAATTCTCTAATATTTTTTTTTCCTTTCTGCACCATCTCCCCATTAATAGCAACTCCTGTTCCCAGAAAACAAAGTCTTTCTAACACAGTGTAGTCATGAACTTTCCTGTTATCAAGAAGATTATACATTTCTAGATCTCATTATATTTTCCAAACAAATATCAATGCATCCTCAACTTAATTTTAGGTACTTTTGTCTACTCAACTGAGGTTTCCTTTCCATCTATAACATTATTTAAGAAGAGATCATACAATTTGTTTACCGTTTTTGGTTTTGTTTTGTTTCTATGTTTTTGTCATAGAGTGCACCTGCTTGCCGGAGAGAGAGAGAGAGGGCGAGAGAGGGAGAGAGAGGGAGAGAGAAACCAACCCCCATGGAAGACAGCCACATTGTAATCCCATCTCCTCCATTCTCTTCTCTGTTTTTTTTTATTTAAATTTATTTATTTACATTCATTTACTATACACCATTATAGCATACAAAATGAGATTTTCCATCCAGAATACACTGTATATTGGCTCAATCAAGCACATCAACATACGTGTTATCATCAACAAATAATTTTCCATTTCTTGTTTCCTGTATATTTTGCTTTTTTTCCCGTTCTTGATTCCCTATCTCTCACCCTCTGCCATATTCCTCCCTCCTCTTCTCTGGATTTTTGGCATGCATGCACACACACCCAGTGTGTTTTTCAAGCAACCAGGTCCAGGACTTGAATCATGGTTAGCCATGTGGTGTCCAGTGTCTTAACCACCATGCCGCTTGCCGTTTACTCTTAGCTGTACAAAATATTGTCTGAGAAATAAAAGAGTTAATCCATATTGAAAGCATTTAGCACAGTGTGTAGTGATTATTATTATTTCTTGAAAATAATTCTTTAATTTCATGTCACTTTGCCCAAGTTAAAGATTCATTTAGGGTGTTTTCTTCCTAATGGTATGTGTAGATATGTAAATATCAAAAGATGAGTTACTTTTGATAGGTTCTCTGTAAACAATTTAGCCCAATCATGGTGTGATTTCTCATTAGTTAAATCCCAGAGTTTTCTCCTCTCTTCTGGATGTTCAGTTCTCTTCCCTTTTGTCCTAATCATTCTTTGTTGTACATTCTAGACCACATCTAACTTTGAGGATCTGCAGCACTATGTATATTTATACATACTTATTTTTCATAAATTATGTTGAATTCAAAATTAAATTTAGCATGCAAATTCCAAGTACCATATAGAACCATGTTGGTTATCTGGAATTTGGATTTCCAGCAACTTTAACCATCTGAAACATGGAAGTGTAAGCCAGAAGAAGCTGTAAATATCTATGACCATTGAGACAACAGCCATCCAAAGTCTCCTTCCAGCCTATGGATTGGAATGTGTGTCAACTATGAATATTGGTCGCATAAGTGTGACAGTTATTGTTTTTAATTTGCCAGAGGGCGTGTGCACTCAACACTGAGAAAGAGAGAGACAGAGAGAGAGAAAGAGGTAGAAATCCCCCAAAAGGGGGGAAATGGTCATACTGCAACTCCTCCTTCTCTTCATCTTGCTGGGATTTTGGACACACATGCCTAACATGTCTTTCAAGCTGCTGGAGCCAGGACTTGAACCATGGTTGACCATGTGGAATATGGCTCCCTTAACCCACTAGGCTTTGGGACCAGCCCCTGTTATGGTCAGTTTTATTAGTCAGCTTGTCTAGGTTACTGGCTCCACTTATTCCACAAAACCTTAATTTAGGTGTTGCTGTAGAAATCTTTACAGATGTGATTAGCATCTACAGTCAGCTGATTTTTAACAATACCCTCAATCATCTGGGTGCACCATATGCAATCAGGTGAAAGACCTTAAGAACAAACTAAGGTTTCCCTGAGGAAGAAGAAATTCTGCCTATGGATTGTCATGTCATTTCTTCACAAAGAGTTTCTAAACTGCTTTCCTGATGGCTTGCCTTATGGACTTCAGACTTTCCTAGGCAGCCTCCACAATCCTGTAAGTCAATTCATTTATATATATGTATATACATACACACACACACACACACACACACACCATGAAAAGATACATTTAAATAGAAATAAGAAAGCTTAGCTTAAAGCTATCATACTGACAAGCTAACAGAAGAGAGGTGACAGAATTACCAAATCATCATGAAAAGGTTAACTTATGTTCAGTGTAGTGAAAACATAAATATGGGATAAAATGATTAAAGAAGCAAGTTGAAATTATCTGGAGAATTAACCCTTAAGAAAAACTCTAAACATGCTAATTCTAAAGATTTAGAAGTTTGCTTTCAGAATTCTGTTTGGGTTCAAACACAAATATATACCTTCTATATAAAATAAAAGCCCAAGTTAGAAACTTGGGACTCATTCTAGGCTTTATAAATGAAGTAATTTATTTTGGTCTAAGGCAAAGAGTATGCCATCAAAGGATTTCATGCAAGATGTGTCATGATAAGAATTATATATCAAAATGATCACTCCACCTGCTGAGTGGAACTCAAACTTGAAAGAGACAAAAGGTGAAAGTGGAGACTAGTTAAGAAACTCACAATGGTCCCAACCAGGTGAGAACAAATTGTGGCTGGGACTAGGGTTGTGGCAGTGGCAACCAAGGAAAGTGGGCATATATGGCTATATTTTTCAAGTCAAACTGATAGTTGAGACTTCGTGAGGGGCAGGAGCTGGGTATGAGGGTGAAGAAGTGGGAGGTGTCAATGATGACTGCTTGATTTCTGGCTCATAGAAGAAGATAGATGTACTTGTCATAAGCTGAGACAGAGAATACTGGAAGAGGGCCAGGCTTGGCTGAATTGGAAGGTAGAAAGAGAGAGAGAAGAGTGTGAGTTTTTTTTTTTTTTAAAGACCAGTTTCATTTGAAATTTCTGGGAGCTATCCAACAGGAGATGTCAGGTTGACAGCTAGATGTATAGGTCTGGATCTCAGAGCAGAGTTCTTATCTGAAGTTACAAACATGTGAGTCATCTGTTTATGGGTGGTAATTTGAGAAGAGGCTATAAATGAAATCACCTAAGGAGTGAGTGTAGAGTGAGAAGAGATGTATATTCTAGGATTGAGCACTGAGGAGCTACACTATTTAATGGATGGATACATATATCTGACCATGGTATAAGCTCAATAAATGTTTATCAGACTACCTTATGAGAAAGGTTCTTTTTATATTAATTTATTTTTCTTTTTTTAACATTAATATGCTATACATCACTACAGTATACAAGATGAATTTTTCATCCAAAATACACTGTCTGTTGGCTCAATCAAGCACATCAACATACGTGTTATCAACAAACAATTTTTCATTTCTTATGTCTTGTATATTTTGTGTTTTGTTTTTTTTTCCCATCCTTGATTCCCTATCCCTAACCCTCTGCCCTGTCCAACCCTCCTCCCATTATCTCTGGTATCCATGATTGCTTTCTATGCCTTTCTCCCCCATTTAATTGATTTGCTAATGAACTTAATTTGTCTAAATATTTGCAATAGCAAGCACAGCTGATATATACATACGCAAGAACCCATGTCTGACTTTAGGCATAAACCTCAGTGAGTAGAATGAACATACTATAAAATAGTACCTAGCTGGGGCTATATAGCTTACTGTGGTCATCAAATGCACAGATTTTTCTTTAAATTTTGGTAACAGTTTTAGTATTTTTTTCTCTGAATTTTTTTTAAAATTTACATTCATTCCCTGAGCATCATCACAACATACTAAATGTGGTTTCCCCTCTAGAGTAAACTGCATAGTGGCTTAATCATGCATGTTATCATCCATAAAATTCCATTACTACTTTCATATATATATATATATATATATATATATATGTTTTTTTACCCCATGTCTGACCCTCTGCCCTATTCCACTCTCTTGTTACACTATTTCTGTTGTCTACAGTTGTCTTCAATTCCTTTTCCCCCAACATTTTGTTGACCACACCATATCATAAGTAATCTAACTACTTTCAATAGCAAGTTCAGCTGGTGGTTTCAAGAAAGGCAGTTTTGAACTGGTAAAGATATTTCCTTGAAATTTGAAGCCGAGAAACAGGTTGGTATTTTGTTCAAATAGTAGGTACATGAATCTATTGACAGCTCAAGACAGGATAAAAATCCTTAAAACCGGACAACAAAGCTTAGAAGAAAAGCAACTACTGCTTGGACCAGTAGACATCCCAAGTACATATCTTTAAATACCACAGTGGATTCCGGAAATATCCTCCATTCTGTTGGCACTAACACAGCCTCCCCCACAAAGAGCTGGCAGATTACTTCTAAGTGATACTGAGCTTCATTCAAGCTGGATTTCTTTTTGTTTTGCTTCCCTCAGCACTTTGGGTGCTATACCTTCTTTACACCCTTCCAAACTGTATCCTATACCAAAGAGTTATATAGCTAGGCTCATTTTTTTCCATTTATATATTTGTGCTAGTAGTTTATTGTACTAATTAATGGTAAGACAAGCCTCTCTCCCACATTCTTTTACTATTTTAGTTCTTTTATATTTTTAAAATTTATTAGTATCATAATCTTGTTTATATTACATTGAATCACATACAACTTTACAGTGTACTACATTTCTTTTTCCAGAAGGAATACCACGCACATCAGTCAATACAAAGAGATTAAAATCCCCATCATCATCATCCAATAGCTTTTCATTATTTTTTTCCAGATTATTGTTATTATTGTTATCATTATTATTCCAATTATTTTTAAACATTCAATCACTATTTATCATTTTGCTTGTAAAAAGACTTTACCCAACATGTAATACTTCTCAGACCAATCCAGTTGAGAATACTATACACATCATCACCAACAGGTAATAAACCATATCTGTGTCCCACTAATGTCATGCCTCTCTGTTTGTTCTCTTGCTATCCTTCTCCATACTCTTCTCTTCTCCTGCCCCATTCCACACTGTCTTATCATCGCTAACTATTTTCACTGCTTTTATGCTCTCCAATACTTTGATCTCTACCATAAAGTGCTGATTGTCAGTATATATTAAGTGGATACATACAATATCTTTCTTTCATATCCTGGCTTGCTTCACTCAGCAATAGATCCTCCATATCCGACCACTTTCTATCAAATGCCAGGGTCTTATTGTTTTTTATGGTGAGTAGTATTCCATAGAGTATGTGTGCCACACTTTTTCAATCCATTCATCAGTTTGTGGACACTTGGGTTGGTTCCATGTCTTAGCAATCGTAAATAATGCTGCAATAAACATTGATGTGAAAGTGCTTTTCCGACTGAGCATTCTCCTGTCCTTTGTGTATATATCTAGAAGTGGGATTGCTGGATCAAATGGTAGTTCTATTTGTAGATCTTTGAGGAACCTCCATATTATTCTCCACAGTGACTGAACCAGTTTACATTCACCACATCCCTGCCAACACTTATCACTTTTTATATTTTTAATCTTTGCCAGGGGTTAGGTGGTATCTCAGTGTGGTTTTAATCTGCATCTTCCTTATGATGAGGGATGTTGAGCATTTCCTCACATGCTTTTTGGCTGTTTGAGTGTCTTCTTTGCAGAGATTTTTGTTCAGTTCATTTTCCCATCTTTTAACTGAGTTAATAATTTTTTTCCCATAAGGCGCTTGAGTTTCCTGTGCATCCTAGTTATCAGTCCCTAGTCTGAGGCATATTTTACAAAAATATACTCCCATTCTGAGGGTTGTCGATTCACACTTGTTACTGTGTCCTTTGCTGTGCAGAAACTTCTTAGTCTGACATAGTCCCACTTGTCTGTTATAGGGATTATTGTCTGTGCTTTGGGAGTCTTAAAGAAGTCTTTGCCTACTCCAATGTCTCCCAGAGTTTCCCCAGCATTTTCCACCAGTAGTTTTTTGTTTGTTTGGTTTTGTTTTTTGAGAGGTTTTTACTATAGGGCATGTGCACTCACCAGAAAGAGACAGAGAGACAGAGAGACAGAAAGCAAGAAATCACCCCCCAGGGGGGATGGCCACACTGGAATCCCTTCTCCTTCATTCTACTCTCGGGATCCTGAGCACGCATGCACACACACATGTCTGGCGTGAGTTTAAGCCATCGGGTCTGGTACTCAAACCACGGTTGACTACACAGGAGTCCAGCGACATAGCCATTACGCCAACTGCTGATCCCACCACCAGTAGTTTTATAGTTTGAGGTCTCAGGTTCAGATCTTTGATCCATTTTGAGTTGACTTTTGTTAATGGTAAAAGATGTGGGTTCAGTTTAATGTTTCCGCAGGTGGATACTCAGTTTTTCCAGCACCATTTACTAAAAAGGTTTTCCTTTTCCCAATGAATTGACTGGTATCCTTTGTCAAAAATCAGTTGGCTGTAAACTTTGGGGATTATTTCTGGGGTCTGTATTCTATTCCATTGGTTCACATGTCTGTTTTTGTGCCAATACCATGCTGTTTTGATTATCACAGATTAATAGTATATCTTGGGATCAGGGAGTGATATGCCTCCCACTCCACCCTTCCTGCACAGGATTGCTTTGGCAATATGAGCTCTTTTATGATTCCAGACAAATTCTTTGATTGTCTTTTCAAGATCTGTGAAGAATATCTCTGGTATTTTGATTGGAATTGCAAAAAAATATGTGGGTTAATTTGGGTAGAATTGCCATTTTGATTATGTTAATTCTTCCAATCCAGGAACATGGGATGTTCTTCCACTTTTTTATGTCACTTTCAATATGTTTTTTAAGATTTTCAGAGTTTTCTTTATAAAGGTCTTTGACTTCCTTAGTTAGGTTTATGCCTAGGTACCTTGTACATTTTGTGGCTATGGTAAAAGAGATTCCTTTCTTCAGCTCTTCTTTCTTCAACTTGTTCGTATATAGAAATGCTATCGATTTTTGGATGTTGATTTTGTATCCTGCCACTTTACTGTATTCAATTATTCGAGAAGTTTTTTCATGGAGACCTTTGGGTCTTCTAAGTATACCATCATGTCATCTGTGAATAAAGGTATTTTCAACTCTTCTGTGCCTATTCGAATGCCTTTTATATTGTTCTCTTTCCTGATTGCATTAGTTAAGACTTCCAGCACTATATTAAAGAGCAGTGGAGAAAGTGGGCAGCCTTGCCTAGTACCCATTTTTAGTGGAAAAGCTTTTAGCTTTTCCCCATTCAGTATAATGTTAGCTGTAGGTTTTTCATAGATGGCTTTTATTGTGTTGAGAAATGACCCTTCTATACCAATCTTACGGAGAGTCTTAATCATAAAAGGATGTTGTATTTTATCAAATGCTTTCTCTGCATCAATTGAAACGGTCATACAGTTTTTATCTTTCTTTCTGTTAATGTGGTGTATTACATTTATGGTCTTGTGCATGTTGAGCCACCCTTGTATCAATGGGATAAAGCCTATCTGGTCGTGATGAATAATCTTTGCTATATATTGTTGGATACAATTTGCAATTGTCTTGCTGAGAATTTTTGCATCTATATTCGTCAATGATATTTGTCTGTAGTTTTCCTTTTTTTCTCATGTCCTTATCTGTTTTGGGAATGAGAATGATGGAGGCTTCATAAAATGAAATTGGAAGGTTTCCTTCCTTTTGAATCTTTAGAAATAATTTGAGTAGAATAGGTATTAACTCTTCCTTAAAGGTTTTGTAGAATTCAGAAGTGAAGCCATCTGAACCTGGGCTTTTCTTTGTTGGGAGGTTATTTGTTACTGATTCAATCTCCTGGCTTGTTATGGATCTATTCAGGTTTTCTATGTCCTACTGATTCAATCTTGGTAGATGATATGCTTCCAGGAACTTCTCCATCTCCTCCAAGTTATCTTGTTTGTTGGCTTATAGTCTCTCATAGCATCCTCTAATAATATTTTGTATTTCTATTATGTCTGTTGTAATGTTGCCTGTTTCATCACTTATTTGATTTATCTGGTTTCTTTGTTTCTTCTTTATCAGTCTAGCCAATGGCGTGTCGATCTTGTTAATCTTTTCAAAGAACCAATTTTTGCTTTCATTTACTTTTTGTATGATTAGTTAATTTTCCATTTCATTTATTTCTGCTCAATCCTTTATTATTTCTTTTCACCTGCCATTTTCAGGGTTTTATTTTTGTTGTTTTTCCAATTCCCTAAGGCATGATGTTAGGTTATCTATTTTCCACCTTTCCATCTGTTTTTTTTACTTTTTTATTTCATTTTCTTTTATACATTCAATCACATTATTTAGCTTACAAAGTGAATATTTCAACAGGTGAACATTTCTCCCTAATCCAGTTGATAAAACTATTAAATATCTTCAACAGATAACACCACATTTCTTTGTCCCATTAATTCTTTGACTCTATTTTTCTTCTAAATGTCCTTCCTCAGACCCTACTCTTTCACACACACTATATCTGGTATTTACATCCATATACTGTGTTTCTTTATCCTTTATCCAATCAGTTTAAGTCATAGAGTGCAGATATTTTATTTATATTAAGTGGAGACATGCAATGTCTCTCCTTCATAGCCTGGCTTGCCTCACTCAGCAGTAAATCTTCCATATTCTTCCATTTTCTATCAAAAGCCAGGGTTTTGTTGTTTTTTTTTTTAACGGCTGAATAGTATTCCATAGAGTATATGTGGCACAGTTTTTCTACCCATTCATCTGTGGGCATTTGGGTTGGTTCCATGATTTAGTAATTGTGAATAGTGCCACAATAAACATCGATGTGCAAGCACTTTTCTGTTTAAGTATTCTTTTGTCCTTTGGGTTTTGACAAGGAGTACCAGTCAATCCAATGGGAAAAGGAAAACCTCTTCAACAAATGGTGCTGGAAAAACTGGATTTCCACTTGCAGAAAGATGAATATGAACCCCTATCTCTCACCTTTGACAAATATCAAGTCAAGGTGGATCAAAGATCTAAATGTAAAACCTCAAACTATAAAACTGCTCCTGGAAAACACTGGGGAAACTCTGGGAGACATTGAGGTAGGGAAAGACTTCTTAAATAAGACCCCCAAAGCACAGTCAATAATCCCCAAAATAGACAAGTGGGATTACATCAGACTAGTTTCTGCATGGCAAAAGACACAGTAATTAGTGTGAAATCGATAGCCCTCAGAATGGGAAAGTATTTTTGTAAACTATACATCAGATAAGGGACTGATATCCAGTATACACAAGGAACTCAAGCAGCTGTCCAGAAAAAACGATGATCAATCCTATCAAAAGATGGGAGAATGAGTTGAAAAAAAACACTCTCTAAAGATGACATATGAATAGCTAAAAGGCATATGAAAAAATGCTCAACATCCCTCATTGTAAGGGAAATTCAGATCAAAACAACAATGAGATACTACCTAAACCCAGTCAGAATGACTAAGATTTAAAAAAAAAAAAAGTGCTGGCTGCGGAGTGATGAAAGGGGAACTCTCTTACACTGCTGGTGGGAATGTAAATTGGTCCAGCCACTGTGGAGAACAACTTGGAGATTCCTCAAAAATCTACAAATAGAACTACCATATGATCCAGCAATCCCACTCCTTGGTATCTATCCATCTTTTTCTTATGCGCACTAATTGCTATGAATTTCCCTCTTAAGACTGTTTTTGCCGTGTTAGATAGATTATGGAAACTTGTATACTCATTATCATTTGTTTCCATAAATTTTTTTATTTCAGACTTAATTTCTTCAATAGTTAAGAAATAATTCAGAAATAGGTTGTTCAGTTTCCATGCGTTTGTGTATTTTCAAGGGTGTTTCTTGAAATTAATCTTGAATTTAATTCCATCATGGTCAGAGAAGATGCTGGATATAGTTTCTATGCCTTTGAATCTGTAAAGACTTGATTTGTGTCCTAACATATGGTCAATCTTTGAAAAGCTTCCATGCTGGGGTGAGAAAAATGTATATTTTGTGGACTTAGAGTGGAAAGTTCTATAGATATCTAACAAGCCCATTTGATTTATAGTATCATTTAGGTCTTGTATCTCTCTATTCATTTTTTGCCTAGGAGATCTGTCTAAAGGAGATAATGGGGTGTTGAGATTCCCAACAATTATAGTGTTTCTCCCTATCTCTCCTTTTAGCTCCAGCAGTCTTTCCTTCACATATTTAGGTGCTCCTGAGTTGGTGCATAGATATTTATAAACGTTATGTCTTCTTACTGGATTACCCCATTTTCTATTATATAATGCCCTTCTTTGTCTCTCCTTACAGTCTTTGACTTGAAGCCTATTTTGTCTGAAATCAATATCGCAACTTCAGCCCTTTTTGATTTCCATTTGCATGGAATATCTTTTTCCAGCCCTTTACTTTTAGTCTAAGTATGTCTTTATCCATAAGGTGAGTCTTTTGTAGGCAACAAATAGAGGGTTTCTGTTTTTTTATACATTCTACCTGTCTGTCTCTTAATTGGAGAATTTAATCCATTGACATTCAATGTTATTATCAATATTTCCAGACCTGTTCCTATCATTAAGTGAGCCATTTCCTTGGTTGCTTTTTGTTCTCATATAACTGTCCATCTGACTTTTTAGATTTCCAGGTATAACACTCCCTTCAGAACCTCTTGAAGAGTTAGTTGGTCTGAAGTTGGCAAATTCTTTCAGATTTTGTTTATCCAAGAATGTTTTTATCTTTTTTTCCCATATGAAAGACAGTCTTGCCTGATACTGTATTCTTTTATTTATTTATTTATTTATTTATTTACATTTTTAATACATTCAATCACATTATTTAGCTTACAAGGTGATCATTTCAGTATATGAACATTTCTCCCCGATCGAGTTGATCAAAATATAACAACACTACCTCCCTGTCTCAACAATGCTGTCTTCGTATCCCTCCTCCAAATGTTCTTCCCCAGGCCCCACTCCTCCACACACACCACATCTGGCATTCACATCCACCTCTTGTGTTTGTACATCCTTTAGCCCGTCAGTTTCAGTTATAGAATGCAGACATTCAGTATATATTAAGTGGGAACATACAGTGTCTCTCCTTCATAGCCTGGCTTGCTTCACTCAGCAGTAAATCTTCCATATTCTTCCACTTTCTGTCAAAAGCCAGGGTTTTGTTGTTCTTAATGGCTGAATAGTATTCCACAGACTATATGTGCCATAGTTTTTCAATCCATTCATCCATACAGGGGCATTTGAGTTGGTTCCATGTCTTAGCAATTGTGAAAAGTGCCACAAGAAACATTGATGCGCAAGCACTCTTCCAATGAGAAATTTTTCTGTCCTTTGGGTAGATGCCAAGAAATGGGATTGCTGGATCATATGGCAGTTCTATTTGTAGATTTTTGAGGAATCTCCAAATTGTTCTCCACAGTGGTTGGACTAATTTACATTCCCACCAGCAGTGTAAGAGAGTTCCCCTTTCACCACACCCCCGCCAACACTTATCATTCCTTGTTTTTTTAATCTTATCCACTTGGACTGGGGTTAGCTGGTATCTCATTGTTGTTTTGATTTGCATTTCCCTTACAATGAGGGATGCTGAGAATTTTTTCATATGCCTTCTGGCTATTTGTATGTCATCTTTAGTGAGTGTTCTTTTCAACTCCTTCTCCCATCTTTTAATAGGGTTCATCATCTCTTTTCCAAACAGCTTCTTTAGTTCCTTCTGTATTCTGGTTATCAATCCCTTATCTGATGCATAGTTTACAAAAATATTTTCCCATTCTGAAGGCTGTCGATTCACAATAATTACTGTGTCTTTTGACATGCAGAAATGGAGGAGTCCGACCCGGCTTGGCCCCAGGATCTGTCTGAGCCCCCTCGCTTCCGGTCGGTTCAGTAAGTTGGCAAGGCCACTACTGTGCGCCCCGCCCCCCCCCCCCCCCGACCTAGGATTTTGCTCCAGAAACTGTGGTAGCCTTGCTGGGAAGTGACCTCCCTCTGACTTCCCAATATACTACTGTAAAAGAATTACATAGCTCTCTTATACATCCTGAGTATACAATAAAATTTTCCAGGAAGTCCTCGACCACTCCCCTTTGCTCTGATCACCTGTTAATTACAATGCTTTATCTCCATGGTCACAATAGAGGGTGGACTGAAGTTCTTTCTAGGCAGAAATAATCTTGACCTTTGGAAGGCCCTTCAAAATACATTTAAGATAAACTTAATCTTTTCTTTACTTAAAATAGGATTAGGCCAAAACTGGCCCAGTACACCTCCGCCCTCACCAAGTGAAATAGATAAATATATTAGGATTCCTCAAATTAAGTTTTAGATCCCTATAAAACTATATAAGTATCATTCTTTATTAAGATCCATAAGAACTAATATCTATACTTGACATTTTCTTTTCTCAGCACCATTCCCAGTAATCACAAGATGGCTGCTGCGCCGCATCAGCTGATAATCATCTCTGCTTACCAGAACCGCCTTCCCGAAACTGCATTCCATGGAGACCCACCTACAATTGCGGAACTGCACGAGACCCACCCTTAATCCAACCCTGAATAGAATCTATGTTCCCTATTGTTAAAAACTTTATGAGCTGATAATTGAAACACGTAGCCCCTCTCCCTTTACTTGCATGTATCACATTTTCAATAAAAAGGCACAATGATTCCTAGCAGTTGTCACTCCTCAGAGAGCAATCTCTGGGGGGTGTCCGGCATAAGACGTGCATGAAAAGGCACCGAGGCCTCTGTCTTCTGTTCACCTGCACCGCCTCCATCGAGATAACCCACCCATGCCGAGGCTGGTCCCCGGCACAGAAACTTCTTAGTCTGATATAATCCCACTTGTCTATTTTGGAGATTATCGACTGTGCTTTAGGGGTCTTATGTAAGAAGTCTTTCCCTACCCCAATGTCTCCCAGAGTTTACCCAGTGTTTTCTAGAAGCAGTTTAATAGTTTGGGGTGCCTGGTATTGTAACCCTGGTTGAAATTGTTTTTCATTCAACACTTTCACTATATTTCCCCATTCTTTCCTGCATTGTTTCCTCCAAGAGGTCCGATGTTACCTTGATGGGGTGACCTTTGTTAGTAACTTGACGTGACCTTCTTGCCAACTTTAGTATCTTGCCTTTGTTGTTTTTGCCAATCTGGCTATGATGTGCCTTGGAGAAGATCTTCTTGGGTTGATTCTACTTGGGGTCCTTTATATTTCTTGGGTCTGGATATTTGAAGGCCTTTCTAGGTTTGGAAAGTTTTCTTCCAGGATTTCATGGAATAAATTATCTATGCTCTTATTATTTTCTTCCTCTTCTGGAATACCAATTATCCAGATGTTGGGGTGCTTGATGGTATCCAGTATTACTCATGTATTATCCTCATTTGTCTTGGTTGTTTTCTCAATCTTCTTGATACTTTTTTCTAGGTCAGATGTTTTGTCTTCTGCATTTGAGATTTGATCATCTGCCTGATCTAATCTACTTTTAATACTTTCAAGGGAGGTTTTGATTTCCTGTATCACATTCTTCAACCCTAGAAGTTCCCTCTGATTCTTTTTTAAGGAGCCTATTTCTTCTTTCAAATCATGAAAGGACTTCCTCATCTCCTGGAGCTCATTGTCTCTTCTCTCTTCCATTTCTGTTAGTTTGGTCACTACGAATATTCTGAATTCCTTATCTGACATGCCCACAACATTCATTGAATTGACTGTGGGTAATGTGGGTTTGACAATTTCCCTGAGGGGAGAGAGGCTTTTTGTTGGTTGCTCATATTTCTTGAGCCTCTGTGATTGTTCCTAGTCATCTGGTAATCTATACACTCCTTCTAACTTATTCAAGGTATCTCTGAGTGTTAAAAGGTGTGCAGTATTAGAAAATTGGTGATCTCTCTTCTGGTCACCAGTACCCTGCACTGTTGTCACTGGATCTGGGTGACCCAAAGTTCTCCTTGTTTCTAAGGAGTGGTGAGCCTTCAACTGACCTAATAAGCTCCACCTCGGGAGCAAAGAAAAAAATCGTATAGCATGCACTGTGAGCCGCACACTATTCAAAACACTGAAATTCTAAGAGTCCCATTGCAAATGGGGAAGGAGTGGAGAATGAGCAACAGGTCCTGGCTGTTAGGGCCTGCAGCCACAGGCAACCTGGTGTCTGGCAGTGCCACTGGCTTGAACCAGTCTACAGATGGGGTGGGGAGGGGTGCAAATTAATCTTAAAGTCCCAAGAAACAAACCTGAAGTCCAGAGACAAGTGGGGTGGGGATGAGCAACAGGTCCTGGCCATTAGGGCCTGCAACCACAGGCAGCCTGGTGACTGGCACTGCCACTGGCTTGAACTGGTCTCCAGATGGATAGCTAGGTTCTTGATATTGGGATTTAAAATAATATTTGCTTTTAGAAATGTACATTTTATAAAATTCCAATGTACATTTTATAAAACTACCTTGAAGACACTCCCATGACATACTAAATATTTACTGAATGCCTATTCTTTCTCCAGCCCTGTAGGGAATAGGTGAGAAGCAAAAGACATAATTGCTACCCTTGAAGAACTTTCAGTTTATGTAGGGAGAGAATACTAACATCCATGACACAAGTATAAAATAAAACTAAAAGATGGGACCAGCAGATGGCATAGTGGCTATGTTCCTGGACTCTCACATGGCTGACCGTGGTTTGAGTCCAGGACCTGGAGGCCTAAAACTCACACCAGGTACATGTTCATGTGTGCCCAAAATCTTGAGGGGAGAATGGAGGAGAAGAGATTGCAGTGTGGCCATCTTCTCCGGGGGGGTGGGGTGGGGGTGGTGATTTCTCTCTTTCTCTGTTTCTCAGGCAAGCACATGTGCCATATAGCAAATTCTCTCTTAAAAATTTAAAAAGAAAAGACTACTTGAACTGAATATATGTCACACAGTACAGACAGGAAGGTCCTTGGGAGTTCAGAGCAAGAAGCTCTGATTTACAGACTGATAATGAGATATCAGAGTGACTTTAAGGAGTTATACCACTCTCACACCACCACTGCTCTTGTTCCTAAGAGGAACTGGACAGAAACCATATTTGACAAAAAGATCCCTAGGGAAAAATGTTGTACAACCACCTGCAGAAACCAATTCAGTCTTACATAATAGAATTTGAACCTCTTTTAAATGATTTAGACCACTTGAGAGTTTTAGAAGTCAGTTCCCAAATTAATTTAGCATTTATCTTCCAGACAGGCTATTACTGCTAACGATAAACTCCCATTATAAAGGAATCCTGACTAATGTGGCTGAGAAAATGAGTTTCTCATTTCTCAACCCATGTGATTTTTCTTCAGCATTTGACACTGTCGACCAGCCACTCCTGCTCCCCCCTCTATTCAGCACCGCACATTTCTGGTCCCCTTCCTACCTCTGTGACTACTCAGCCTCTAGCCTAGTGTCTGCCACATAGTAGACACTCAATAAATATTTTTAAAGGATTAGATGCTTCTTCTCAGTCACTCCTCTACTGACTCTTCCATTTTTATTCAATTATTCAAATTAGACATTCCCCCAAGTTTCCATCTGTACATCTTTGCCTCTACCATCCCTACTCCTCACAAATGATGTGAGCCCTTTTGATGTACACCTGTACACTGATGTCACTCAAATGCATGTTTCCATCTGTGCTTTAAGCCTCACATTTGCAAATGCCTTCAGGACCTCTACAAGCTGTGTTACAGGCAATTCAAGGTCAATATGTCCAAAAGTAAACTCATTATCTTAAAGTTATGCTCATTCCTATGTTATGTATGTAGGGTTACAGTCCTCCCATCTCTTTGGTCACCAGGGCCAAAACTTGCCAAGGCATCTTCAAACCTTTCCAGTTCTGCATCTTACCTTATGTCCAATCAGTTGCCAGGTTCTGTTAGTTTGCCCTCCATGTTCTTTCTAGTATCTGGCTTCTCCTCTCCATTTCCAGTGCCACTGCACTTTCATTGTTTATTGTCTGCATTCTTGTCATTACTACCTCACTAACATTGTCTGGAGCAATTCATTCCTCTAATTTACTTTATATCTTGCTAACAAAATATAATTCAAACCATATACTTTTCTTCTTTAAAAGTCATTCTTTAACTTTGTAAATCTCTTTTTGGCTTATACATTTCTTTCATAAACTCTGTATCAGGTAAGATTGGTTTTGGCTTCAGGTAACAGAAACCCCAATTAACAATGATACATACAAGTAAGAAGGCTATTTTTCTCATGTAAGTACAGAGGTAGGTGGTTGCTACCATTTTTTCATTGGTGCCATCAAGAGTCCAGACTCTAGTCTCTCTGTACTGCCATCCATCCTCAATGTTAGCCTTTCAACTTCATTGCCAATAATTCATCTGTAAGATGGCTATTAGAGTTCCAGGTATCACATCTGTGTTTAAGGCAGAAAGTAGAGAGAGGCAGACAGCATTAGCAATGTCTGAATCTTTTCTTTAAGAAAGTGGATCTCTGCTAGAAGCCCCTTGGCAGTCTTTTGTTTGTGTATCATTAGCCATAGTGTATCATTGTCATGTGGCCAGTTGAGCTCTGAGCTCCAAGGCAGACTGAGAAATTATTTGCCTTTTCAAGCCTCTGTTTTAGATGCTTGCAAGGGAGAAAGATGCTGGGAATAGATGCTGAATTATCTGGGTTAGCAGAATGTCCACCTTATTCCCCCTTTCATTTGATTGGTATTACAACCTTATGAGTAGAAAAGTTGTCTTGATAACAGGTTGAGGAAATTTAGGTCCAGAGGGTTTAGGTGACTTGCCCAAGGTCACGGCTCTAGGCAGCAGAGTCAAAGATAACACTTTGATTCCTACTGAGAACCTTATCACACCATTACTGTGTGAGATGGAGTCCTACCTCAGGGACTATTGCTCCCGGGAATTTAAGGCCCTCAGGAACCTGACCCAAGCCACTTTTCTATATTTCTCTCTCACAAAACCCCTTAACAGTTCTTGTGCACCATGCAATTCTTGCTTGCGCCTTGAATTGTGTGATATCTGCATGCCCCCCTTGCATGTGTTGATTCCTCAACTTAGAATGACCTCCCTTTCTGACCCTTGCCCCAGCAATGCCCTGAAGCTTTATTTATTGAATTGAGTTTATATTCACACTTCAAAATCCAGAGTAAATTCTGCTTCCAAGCTGAAGAATTTCTTAATTGCATCAGTCGTAGCTATTCATTATTTTTGTCAAAAGCCTCAAGCTCTATTATAACACTTATTTTACTCTATCTTGGTAGTTGTTTTATTTCCTGTCACTGTCCTTAAATCATAAGCTCCTTGAGGGCTTCTAAGTCTTAGTTATCTCTGCGCCTCTGTCTCCAGCACCTAATACAGTACCAGGCACAGAGAACATGGCCAGCAGGCATTGTCTTTGTAACAGTTTTATTGAGTTACAGCTCACATAACATACAATTCACTCATTTAAAGTGTACAACTCAATGGTTTTTAGCATATTCACCGACTGATGCAACCGTCATCACAGTGAGTTTTGGAATATTTCCATCACCTGACAAATGAATCCTATAGCCTTTAGCAATCACCCCACAATTCTTCATCTCCTCCTCCAGCCCTAAGCACTATTAATTTACTTTCTTTATATATTTACTGGTTTAAGACATTTCACATACATAAAATCATATATGTGGTCTTTTATGTCTGACACTTACACTAAGAATAATGTTTTTAAGTTTTATTTGTGTTGTGTCAATGAATCAGTACTTTATTCCTTTTAATGGCCAAATAATATTTTATTGTATACTATTTTTTTAATCAGTTGATGGACACTTGAGTTGTTTCCACCTTTTGGCTATTGTGAATAATGTCATGAACAGTAATATATATGAATATTTGTGTGAGTCTATGTTTTCAATTCTTTTGAGTATATTTGCAGAAATAGAATTACTGGGTCATATGATAATTCTGTGTTTAACTATTTGAGGAATTGTCTGCCTGCTTTCCACAGTAGCTGCACCATTTTATGTTCACACCTGAAATGTAAGAGGGCTTCGATTTCTCCACATCCTTTCTAAAGCTTGTTATTATCTGACTTTTTGATTATAGTTATCCAAATGAGTGCTAAGTGATATATCTCTGTGGTTTTTATTTTCTTTTCCCTGATGATTGAAAATGTTGAGCATCAATTCATGTTCTTGTTAGGCATTTGTATATATTCTTTGGGAAAATGTTTTGTTTATTCAAATTCTTTGCACATTTTTAGATTTAGCTATTTGTCTTTTTATTATTGAGTTATAAGAACTGCTCATATTTTCTAGACACAATTCCCTTATCAGATACATGATTTTCAAATATTGGTCAGAAAGCATCTTTTAAACATAAAATATTCTAAAATTGCTATTTTAAATTTCATATATTCCTTCCAAAAGCTAACAGATACATTCCAGCCAAGTTTTTTTTAAAGCAATCATCTACAAATCCCAGTTCCTTTATAACTTCTCTCATAAAATTGGAGCTGGAGCTCCAGTAGAAAAAAATGGCCACTGAAAATAAGCAAAGCACATTCAAAAAGTGTTGCAAATCTTCTAAGCAGGCTTATTTATGTTCTGATAAGATATGGCAGAGTATCAACAACGAAACCCAAAATATTATTAGTTACATCAAATTAGTCTTCAAATTAAAATGGGAAAAATAAAAAGAGAAGCAGACAGCTGATCATGAACTTACCAAACCCTCCTGACCACCACTCTCTCCTGTTTTCCACATTACTGATTAAACTCTTTCTAGACATAGCTGGCTGATAACACCTGGTTATTTCGACAATACTATTGAAGAAAAGAAGGTAGCAGCACATAAAACCAAACCCGTGTGCCCATAGCCATGCTCAGCTTCGGGGGAGTGACTCCACACCTGTTGCCATAAGCAATAGGTGAGGATCCGTGATATAAGAAAGTCAGGAGATTTTACCTACCTATACTAATTGTTATGGTTCCCCTCTGCCCCCTCCTTTTTAATTTAATTTTCTTTTTTTTTTTTTTTTTTGCTGTGAGGCATGTGCACTCACTGAAGGGAGAGAGAGAGAGAGAGAGAGAGAGAGAGAGAGAGAGAGAGAAAGTGAGCGATCACCCTCCAGGGAGCATGACCATGCCACAATCCTTTCTCTTCCAATCTCCTCTTGTTATTTTTGGGCATGCATACACATGCACCCAGCATTATTTTCAAGTCACCAGGTCTAGGATTCAAACTGCAGTCAGTCATGTGGGAATCCAGCATCTTAACCACCATACCACCTGCTGGCCCAATAGGCCCAATTTTTAGTTTATTTAATAATTGATCTCTTTTTCCAAAAAAATGTATATTTTACATGCAAACATGTTGTCCTGATGTTTCTAGGACTGAGCTAGTTGCTTCAATCGAGAGGGGTATTCCAGTATTCTGGGAAATTGCAACAGTAAAGATCAGACAGGAGGCTTAACTCAGTGCATTCAGAGGGCCTCCAGCCTTAAGGAAATGTGTACTTGTTTGGTGTGTTCCATTAACCTTGTACCTCTTCTGGGAGAGTGAAAAGAAGCAAGGATCAGGTACTTGTAATACCTAGGTTCTGGTCCCAGCTCAGTGTTAGCTCAGTCCTAAGTCTTTATTACTACTATCAAGTCTCTGTGCCTCAGTTTTTATATTTTTTAAATGGGAATTATGATTATGCTTGTATCAAGTAAAATTATGTAATGGAAGAAATAGACGATAGTTCATGCAGCATGAGAAGGTCACACTCTCTGTCAATAGATATTCATATACTGATATATATGAGAAATAGCATATTTTTGTATGTGTGTTGGTTCTTTTTTAATTTATTTATTATCATCATAATCTTGTTTATATTACATTGAATCGCATATAACTTTACAGTGTATTACATTGCTTTTTCAAAAGGGAATGCCATGCATGTCAGTCAGTAGAGAGACTTTAAAATCCCCACTTCATCATTCAATATCTTTTCATTATTTTTCCCGATCATCATTATTATTCCAATTATTTTTTAACCACTCAATCACTATTTCTCATTTTGCTTGTAAAAAGACTTTACCCATCATGAAATACTTCTCAGAGCAATCCAGTTGAGAATACTATACACGTCATCATCAACAGGTAATAAGCCATATCTGTGTCCCACTAATATCATGCACATATTGATATATACAGAGAGATAGATAGATATAGATATAGGTAGGTAGATAGATAGATAGATAGATATAGATTTAGATGGATATTTATATGTATATCTATTGAGAGAGGGAGAAAGATCATAAAATCTACAGGATTCACTAATTCTCTCCCTCTCTCTATTGACCTGGTTTTCTCATGCTTTCCATCTTTGCTCAGGTTGCGAAGTATAAAACCTAATAAAAAGAGTAAGCTGCATTTAGGAAGAAGTGAATAGCTTAATATAGCTAGAGAGGGGAGTGTAAAACAAGACTGGAGAAGATGAGAAACAAAGCATCAATATAGAGCAAAATTATAAGCTTAAAGGACCATGCTATGGAGTTTAGACTTTATCTTGTTCAAAAGAAAAAGCCATTGAAGAGTTTTGAGCAGAAGTACTGGGCACTGCATTGCACACTGTCTGTGTATTTAGAAATGTCACCCTTACTGCACTGTGGGGAATGAGCCACAGAAAAGAGAGACAGAGAACAGTTAGAAACAGATAGGAAGCTATTCATCAGTGTCAGACAAACCTAAGATAATAGTAGTTATTGTGGAGAAAAGACAAATTTGGATGATATTTAGGAGTGGAGAGGACTTGATGTTTGATTCAATGTGAGGGAAATGGAAAAGAGTCAAAGATTCTAACTTAAATATTTGGATAAATTATGGAATAATTAATAAAAGAGGGAATACAAGCAGTATGAGGGAACACAGTTGTGTTTGGGACATGTTGAGTTTGAAGTTCCCATAGCCCATTCATGTGGAAAAGCTTGAAGAGAATGAACAGGATGTTTGAATTGAGTTTAATGATCAGTGTCTAGAGATAAGGACTAAAGACATAATAGAGGATGAGATAGCCTAGAAAGAGAACATAGAGAGACAATATAGGAAGAGAAAATAGTACAAGAGAAGGCCCTCAGGAATGAGAGTTTCCAAGGGGCAGGGGAGGAAAAATGCACAAAAGAAACTGGCATAAAGTGATAGGAAAGAAAGTTCTAGAGATGAAAGAATTTTATGAATCAGGAAGAGTGGGCCGTTCAAAAGAACCAAATGCTGCTAAGGGTCTGGACTGGATGAGAATGGAGAAAAGACCACCGGAGTTATCAATTAAATACCATTTGGTCATGGCCAGTGACAACAAAATATTGTCAGGCAGCTCGATGAAAGGGCAGAGAAAGGGGGTGGCTGTAAAGATAAAATGAGTTCAAGTGAAATAATGTAGGTGAAAGCTCTACTTTTAAAAATGCACAGGACAGCCATTACTCTGTTAAGCAAGGATTATTCTCCAAGGAAAAAGAAAAAAAGGTCCTCCCACAGGCAAATAGATGAGTTATTAGGTAAAAGAAATGGAGTTTCCATTACAATTTCTGTTTCTGTGAGAATGACAGTACTGTACATTCATCTTTGTTTTGAGAGATCTCATTAAGAAATTATTCCCTTGGGTTGATTTAGCAGCTTCCTTTGATATCTAGAGTGGTAGAAGGCAACAGGATATTTTATTAAGCAAAAGGTTAGGAACTTGCCCTTGTTGTTGATTGTTTGTTTGTTTGTTTTAGTTTGCTGTAGGGTACTGTGAGAGAAAAAGGGGAAGAGAGAGAGATAGAAAGTTAGACAGCGCCCCCTCCCACAGGGGGGATGGCCATGCTGCAATTCCTTTTCTTCCATTCTTCTCTCAGGATTTTGGGCATGCACACACATATGCCAGGTATGTTTTTCAACCTGCCAGGTTTAGGACTTAGACTCCACAGTCAGCCATGTGGATCTAGCACCATAACCTCCACACTGCCTGCTGGCCCCAGCCACCATCTTTTAAGTTACATATATAAAGACCAATAAAATGGCTGGATGACTTTGTGTGCTGAATTGATGCTGATTTTCTGTTGTGTTGGCCCAGCCTGGGTTTCCCAATCAACCACAAAGTCCCTTTATCAAATCATGCATGATACACACTTCAGTAGCAAAAGAGAGCTGGTGCAGCCCAGCCTGCAAGTTCTCAGGGATGAGGCTGGCGTGGGGTAGGATTGTAGGAAAAGACTCGTTATGAATAAAAATATCAAGCTATGGGCAAGTAGGAATTTCAATTAAGTGGAAACTGCTGCTGGTTTTCGGCTGGTTTAGTACTCTCTGAAATAAGGGAGACAAATCACTCTGACAACAATGATACTGTCTTTTATAATGGACAAAACACCTCCACATCCATTGTGCCATTAGATTCGAACAGCCCTGCAAGGTAGGATGCGCAGTGCTGATAGTCCCTTTTTGTAGTTGCAGAAACTAAAGCTCAGGGGTTAAGTGACTCCTCAATGAAGCACAGACAATATGTGGCAGAACCAGGGCTCCACTCTAGTCTAGTACTCATTCTGGTAATACACACCCAGTCTAAACAAACAACAGCCAAATAGTTCTGTGGCCCTAGTGGCACCACAGGTTCAACAGTGAAAAAGTAGAAACCGATGCTCAAAGATGGGGGCGGGGGGGAGCTATCCGTACAAGCTAAGCTTTTGCTCCTTAGAGTTAACTTTTTCTTTCTGAAGTGAGTGAACTGCAGATCACTCTCTTCAATTCTTGGTGCATTATGTAAAGATTCTTGTTTGAATAAGATAGATAGTCATGCCCATGCTACGTCCATATCTGATTTTTTAAATAATGCTCTTGCTTTGTTAAATCTTTCTAGATTTCTTACTCATCCCCCCTACACATTCAAATGAAAAAAGTCACCACACCTGTGAATTTCACATTCTGAAATTTGAATCACAATTTGAATTTATTTCCATGTGTATTATTACTGTTGGGATGTAAGAAGAGGAAAAATGGACACATTAGAGAAATGAATTCAGCAGAATGAAGGTCATTTTCAATTGTGACTGCCCATTATACAACTCTTCGGCTCACATTACAGACAGATGCCATGCAATAGAATTTTTTTCTGATGTCGGTTAGCTTCTTGGCAGACGAAGGCAGCTCATTAGTAATCTTGGATCTCTTTCCACATTTGTGATTCAACTCTAGATGTTAGATAGTAGGTGATCTGGGCTTTGTGCCATAAAAATCCACAATGACATTCCATGTAAATCCTGATTATTGAGAGAGTTTCTTTATCTTGAGAGCTGAGTCTGTTTTACCCTAAATTAGTAGCCCTAAATTAGGGTTCACCAGGTAAGATGAAACAGAAATATGGAAAACAGTAGAGGTAAGGCAGAGAAGAAGAAGAGAAAGAGCCTGATCTCAATTTTACTTTAGGTAGTCATTGCAAAGAACCTTTAAAAAATAACCCAAAAGAAGCTATAGAATATTTTGAGAATGTTCATATAAAGATCCGATGTGGCATTGTTTTTTGGGATGTATGTAGAAATAATCAATTCTACTTTTCTGAGTTTGTTTCCAAAGGTTGTTTTATTAATAACCTTAGTTTTTATTCTCTGTGATTTGAGTCCTACTACGTAAAGCAAAATTGGAGGATCAATAGGTAATTCTCTCTCTCTCTCTCTCTCTCTCTCTCTCTCTCTCTCTCTCTCTCTATCACACACACACACACACACACACACACACACAACTGGTCTCCCTACTTCCAGTCTTTTCCCCAATTAAATCCAACAAATCAAGTGCACACCTCCACCAGTGAGCTCTGGAAGAACAAATATGACCACAGTACTCCTCTGCCTAAATGCCTCAGTGTTCTCCCACATATTCTTATGTGTGCCAGCCTCTAACCACACCAAATTCTAAGTTTTTCTGAAAATACACTGTTCTTCAGTGTGAGGGGGTACATTTATTAATTCATACTCTTTGAGTTTGCTTTCTAACAGAAAATCAACTTATACTAGTCAGGATTTAAAAAGGAAAATACTGGGAACCAGCAGTTAGTGTAATGGCTATGTCGCTGGACTCCCACGTAGTCGACTGCGGTTCGTGTCCCGGACCCGGTGGCTTAGAACGCACGCCGGGCGCGTGTGCGTGCGTGCGTGCCCAAGATCCCGAGAGGAGAATGGAGGAGAAGGGATTGCAGCGTGACCATCTCCCCTGGGGGGTGATTTCTCGCTTTCTATCTCTCTGTCTCTCTCTGTCTGTCTGATAGATAGCAAAAACCTCTCCAAAAAAAAAAAAAAAGTCAAAAAAAAAGGAAAATACTGAAAGAATACTGGGATAAAACTGATGGAAGTGCAGGGAGGCAGCTGGATCTCAGAAACAATGGAATCTAGGAAAACACCATCTCTCTGTCACCTCCACTCCTGTCCTGACTCACCACAACTTCTGCTTTTCCGTCAGCTTCATTCTCTTTCACCATATGTCAATATCCTCTATATGGTGGAAACTGTGACCAGTGACACCCCCTGAGTTTTACCTGTTCAATATCCACCAACCAACACTGAAATCTGTTGATTCCAATTTAAAATGCCCTAGGCAAGAATCTAATCTGCCTAGCTAAAGATTGCTATTAGACTTGTGTGGAGAGAGAGAGAGAGAGAGAGAGAGAGAGAGAGAGAGAGAGAGGTTCCCAGGAAAAGGTAGTGTTGTACAGATATGCTGTCAATTCTCATTACTTCATATTTGCTCCTGTGCCTTGCTCTCATCTCTGCTCATTGTGGTTGTTCTATTTTAGACCTGTAATCTCAAATCTCTCATTTCTCTAAATTGTTAATGCCAGCCATCTCTTTCTTGGTTATAAAGTCTTTGTCTGTTGGTTGACAATTTCATGCATTTATCACTTTGTATGCCCGTTGAATGGTTTGGGGGCAATGGAACATAGGTTCAATCCCTCAGAACTCCATACAACACTGTTTCTAGAACTTTTCTGATACACAGTAAGTACCCACCTGCTTGCTGACTTCGAGCACATGTTTATTAGGTTTCTATGGTAGAGAAGCTCAGATACTGAGTAGAAATAATTCTACCCACTTCTAGCTCCAGCCACTGACTAGAGAATGATTTTTTATTTCATTCCATCCATTGAAAAACATTTAATGAATTATTACTCTATTTCTGTCACTGTGTTAAGTGCTAAAGATGTAGAGATTAATTAGGTGAAATATCTGCCCGGAGGAGAGAGTGTGACTGGGGAACAGATATGGAAACAACTCATCACCATAACAGATAATGAATGCTGTAAAGAGAGTACAGAGTGCCAAGGGAGCTCGGAGGAGGTGATTATAGGTGAATCTCTGGTGTTGGGGTTAGAATTCCTAGGGAATAATAATATCTAATTGATTGTAGCCTATATAAAATAATCTTTAACAATTTCCTCCCAAGTTTATGAGACTCCAAAATGGGTGAAAGAAACCAAAAGAAGCCAGTTTCTCCTCTCCAAATTCTTTACTCAGAGGTGGAATTCAGTGTTCCAACTTCTTTCCCATCAGCAGCTTGTAGATATTTCCCACCTTATCATTGCCTCACTACCTGTCTGCTGCCTCTGGAGCAGTCTCAGAAAAGGAGGACACAAAGTTTCCCCTTCCTTGCACAATCCTGTTTTATGGCACTGGACACTGAGAAATTCAGACAGCTGACTGGAAGGATCTTACAACTGAGGCCCTTTTGCCAAATTACTCCTCTCTGATGATCTTCTGTTTTAACTATTACAGGCTATTGTTTTGAATGATGTGTTAAAACCTGGAACATTATTTCTATAAAACTGCTTCGTGGAAGATAAAACTGTACCCTGATATGCAGATGGGATTTGACTGAGCTACCAATTATATTTCAGTTTATTGCTATTAAATGAAACCTAAGCAGGGAAGAAGGCGTCTATATGATAGGTAGTTTAGGGTGCCAGTGTCATTCCACATTCTTGATTTGTAACAAGTAGTGTTGTAAATTCAGTTTACCACCAGACTCTTGCTGTGTAAAATGTGTTGGTTTCCCAACCACTAAACATGCAGAAAACTACCCTTCAAAGGTTTCAGATGCCATTGGAGCACCACCAGATCAGCAATGGAGGAGGAAGAGTCAAGTGGCATTCATCATAGTTCCAAAGAAGGAAAGTTTCTACTAACCACGTGGCATTTTTAGAAATGTATTTTCATTTTAAAAAATTTTGCCAGAGTGTGTGTGCATTCACTGGAGAGAAACTAAGAGAGAGGAAAGTGAGAAAGCAGCCCCTGGGGAATGGCCATGCTGTGATCCCTTCTCTTCTCTTCTCAGGATTTTGGGCATGTACACACAAGCCCAGCATGTTTTTTAAGCAGCCAAGTCTGGGACTCAAACCATATTGCTGGCCATATGGGATCCAGTTGCTTTAACCACCACACCATCTTCTGGCCCTAGAAATGTATTTTTTGATCACAGACATGATATAGCCACACCTTTATCATATCAATGCCCTGACACAGCTGTTCTTAGGAACTGAACAAGAAAATCACACAAATGATGTGAACATCTGCAGTCTTTTTTTTTTGAGAGGTTTTTTTTTGTTTTTGTTTTTGTTTTTGTTTTGTTTTTTTTGCTACAGGGCGTGTCCACTTGCCAAAAAGACACAGAGAGACAGAGAGACAGAAAGCGAAAAATGACCCCCTGGGGGGATGGCCATGCTGTAATCCCTTCTCTTCCATTCTCTTCTCGGGATCTTGGGCACACACGCACACACGCCCAGCATGAGTTTAAGCCATGGGGACTGGGACTCGAACTGCGGTCGGCTACATGGGAGTTCAGCGACATAGCCATTACACTAACTGCTGGTCCCAAACATCTGCAGTCTTAATCTCCATGGCTTTCAGGGAACCTCTTGATTTTGAGCCTGGGGCATCCTCACTCCACTGAAGACACTGGGAGAGGTGGGTACCATCTCTGGAATAAAATCAGAACAAGGGTTGATCTTGCAGCATTTGAAAGAGGCTGCATCATGCACTTCAGCTGATCACCAGTATATTCTATGTGTAAGAACTACATATGAAAATTCAACAGAATTTTTAGGTTCACCCTGGGTGACTTCTCATTAGTACATCTATGAAATAAAATTACACTATATTCTATTACAGTGGTTTTATACCCAAGCACTTCACATTTCACTAAATCACTGAAGTTTCCTTACCATAGACATCACCTCTTAAGGGACATGACATCTGGCTATTTTTCCCAATAGACTCTATTAGGGGAGTTTTTTCTCTTTTGAAGCAGATCTTGTTGACTTAGTTTGAAGTTCTTATTTCAGGATTTTTCTGGTCTTTCTAACTTCTGATACTTGTAACTTATCCTCCACTTTCTTTTCAGAATTTGTGCCTGCCTTGCTTTGATATAACTTCTTTATTAAATACGTTTCATGAAAGTCTAGGTTTCAGCTGGAGACAAGAAAATAGAAATGCTGATTCGCTTAGTCCTGCAAGCTATGTAAGAATATATGTTACTCTGACCAGCTCATATAATGGCCTCTCTTTTTTTTATTTTTAGGTTTTTGCCATAGGACATATGCTCTCACTGAAGAGAGAAAGAGAGAGACAGTGAGAGGGAAAGTTAGAAATCACCCCACCAGGGGAGAATGGCCACACCCCAATTCCTTCTCCCCCATTCTCTTCCTGGGATTTGGGGCATTCACACACATACACATGGCATGATTTTTAAACCACCAGGTCCATGACTTAAACTGTGGTCAGCCTTGTGGGAATCCAGTGCCTTAACCACCATGCCACCTGCTGGCCTGGTCCCTTTTTTTTATTATGAAGATTTTTTTTTCATTATTATGAAGGCAAAATGGTATAATAAGCCTCTATGTACCTATCATTCAGCTTTAATCATTATCAACTGATAAATCTTTTTATCTATATTCACCTCACTCTCCCATGTTATTTTGAAGCAAAAGCAAGTTACATACACTATAATACTTCATTCATAGATATTTTAGGACATGAATTCATTTTTTTAAACAAGATCACAATAACCATTATCACATGCAAAATTAAATTTAAAAATCCTTTCTTTTTGAGAATGCTCCTAAAACAAGCTTGGTGGAAATCCCAGCCTAGAAGCAGAAGCAGAACAGCATGAGAGAACTGGTTTTTTGTGAGTCACTCTTGGGATCTCTGAATCTAGACCTGATGAGGCCAGGGGCTTGAGGTGTAACACTATGTGGGTGCCAACACCAGCCAAGGACATTCAGATTATCTATCAGTTAATGTAATTCCACTAGTACCCACACACTGGAGAGACCTGGAAAATGAGTTACCTCAGGTTATAAAATGGGGTGACTTTTCCAGAAATTAGATTGCATATGGAAACTGAAACCCTTCAGCATCTTGACTTCTTACATGTCCCTAGTTACTAGGGAAGCAGGAATCTTCTTGTGCTGGGCTCCCTGTGGTCTCTGCCATGTGTCCTGCTGCCACTTACATGCTGGCAGCTCTCCCATCTCACCAATGCCTCCAGCCATTTGTCCTTGGCCTCACTCCACTAGACCTATGCTGGTGACATTATCCCACCTCAGAAACTTCCTGTGTTTCCCCCTCAATTACCAAATACCTGTCAACTTGTCTTAAAATAATCATTAGCTATAATGGAGAGATGAGGACAGAAAAACTATCCTTTTCTCTCTGATTTCCTATTTAAAGAAAATAATCTCTCTCCTGCTACCAGAAACCCCCACCAAGATCCCCTTTCCTCAGTTCTCAATTATAGACCTCAACACATACACTCCCTAGTGACTGTCCCAGTTAATCTCCCCACTGGGTTACATCCTTCTTCAAAAGTTTTTTTTTTTTCAAAAATAAAAGAAAAAATAGTACTTTATATTATTTTTAACCCCTATCACTTTATTTTTAAAATATTTTTCTTTTTGTTACATTCAATCACATATATATATATATATATATATATATATATATATATATATATTTTTTTTTTTTACTAACCCTACTCATGGACAATTCCTCCCTTACTTCATCATCCCCAGGATGAATCAAACTCCCTAGCACAATAGTCCCAAAAATAAATAAGTAGAATTACGCCATATTGAAAAGTTTCTGCATAGCACAAGAAACAATAGTTATAGTAAATTGACAACCCTCAGAATGGGAAAATATATTTGCAAACTATGCCTCAGATAAGGGACCGATAACCAGAATACACAGGGTGCTCAAACAGCTTACCAGAAAAAAAAATAATCAACCCAATTAAAAGATGGGAAATTGAGCTGAACAGACAACTCTCTGAGGAATACATATGAACAGCCAAAAAGCATATGAAAAAAAATTTCAACATCCTTTATCATAAGAGATATGTGAATCAAAACAACAATGAGATATCACCTAGTCCCAGTTAGAATGGCTAAGATTAAAAAATTAAACAATGATAAGTGTTGGTGAGGCTTCAGAGAAAAGGAAACTCTCCTACATTGTTGGTGGGATTGTAAATTAGGCCAGTCACTGTGGAGAACAATATGGAAGTTCCTCAAAGACCTACAAATAGAACTACCATATGATTTAGCAATTCAACTCCTGGGTATCTACTGAAAGAATAGGAATACACTAAGTCAGAAAAAAACACTTGCATATCAATGTTTATTGTGGCATTACTCATGATTGTTAAGACATGGAGCCAACCCTAATGTCCACAAACAGATGAATGGATTGAAAAAGTGTAGCACATATACACTACAGAATACTATTCAGCCATAAAAAGCAATGAGATCTTGGCATTTGATAAAGTGGACAAATGTGGAAGATTTCCTGCTAAGCAAAGCAAGCCAGACTCTGAAAGAGAGGCATTGTATGTCCCCATTCAATATATACTGAATGTCTTCACTCTATCACAGAAACTGAAAGACTGGAAGGTATAAAAGCATCAAGAACAACTGTTGATACTGGAGACAGTACAGGAGGGTGGGGCATGGGGGAGATTTAGAGGGAAGGAATCAAGGGAGAAAAGAAAGAAGCAAAATATCTAAGGGACACAAAAATGGAAAATTACTTGATGATAATGTATATAATATCTTTGACTGAACCAATATACAGTGTATTCATGATGGGAAAATTCATTTGGTACGTTGTAACAATATGTATTGTTCAATATGCATTGATCAAATGTAAAAAAATTAAAACAAAAACTCCCTAGCACCTTAGCTAACTTCTATTAGTATGTATAACATTGTATTATCACTGTCTTACTCTACTTAACTACAGTATTCTGGAGCTCAAACCCAGGTCTTATTCATCTATGTAAATATGGGGCCTGGAGCAGCACTTGGTATGCAGTAGATGTACAGTAAGTGTTACTTGAATTCATGGTGCTGTGTAAGATTCTTCACTTCATTATCTCAATTGTAACCTCAGCTTCTAGTTTACAAGCTCCCCCAACATACATCTTTAACCCTCTTAAAACACACACACACATACACACATACACACTCCTTTGGCTGTCTTTGACTATCACAAAGCACCCACAGTAAGAATTTTATGAACATTCTACTACTATATGTAGTATGCGATATACTTGGGCGTATCTGTTACTCTAAAAGCAAGTTGTATTCTTTGCCTATGTATCATGTCTTGTTAAATATTCTTGGCACAGAGTTATATTGAGAAGTTTAATTCACAGCAAGAAATATTTAACAACATTTGTTCAGTAGTTGGTATATAAATCTGGCAAGCTCCCCTTTCCCCCCACACTGCCAAATTCCTGTTCTTGAGAGCCAAGAGACTTTCCATTCTGGCTTTATTGCCTATGATGCACATCCTCCTGACTTTCTCACTTCAACCCTTCAGCTTATCTCTTCGTGGGCTCTGGGGGCTAAGTAGAGGTCACCTGTTTTCCCAGCCATGACTTACTCTCAAACCCCCATTGCTAAGCTCATTTTGCTGCAGGAGCAGAGATCTTTTCCCAACCAACCCAACTCTCAAGTATTCCTTTTTTCTCTTAACTCCTTCATGTCTCTTTTTTTGCTTTTTTTCTAAGAAAAGAGTCATTTCCAGCCTCAAGAGCAAGCCATTCCCTTCCAATCAATGAGTAGACACCTACATTAAACTGCTTTGATTACCATGCAGAAGACCTAGGCTTGACAGATGTTCTCTATGATCAAGTGCCCAAAATCCCAAGAGAAGAATGGAGGAGAAGGGATTGTGGCATGGCCATCTCCCTTGAGGAGTGATTTCTCGCATTCTGTCTCTGTTTTTCTCCGTCTCTCTGGCAAGCACACAAACCCTTATAGCAAAAATCTCTCAAAAAATACGTATGTGTGAATGCATGTACAGTAAGATACCAGCAATGATATACACCAAGATATTAATGGTGGTTATCCCTCGGTGGTAACATAATGGGTGATTTTAACTTTTTTTCCTTTTTCCTTCTCTATATTTTCCAGTTTACTACATGAAATTTACATTGTTTTTGGAATTAAGAAAAAACCTTGAAGACTTATAATACATAGCAGAAAGAGACTGGTAAAAACAGCACAGTCAGCCACAGAGCACCATGCCGGCATCAGCTACTGAAGCAAAATTATTAGCACACAGAACTATACAAACTACACAAAAGTTAGTGGCTTAAATAACACAATCTTGGGACCAGAAGTTGGCATAATGGCTATGTCACTGGACTCCCATGTAGTTGACCACAGTTCGAGTCTCAGACCTGGTGGCTTAAACTCACGCTGGGTGCGTGTGCGTGCGTGCCCAAGATCCCGAGAGGAGAATGGAGGAGAAGGAATTGCGGTGTGGCCATCCCTCCATTGGGTGATTTCTTACTTTCTGTCTCTCTGCCTCTCTCTGTCTTTCTAGCAAATGCCCGCACCTTACAGCAAAAACCTTTCTAAAATAATAATAATAACACAATCATTTCTTTCCTTATGATTCTGAAATTTGGGAAGGGCTCAGTGAGGATGGCTTGTCACTGCTTATGTGGCACTACCTGAGGTAACCCAGAAAGATTCATTTTC
Organism: Tupaia tana; assembly: GCA_026018925.1. Lineage (NCBI taxonomy): Eukaryota > Metazoa > Chordata > Mammalia > Scandentia > Tupaiidae > Tupaia > Tupaia tana. The sequence continues at coordinate 16,390,069 of JAKSZU010000009.1, forward strand.
TTTTTTGTTCTCTTTTAATCGTCAGAGAGCACATACACTCACAAAAGCGAATGTAGAGACAAAAGGAGAGAAAAGGAGAAAGCCCTCCTATTTTTTCACACTAGATTTTCTGCTACTGATCTCACTGGAGGTGGAGAGGTGGAGCTCAAGCAGTAATGCCAGCAGTGGGGAGTGACTGTAAATGCAGATGAAGTTTCACTTTTTTCTCTTTCCTGTCCTGTTCCCCCCATCACCCCCTGCCACTCACTTCCTGCTATGTGGCTTGGTTCCTTGGAGAACCCTGTTCTAAAAGATGGATATTGGGACAAAGAAATGTGGTATTATCTGTTGAAAATAATTTTATAGTTTTAGCAACTGGACTAGAGAAAAATGTTCACATGTTGAAATATTCACTTTGTATGCTAAATATTGTGATTGAATGTGTACAAGAAAATAAAATTTAAAAAAATTTAAAAAGACAAAACAAAAAAAAAGATGGAAAATTTTTAAATAACCATATTTGCTTAGATCATCCCTCCATATTTTCCCTAAGGATTCACAATTATAAGTTGTGGAAAAGAGAGGGGAGGGCCTGAAATAGACAGTGAAGGAGGCAGGAAGATGGTAGAGGTTTAGAGATAGAAGCGTTTCTCTTTTTAAGTTCATACATGCTGAGTTATTTTGAGGTGGTATATAGTGGATGTACAGAGAATACTAGCTCTTTTGAGCTTCTAATAATAATATAATATCTCATTTTCACCCTTGTACATGGCCAGTCAGAATGTCACTGAACTCCTGTGTAGTTGACTGTGGTTCAAGTCCTGAACCCAGCAGCTTCAGACTCATGCTAAGTGTGTGTGCATGCATGTCCAAAATTCCTAGAGGAGAATGGAGTAGAAGGACTGCGGTGTGGCCATACCTCCTGGGCAGCGATTTCTCACTTCTGTCTCTCTGTCTCTCTTTGTCTCCCTGGTGAGCACACACACCCTTAGAGCAATAATATTTAAAAAAAAAAAAGAATAAAAACTGTATTCCCCAAAATACCTTGCAGCGATTTAAGGATATGTGATAAAGTTCTGGCCCATTGGGCAGAAGAGATCTTGCAACGTCTACTTTGTACCTCTAAAGGGATGGAGTACCTCTTCTCTTCTTTTACCTCTTCTCTTCTTTCACCACTTTCCACTGACAGGAATAGAGACAAAATTGTGAGCATGAGGATAGCATCCCTGGTAAAACTGAGCCAAAGACATAAAGAGCCTGATCCCTGGGCAGAACCATAAAGCAAGGCCAACAAAACAGTCCAGACTCCACTTTCCTTTTTAATCCCAGGTTCTTACATTTAGCCAAACATATCAATTAATGCAATACGTTAGAATGCAAAGAAAGTAGGACTTGGAAATTTTAGTGCAAAACATATGTTTTGTAGAGAAAACTGCCTCTGAATCAAAAAATCCCAAGGTAAGTCAGTCAGAAGGACTCCTAAAGAAAAAAAAAAACAGCCTACAAACATGCTATCATAGTCAAAGAATACAAATACCCAATTAATTAAGAGTATCAACATTTAGGCTTAATCTAATACAAAACAGTACATAGACTAGGCAAACCATAAATTTGAAAAATACATCTGCAACAAGAATGACCAATCAACTCATGACATCATTTATGAGGAGCTCTTGAAAATTGAAAAAAAAAATAAGGTAAACAATTCAAGAAAATGCTGGCAAAAGATGCGCATAGTCAATTTAAAGAGAAGCAATTCTAAAGGACTAGCAAATATATGAAAAGATTCTCAGACTCACTAGCAGCAAGAGAAATGAAAAATAATACAACATAGACATAGCACATTATATCCACCAGACTGTCAATGATTGAAAGCGTGACAACATTTATTCTCTTACATGTGTTAGTTGAAATATAAATAATTATGGCCTTTTGATAAAACAATCTGGCAGTAGCTAGAAATTTTAAAATATGCATGCCCTCTTACTCAGCGATCCCACATCTCAGAAAAGATCATGTAGATATAAAAGCACCAGTACACAATGATGTGCATACAAGGATGTTTATAGCAATGTTCTTAGTGACAGCATTTTTAACAAACAGATACTTATCAATAAGAAAATGGTAGTATAAATTTCAGTGTATCTATATCAACACCATGAAATATTATTCATACATTGTGTGTGTGAGAGAGAGAGAACAAAAGAGCTATGTCATTTAACTTACACAGGTTTCCACAGGATATTTAAGAGCCGGAAAAGGAATATGCAGAACTATGTATATGTGACTCTATTTTTCAAAAATAATAACCAAGAAAAACATGACTGTGTATGTGTGTTTCTGTATGATTATATGAGCATGGAAAAAGCAGTGCAATGATATGTGGTAGATCTTTTAGAAAATAAACTTTTGGGGGACCAGTAGTTAGCATAATGGCTATGTTGCTGGGCTCCCATGTAGTCAACCATGGTTCAAGTCCCAGACCTGGTGGCTTAAACTCACACCAGGCATGTGTGCATGCGTGCCCAGGATCATGAGAGGAGAATGGAGGAGATGGAACTGCGGCGTAGCCATCCCCCCTGGGGGGGTGATTTCTCGCTTTCTGTCTCTCTGTCTCTCTCTTGTCTTTCTGGTGAGTGCACACACTCTATAGCAAAAAAAAAAAAAAAAGAAAAGAAAAGAAAAGAAATTTTTTTTATTTTAGAAAAATACCTACAGATTTACAGAACTCTTGCAAAGATAGTACAGAGAAGTTCTGCACATTCCACATATCATTTTCACCATTGTTAGCATCTTACATTATTATGGCACATTTGCTACAACAAATTGACCAATGTTAATACATTATTACTAACTAAAGTCTGCAGTTTATTCAGATTCCTTCCATTTTACCTAATGTCCTTTTTCTATTCTAAGATCCCATGCAGAATACCGCATTACATTTATATCTCCTTGGGCTCCTGTTGGCTATGACAGTTTCTCAAACTTTGCTTGTTTTTAAAGATCTTGACAGTTTCTAGGAATACTAGTCATCTTTTTTAGGATCTATGTCTATTGGAATTTGTCTGATATTTTTTTCTCATGATTAGAATGTTTTCTTTTTTTAGAGGTTTTCGCTATAGGGCGCGTGCGCTCGCCAGACAGACAGAGAGAGACAGAGAGACAGAAAGCGAGAAATCACCCCCCAGGTGGGATGGCCACGCCGCAGTCCCTTCTCCTCCATTCTCCTCTCGGGATCTTGGGCACGCACGCACATGCGCCTGGCGTGAGTTTTAAGCCACCAGGTCCGGGACGCGAACCGTGGTCGACTACGTGGAAGTCCAGCGACATAGCCATTACGCTAACTGCTGGTCCCGGGTTTTGTTTTTTAAGAAGACCACAGAGGTAAAGTGCTATTCTCATCTCATCTCATATCAAGGGTACAGACCATCAATATCACATAACGTTGTTGATATTGACCTTAATCACCTCGCTGAGATAGTATTTATCAGATTTCCCCATTGTAAAGTTACACTTTCCCCCTATTTTCCATACTCTACTCTTTGGAAGGAAGTTTCTTTGTGCAGTCTACACTTAAGGAGTGGGAGTTATGCTCTACTTTTTTGAGGCAGAATTTATGCATAAATTATATGTGATCTTTCTACACGGGAGATTTTTCTTCTCTATTTCTTTATTCCATTCTTTATTTATGAGGATAGATTCATGGGTATTTATTTTATCCTTGGGTTATATTGCAATACAGGTTGAGTATCCCTTATCTAAAATGCTTGGGATCAGAAGTGTTTGGATTTCAATTTTTTTATTATTTAGGGTCAAAATATTTGCATGTGTATAATGAGGTATGTTAGCAATGGGACCCAAGTCTAAAGATCAAATTCATTTTATGTTTTATACACACCTTACACACATAACCTGAAGGTAATGTTAGATAATACTTTCGTAATGCAGCACTTTGACTGTGACTCATCACAGGAGGTCAGGTGTGGAACTATCCACCTGTGGCATCACGATGGTGCTCAAAAGGTTTCAGATATTGAAGTATTTCAGATTTCAGAATTTGGGATTAGAGCTGCTCAATGTGTACTACCTCACTTCGTTGCTCAAATTTTCCATGTTTTGGCTACTTGAAGCTTTTTCTGGCTTAGGAATCCCTTGGACATACTCTCATCTATTTTTTACTTTTGATTACTTCTTTACTTTCTGACACAAGATATTCCAAGATCATCTTGTATATTTCTTTCTCTGGTCCTAAAATCAGCCATTTTTCTTAGGAGCTCTGATTTCTTTCATTGAAGGATGGTGTTAGAAAGCAAGATCCAGCACTAGTTGTGCTCATTGCCACTGGGATTTTACTTCTAAGCCATCTCAGCTGACAGAGCAAGGAAAGGTGTATATACTAACTCATATATATATATATATATATATATATATATATATACATGCATATACATAAGTGTATACTGACTCATGTGTTTATATATATGTGTGTGTGTGTGTATACACTCTCTCTATACACACACACACACACACATATATATATATATATATATATATACACATATATATATGTATATATAGAGAGAGATACACACATGCATATACGCATATACATAAGTATTTCTATACAGGTCATTTTATTCTCCTCCATTTGTTTATGTGTAAACTCCCACATCAATTGTGAGAAATCTGTTTCCCACCACTTGAAATCCATTTACTTAGTTATTAAATTCCAGTATAAATGTGTAGCAGTGTTAGAACTGTTAACCTGTATCTCCATGGGAAACAACTTTGCCAACTAGAACAGGGTTCCCCAACCCATCCTGTCCATGGAGGGATTGTGTTCTGTGAGGTTGGTCCATGGTGCTGAGGAGACTGGGACCACCAAATTAGAGCACAACACTTACGTGTAGTTCCTTCTGTCTTTAGGTCTACAGATTCCACTCATTCCCAAAGCTATTTTACGTCAACATCTTTTTCCTTTAACTCACTTAACTGAGGTTGTTTCATACATTTGTGATACAAGTTAGATCATAATCCTGGGATTTCTCTAACTTTCTAAATGACTTTTTTTGTTTTGAGAGGTTTTCACTATAGGGTGCGTGTGCTCGCCAGACAGACAGAGAGAGACAGAGAGACAGAAAGCGAGAAATCACCCCCCAGGAGGGATGGCCACGCTGTGATCCCTTCTCCTCCATTCTCCTCTCAGGATCTTGGGCACACACGCATGCACACGCGCCCGGCGTGAGTTTTAAGCCACTGGGTCCGGGACGCGAACCGCTGTCGGCTATGTGGGAGTCCAGCGACATAACCATAGCTAAGTGCTGGTCCCCTCTAAATGACTTTTTTAAAAGTCTACATATATTAAGCTTCACCCTGCATTGTAGAGTTTAGTGGGTTTTTACAAATGCGTAATCACAATTACAGTATAATACAGAATGGCTTCATTGCCTTAAAACACCCTCTGTGTTTCACCCACCATAGTCTTTCCTCCACTCCTCTAGAACTTGTGTCAGCTACTGGCATTTTAATTGTCTCTATAGTTTGCCTTTCACAGAATGTCATATAATTGGAATCGCATCGTATTTAGCCTTTCCAGTCTGGCTTCTTTTCCTTAGCAATATGCATTTAATATCCAACCATGCTGTTTCATGGCTTGAGAGCTCGTTTATTTTTATTGCTGAATAATATTCTGTTGTATGAATATACTATAGTTTGTTTATCCATCTTGGTTGCTTTCAGTTTTCTTGGGCAATTATGAATAAAGCATCTAGAAACATTACTATGCAGATTTTCATGTGGACATATGTTTTCAAATTGGCTAAGTACCTGGAAGTGTGACTACTGACATCAGTTAAGTACCTAGGGGCATGATTACTGTAAGGTAATCATGTAAGGTATGGTAAGACTATGTTTAGCTTTCTAAGAAGCTTCCAAATGGTCTTCCAAGGTGGCTGTTCCATTGTGCATTTTCACCAGCAATGAGTGAGAGCTCCTGATGCTCTGTATCCTCCCTAGGATTTAGTTTATCAGTCGTTTGGATGATAGTCATTATAATAAGTGTATAACGATATCTCATTGTTTTAACTTGGAATTCACTAGTGATAAATAATTTTGAGTATCTTTTCATATTTCCATCTATACATCTTTTTTGGTGCTGTCTTTTCAGATCTTTTTGCCCATTTTTTAAAGAGACAGTGAGTAATGCTGCAATGAACATGGACGTGCAAGTGGTTATTCTGACCGAGCATTTTCCTATCCTTTGGGTAGTTACCCAGGAGTGGAATTCCTGGATCACATGGTAGTTCTATTTCTAGGTCATATTGTTCTCCATAGTGGCTGTACTAATTTGCATTCCCAACAACAGTGTAGAGGAGCTCCCTTTTCACCACAACCTTGCCGGCACTTATCATTCTTTATTTTTTTAATCTTAGCCATTATAACTGGGGCTAAGTGCTATTTCATTATAGTTTTGATTTGCATTTCCCTTATGATAAGAAATGTTGAACATTTTTTCATATGCTTTTTGGCCATTCGTATGTCTTCCTTAGACAGCTATCGGTTCAACTCATTTGCCCATCTTTTAATTGGGTTGATCATTTTTTTTGCTGGTAAGCTGTTTGAGTCAATGGGTGGTATGATGGTTAAGGTGCTGGATTCCCACATGGTCAACTGTGGTTCAAGTCCCAGAACCAGCAGCTTGAAAATCTCATGGTACACATGTGTGCGTGTGCCCAAAATCCTGCAAGGAGAATGGACTAGAAGGGATTGCAGTGTGGACATCCCCCTGGGGGGTAATTTCTCACATTCTTTGTCTCTCTCTCTCTCTCTCTCTCCTTCTGGTGAACACACACACCCTGTGTCAAAAACTTTAAAAAATGCAACTTTAAAATGGGCCACCAATCTGAATAGAAAACCTGCAAATGACCAACAAGTATATTTTAAAATGCTCAACATCACTAATTATCAAGGAAATGTAAATCAAAATCACAATGAAATATCATCTTACTCCACTTAGAATGACTTTTTTCAAAAAGTTAAAAAATAATTAATGATGGTGAGGATGCAGAGAAAGGGTAACTCTTATACACAGTTAGTGGGGATATAAATTAATATAGCCATTATGGAAAACAGTATGGAGGTTCCTCAAAAGTAAAAAATAGAACCACCACATGATCCAGCAATCCCATACTGAGTATGTACCCAAAAAGAAGGAAATCTGTATGTCAAGGGTATCTGCACTCTCATGTTTATTACAGTACTATTAATAATAGCCAAGATATGGACTCAACTTTAGTGTCCACCACAGATTAATAGATAAAGAAAATGTGCTAGCTATACACAATAGTATGTTATTCAGTCATAAGATAGCATGTTGTTTCAAAAAATTAGTATGAATATGCTCTCACTTACATGAAAATGACCCTCATATATGTATATGCAAACATACGTACATAATTGAAACCAAGACTGCTAGCTGTTTGCTAGAATTTATTCATGTCCTGAATGACTCTTAGCCTTTCTAAGCTTCAGATTCCTTATTTATAACATGAGAATAATAATGGTATCTCCCATACAAGGTTGTGGTGTAGATTAAATTGGATAATACAGGTAAAGCACTTAGCAATGTGTTTGGCACATAGCATTATGAAATACAGTAAATAGCCTTTAATAGAATGTATTAATAGTTTCAAACCAGTTGACCTAAAATACAAGTTTTCTTTCATTTTGTTCAATGGCAATCACACTCAATAACAGTAATTATGCCATATGGCTATAATTCTTTCATTTATATAGTGCTTTTACATATATATTCTCTCATTCTAATTTTTCTTCCTTTTTCTTTTGTTTGCTATAGGGTGCATATTCTTGATGAAGAGAGATAGGAAGAGAAAGAGAGAAAGTGAGAAACCATCCCCTTTCCCAGAAGGGATGGCCACACCACAATCCCTTATCTTCCATTCTCTTCTTAGGATTTGGGGCATGCATGCACATGCACCTGGGGTGTTTTTCAAGCCATAGACTCCAGGACTCAAACCACACAGCCACATGGGATCTAACTGCCATAACCTCTGTGACACCTGCTGGCCTCTCTCTTTTTAATTCTTAAAGAATCCTCAGGAGCATTGTTATCCCATTTCATAGATACAGGAACTAAGATTCAGGGACGCTTCTCAATCCAGATCTCTCAAGCAGTAAACACCAGGGCTGGGGTTCAAACATAGATCCTCTTGTGACAAGCACACTGTTCTTGGAGTTTTCCCACAACTGTCTCACCTGGCAAAATTTATTTGACAATTTTTACATGCAGCCTTCTAACTTTCTCTAAAAGACACTGGGTTGGCAACAATTTAATTATTTCTTTAAAGTCTAAAGCTGTGAATATTAACTCCACAACTGCATTCAGGATATGTGTATTTATGAGAAGTCTGCTAGATATGCAGCAAAACCATAGAGCCTGGGTTTCTGCCTCGGGTAAACCTGAATGCTGTTACAGACATTGACCTCTGTATGTCTATACTGCATCCCAGTGAGTGACCTCTGCCCTCAGACTGAGAGCACTTGGATTTGCATTTATATAGCCAGTTTCATAAAGCTTCAATGCGATCCATTTTTGTTTGTTTGTTTTTTTTGTCAGAATTGGGGAAAAAACACAACTCACCAGATTTCAATAGGTTTTTGTTCCTTTACTCAACTGCTTTCAAATGGTCTGGTTTCCCACCCGCCAGGTATGTATAAGTATTGGGAGCCTCTTGCATAAAAGTCCAAGGGAGAAAAGTATAGTTTAGTTTTAGGAAATGAAAAACATAATTACTTATGGCCCTGGCTCCAATGAAACCTCTGCCACGTTAGCACAGGCCATGTTTAAAAGGTCCCTGGAGGTACCTCTATTGTGATTATTGAATCAATTACTCCCATTATTAAATTGCATGGCGGGAATACAGGCAAAAATGTTTCTTGGACCAAAGAAATATCTTACAAATGATTGCAATAGTCCTTAGAGCTTGGATGAACCTGAAGGCAAATACTGGGTCATTACCTAAAAGAAAAATAAAAAAGATTGCTAACCTGATGGTCTCTTTAAGTTACATAAAAATGCAGAGTTAAGATTATATATATATATATATATATATATATATATATATATATATATACAGAGAGAGAGAGAGAGAGAGAGAGGCACTTGTATGTGATTGAAAAATACAAGCTACTCCAACATTACAAATAGGTTGTGTTCAAAAGGATCATTTATAAGTCAGCTCTTCAGATCCAGACTGTGGCCATAAAGACAATAAGTTCCACAGTTGAAGGAGTCCTCAATTGACCCTTCGAAGCCCATCATCTTGCATTCGGGGACTATCTACATGAACACAAGGCTGGGTGTTAGAAAAAGAATTCACATTTTTGCTGGAGGGAAGTTGAGTAAGAGTGTGTATGCAATGGTTAAGAACTGGGCTTTGAAGCTAGACAAATCTGGATTTTTCATCTGGACCCTTCCATATATTATTTATGACACCTTGGGCAAGTCATCTAGATTTTGTGCCCCCATTATTTCTTCCTCTGTGAAATGAGGACTAGGACTATAATTCCTATTCCACAGAGTTGTTACAGAGTTTAATGAGATTATACACATAAAGTGTCTGACATCTGATAGAAAATAGAGGATAATTACTATTGTTAGGGACATAGCTAGACTCAATCAAAATTTCAAAAAACAATGCTGTTTAACATCCTCTATCTGCCTTTCTTTGCCCAGCATTTTCTTACTGCTGTTCTATTCAGTGTCACAGTGGATATTTTGGGAGTACAGGTACCAGGGGAGTGACAGCATCTGCTCATAGGGAACTTTTATAACATACAACTTTGGGGCAGGACCCATAACCTGGTGGTGAGGGGAGCCAGATCCCACATGGCCAATTGTGCAGTTCAAGTTCCACCCCCAAAGGCTTGATAAACATACCTGGCATGTGTGTCTATAGCCCCCAAATCTTGGCAGGATGAAAAAATGAAAAAGAAGGGATTGTGACATGACAATACCCCCATTGTGGGTGTTTTCTCCCTCTTCTCCTCTTTCTGTCTCTCTCTGGCAAACACATGCATGTACTGGCAAAACCAAAACCAAACAAACAAAGAAATTTATATAGCTTTGGGCTTCTGATTCTAGAAAGATGAAATAAATATACTTTTCCTCTCTTAAGTACAATCAAAATTGTGGACATATGGTTGCTGTATATAAAGCAACTATAAGAGGACTCAAATGTGGAGAGATGAAATGAGATTGCTTGGGACACAAGAAATGATCCAGCAATAAGTTCTCTGGATTTTCCTTTTGCACAGCACAAGCTTGCTCTTTCTAGCCAAAGAACAAGAAAGATACAGCCTAACAAGAAAAAGCACTTTTAGAGAATAACCCCTCTACTCTAGCCACATGTCACAGAAAAATAAAATAAAATAATGTGGCCCCACCACCACCTACACTAGAAAAGGTTTCCTTATTGGCAAATTGGGAACCTAGACTTCCATCCTTAGGAGGTGTAACAAATCACTCCAACACCCCCATCCGAGTTGTGTCAGAGAAGGCCAAGTAGAAAGCCATAAATTTTCTTTTTTCCTTTTTTCTTTTCTTTTTTTTTTTTTTTTGAAGAGGTTTTTGCTATAGGGCGTGTGCGCTCGCCAGAAAGACAGAGAGAGACAGAGAGATAGAAATCGAGAAATCATCCCCCGGTGGGATGGTCACGCCACAATCCCTTCTCCTCCATTCTCCTCTCAGGATCTTGGGCACACACGCACACGCACCTGGCGTGAGTTTAAACCACCAGGTCCGGGACTCGAACCGCAGTCGGCTACATGTTCAGCAACATAGCCATTACACTAACTGCTGGTCCCCGAAAGCCATAAGTTTTCATCCTCATTGATCCCCTAATCCTGCAATGTCATTGAAAACCACATCAGGAGCCTATATTTCTACTTCCACCTGAAAATTCTGAGGTGTTCCTCCAATTCTCTGCTGATATAGTGCCAGAAGATACCTAGTGGAGAGTCAAGACATTCCTCATTGCCCAGTGGTTGCAAGGCCACCCCCACCACAGTGTCAGTGGAGATCATGTATAAAGCCAGAAGTCCTACCTCCACTGAATAGCAATGAGGAGCCTACCTCTTAGATATCAATGGAGACTGAGTGGAGAATGTGAACTTCTGGCTTCACCTGGTAGTAATGAGGTGTTGTGTTCACATTCCACTGCCAAAGCTGTGTCAACAAATGTCAACTAAAGCAAAAGGTTTAAATAAGACCCAGAGTCTTATAATATAAAAATGACTATGTTTCAATTAGAATTACTGGTCATACTTGCCTTGCTTAGCAATAAATCTTCCCTCAATATATATTGAATTTCTTCATTCTATGGCAGAAACTGAAGTATTGGAAGGTATAAAAGCATGGAGAGCAACTGTGGATATTAGAAACTGTGGGAGGAGGGTGGGAAATGGGGGAGGGTTAGAGGGAGAGACTAAAAGGGAAAAAGCAGCAAAACATTTAAGGGACACAAAAATGGAAAATTATCTGTTGAAAATAATGGGTATAGTAATATCTTTGGACTAATGTATGGTATATTCATTTTGTATTCTTTAATGATATACAGTGATTGAATGAAAAAAATAAATAAATAAAATAAATTTAAAAAGTAAGAAAATACCATTTTGCACTCTTCAGAGTAGTAAAAAAAAAAAAATGTAAAACTCAAAATGTCCAGTCATGGGAACCAGCAGTTAGCGTAATGGCTATGTCGCTGGACTCCCACGTAGTCGACCGCGGTTCGCGTCTCGGACCCGGTGGCTTACAACTCACACCGGGCGCGTGTGCGTGCGTGCCCAAGATCCCGAGAGGAGAATGGAGGAGAAGGGATTGCGGCGTGACCATCCCCTCTGGGGGGTGATTTCTCGCTTTCTGTCTCTATGTCTCTCTCTGTCTGTCTGGCGAGCGCACGCGCCCTATAGCGAAAAAACTCTCAAAAAAAAAAAAAAATGTCCCGTCATGTTGAAGATTCATATTCTGCTGGCTACTTTAAGATCTTTTTGGTCAAGATGAAGATGTCCACAAACTGAAAGTGTTTATAGTAGCAAGAGTAAACGAAAAATGAAAAAGGGAAAACCAAAAAAAAGAAACCCTTGAAACTTACTAGATGCTACTCAATAAGAGATTATGTAAATGTTAAAATAGTTATTCGAGGGAACCAGCAGTTAGCATAATGGCTATGTCGCTGGACTCCCACGTAGTCAACCGCGGTTCGCGTCCCGGACCCGGTGGCTTACAACTCACGCCGGGCACGTGTGCGTGTGTGCCCAAGATCCCGAGAGGAGAATGGAGGAGAAGGGATTGCGGCGTGACCATCCCCCCGGGGGGTGATTTCTCGCTTTCTGTCTCTCTGTCTCTCTCTGTCTGTCTGGCGAGCGCACGCACCCTATAGCGAAAAAACCTCTCCCAAAAAAAGAAAAAAAAAATAGTTATTCGATGAATTGTCACAAAAAATTTAATAAATTAACTTGTGCTGACTTATTTATTTATTTTTATTCACAAGTATACATGTGTGAGAAAGAGAGAGAGAGAGAGGGAGAGAGGGAGAGAAAAAGACCCTCCACAGGGTCTGGTCATGCCACGTTTCCCTTACTCCAGTCTTCCAGCTTTTCGGATCCTAGGCATTCGTGCTTGTGCCCATGTGTTTCAAGATGACTGGGCCAGGGATTCCCCCTATAACCCCCGTGTGGAATCTGGCTTCTCTTGAGCAGTGCATTACCACTCTGCTATACAGCAATAGGATAAAACTCAAAAACATTGTATGACACTGAGAAAAAGAGAGACAGCAAGTTGTAGAAATAAAGATAGATACATTATAATAGGATTTGTAATAAACTTAAAATATAAAACCAATACTAAATATCACATATATATTTACATATAGAACAAGCACAAAAGTGGGTATGGACATAGAAGCACCAAATTCGGGGAGTGGGCTGTAGAAGAAAATAGGGTCAGATGGGGCTACATTAAAAGTTCATTATAGAAGCAAGACAGTGGTGCAGCAGTAAAATTCAAAACACTGAGAGGCTGACCACATGGAAAGGTTCTGGGTTTGTGTTCAGAGATTGCCCTGAGTACAAGGGGCATGCACACACCTGTATTTTAGGGCTGGCTGAGTCTGGGGGTGGATCATGACATCAAGACCTTGTTGGGGGTGCTGTCCCAAGAAAGTATTACTGGTCATAACAAGAATTAGAAAAATATAAAACTCAATGAAAAGAGATAATTAATACATGCTAACCTCAAAATGACAGAGATGATAGAATTATTTGACAAAGATGTTTTTAAGAACTATCATTGGAGATAGTGGCATAGTGTGGACAGTCTGTAAGACTGACCCACATGGAAAGTTTTTGGGTTCACATCCGAAGACCTCCCTGAGTATGCCAGTCATGTACTTGCCCATGATCTAGAGCTGGTTAAAGTTGGGTGTAGGTCACAGCATTAAGACCCAGCTCAGGGGGTGTAGTCTGTCTGATTCTCTTTATCTCCCTCTCTTTGTTTTTCTCATTTATGGTGGAAAAAATAAGGAAACTTCAAAAAAATCATCTGGGGCCAGCAGGTGGAGTGGTTGTTAAGGCCCTAGACTACCACAAGGCCAACCATGGTTCAAGTTCTGGACCTGGCAGCTTGGAAATCATGACAGGTGCATGTGCTGCAAGCCTAGAATCCTGAGAGGAGGAAGAGAGGAGAATGGAGAAGAGAGGATTGTGGCATGGTCATCTCCCCACTCTGGGAGGGTAGTTATTTCTCACTTTCCTTCTCACTCTGTCTCTCCCTGGTGAGGGCACATGCCCTATGGCAAATATTTCTTAGAGAAATTATAAGTGCTCTTGAAAAAATTAAAACTAGAAAACCTCAAAAAGAATGCATTCTTTCCTAAGAAGAAAGTCTTAACAAAGACAGGAGACGTTAAGAAGAATCTAATGGAAATTTTGCAACTGAAAAAAATACAACAAATAACTAAACCAAAAGCTCTGTACATAGGCTAAACAGCAAAATGGAAGAGACAGGACAAAGAATAAGTGAGCTGGATTATACACTGCTCAATCTGAACAACAGAGAAAAAAATCGACTCAAAAAAAAATGAATTGAATCCCAGGGACAAATGGGACTATAGCACAATATCTAACATTCATGTCCTAGAAGGATGAGGGGAAGTGGGCAAGGCTGAAAGAGTACTCAAAGAAATAATAGCTGAAAACTTTCCAAATTTGGGAAGAGACATAATTCTACAGATTAAAAAAGATGAGAACATCCCAAACAGAATAAATCCAAAGAAATCCATACCAAGACATAACATAATTAAACTTCTGAAGACTATAAGCAAAGAAAAAAATCTTGAAAGCAGCCAGAAAAAATTACACCTGCCCTATAAAGGACAAACAATTCAAATAACAATGTATTTCTCATCTGAAGGCATGGAGGCCAGAAAGAAGTGACATAATATCTTTCAAGTGCAGAAAGAACTATAAAGCCATAATCCTATACTCTGAGAGAATACTCTTCAAGGATAAAGAGGAAATGGAGACATTTTCAGATAAAGGAGAGCTAAGAGTACTTTTTTTCCCCTCTAGCAGTCTTGCTTTAATTATTCATTTTTAATTTGCCAGAAAGTGCCTGCCCTTGCCAGAGAGAGACAGAGAGAAAGAGGGAAAGCGTGAAAGCACTGCCCAATGGGCCATGGTCATGCCCCATTCCCTTCTCCATTTCTTCCCTCCTTTTAGGGAAAGGGTTCTGGGTTTGTGTGCCAGGACCTCCCTGAGAGTGCTGGATGCACACACATGCACAAGTGTGTGGTGTGTTTTTTAATCCACTGGGTCCAGGACTTGAACCATGTGGTTGATCATATGGGATTCAGTTTCCTTAACCAACAGGCCACTGGCTGGCCCAGTCTACCTTAAAAGAATGGTTGGTGGCGGATGGCAATGCAGTGGTAATGGAATGCTCTGCAAGACTGACCCACATGGAAAATTTCTGAGCTCATGTCCAGAAAACCTCCCTGAACACACGCACATTTATCCAGGACTGGCTAAAACTGGGGAGAGATCACAGCATGCAGATTCTGTTGGTGGTGCCTGTCTCTCTATCTCTCTCTTACTCTCTCTGTCTCACTCATGGAAGAAGTAAATTTTAAAACTTAAAAACAAAAAGAATAGCTAATGGGAGTCAAGCAGTGGGGCAGCAGTGGTGGAACTGGATCCAATTGGAAGGGTTCTGGGTTTGTGTGCCAGGACCTCCCTGAGAGTGCTGGATGCACACACATGTATGCACATCTGTGATCCAAGCTGTCTGAGACTAAGGGTATAATTGTGGCATGAAGACCTTTTTGGAGGTGCCCGTGTGTGTGTGTGTGTGTGTCCGTGAAAAATTGAGAACACTTAAAATTAATAACAAAATGAAGGGAAATTTTATGCAGATATAAATTATAATGGAGACTACCAAGTCCATTAGTTTCCTTTAAGTGAGGCATTCGCTACTGAACTCATAATGATGGGCAGTGTAGCGTAATGTTTGGGCATCCAGTCTCCAGAATCTGATAGCCCCAGGTTATGCCACTTTGCACTGGAATGAAACCAAGCCATCTACTTAAGTTCTCATTCTCAGTTTTCATGTCCATAAGACAAAAATGAAAGCAGTATGTATTGCCTGGGGCTGTTTTAAGGGTTATGAGAGATAAAATATGGAGAGTTGTAGTGGATATTCTGATTAACCACACTTGCCATGAAGTCAGAAAAATAAGCTGTGCCTAATTATACATGAGGACTTGAGGAAAATAGGTGTTATAAACACTAAACCTTATAAAAAACCTACTCACGCAACAAGCCACTTCACATAAGTCACACTTGACATTTTCTTAATAAAGGAAAGGTCCTTCACAAATTTGTGTTTTTAACAGGGTGGATCACCCTCTGTGTAAGTAGTAAAAGACGGCTGTTGGCATATTATAAGCATTTCTGTAGGCTGGAGATCTCAAATTCTGTTTCAAATGAAGCAAATAATTTTGGTTATTCCTGGGGTTTTCAAATTATCTATTTAATAATTAATCTTCTTAAAAATCTTAGTGAAAGACTCTACATTTAATATCACTAACAACAGTAGAATTGCCCCAGGGAGAAATGTCCATTCCTTATTGATTTCTAAGACACTCACGAGGTACTAAAGTCACTGGGAAGACCCTTTCCAAGTGTGTGGTGGCGAACACCATCTGCTGAGATTTACCAGCTGGGGCAGCCTGGCAGGACCTGTGCTAGGGATGGGGATTTCTTCATCTGCTGCCACGCGGGGAGCTGCCGGGTCTCCCTTACCTGCAGGCAGCAGTGGCTGACCCTCGGGGAGGGAGGTTAGCACAGAGCCTCCAGCCGCAGTGCCTTAGGAGCCTGCCACAGCACAGCTTTGGGGCCACGCTCTGCCCAGGCTGCCCACGGCCTGTGACTGAGAACGGCCGAGGTGTTGGCGCCTGGTCCACTCTGCCCAACGTGGACCTCCTCTACGGGAAATCTTGGTGCCAGAGGTCCTCCCTGGGTTGGCCAAGGCTTCCCTCAAGCTGCAACACTGTCTGAGGCTCTTCATACCCAGTCCTCCCTCCTCCCCCTCCTCTCACAGGTGCCAGAGCAGCACTGGGGAAGGAGGCGCTCCTCGCCTGCTCCTGTTCCCCTTCCCCTTTATTTTTCATGGGCATTATCTTGAATAAATACCTTGCCCTTCAAATTCCATCTTGGCCTCTGAGATGATCCAAACTAACACAGAAATCTAAATTGTGTTTCTGAGGAAGAGAATCCCTGGGGACTTCCAAAAATAATTAGGTGTGGAACTTTTCAAACTGTGGGGGATCCTCAAATGGCTGGTTGGGCTAAGAGCTGACAAAAATGAGTTACAAAAGTTCGACAATTTGGAGGGTGGACTTATAACTCTGAAAAGTGGTTGTGTACAAGAGGCACCCAGGGCCTTGGTCTTCTTTTTGTATTTCTTTCTCCTTTACGTGAAGATGCTAAAGGAGCTGCATTCAAAACTTCCATTGGACGGAGTTTACCAGAGCATGCAAGTTAACCAATCAATCTTGTTTGGTGGGGATGACATTCCTATGTCTGTTGAATAGCTGGTAAGTTTAACTGTTTAATAGTCATTTAAAAATTAGCAGTAGTCCCCTCATGCATTTTGTTTGTCAGACTGAATGATTAGGGTGTTGAAACAAGGAGATGAATATACACCATGTTGTAATTAGTGCATAAGTTAAGGATTTGTTTAATTGTGTTTTATTCCAAGAAGATGTCTGAGTGATATTCTGAATTACATTTCCACTGCTTACTAAGTTAGCCTTTCTTCCTGGCAGAAACCCCTGAGTTCATGTGTATTCATTAAAATCCAGTCCTAATTGCTCCCTAGTCAGCTATGAATCTTAAGAAGCTTAGCTGTTAAGTGCTTAAATTGTGTTTGCTGACAGAAAATGGAATTTCTCTAATGATTTGATATGAATGTCTCCATATTGTTATTATAGTGATTTTTACTCATAGTAAGTTTCAAAGACTGGAGAAAAAAAAGAGCATTTGCATTAGGGATTTTTCATTTAAAATTTAAACAGGATGAGCCATCTCTGTTTTCTTCCTCAAATGTCAGTTTGCAGAATCAGCCAATGAAAGAATTTCTAAATATATGGATATAATAGAATTCCACTCTAATGAACACGATGTACACTCAACACCACTTCCTTGATCCAGGTCTCTCATTCAAAGATGGTGGTGGGGTTGGGAAAGGGTGGGAGTAAGCATGCGGGTAAGGGACAAAGGAAAATCCTAGTTCCCCCATTAAGCTTCTGGATCAAGTTAAGTAAACAGTATCTTCGGCTTCTCACCACCACCTCCTTGGCATTAGTCATTTACCTGTTTCCCCCAATAGCTCATAAAACCCATGATGTCAGGGACACTCTGTCTTGCTCCTTGAAGTATGTCCAACATATCAGAATCTGGCACAGTTTTTGTAGCCAGAATCCTGCGCCTTTCACCTTTAAGCCACTCACACATTTTTTTTTTCCACACATTGGTTTTTCTTTTTAATTCTTTTTTATTTAGTTTTATTTATTCATTCATTTATTTTTAGTTTGACGAGAGAGGGTCAGAGAGAGGAGAGGAAGAGAGAGAGAGAAAGTGAAAGAGCAAGCCACCAGGTCCAGGTCTTGAACCACAGTCAGCCATGTGGGAGTTCAGCACTCTTAACCACCAAGCCATCTGCTGGCCCCCACACATTGGTTTTTTAAAGTTTGTCTCTCTTAGAGAGAGAGAGAGAGAACGGAGATAGAGTATGCCCAACAGAGTCTTCATGCTGCAATCCATCCCCAGTCTCAGCCATATCAGATCACTATGCCCACCATGTACATAGAGGCCCCAGGATATGAACATGGGACTCTCATGTAGGTCCAGCATTACAGAGCAGTGCATCTCCAGTGTGCCTCCTTCTGGCCCAGTACACCGACTTTTAAAGAAGGGATTTTCACCTGGAAGGCTCTCCTCTTCATGAGTAAATGCTCCTGAGAAGACATTTCACCTCCTTAAACTACTGCTAACTGACCCGCTTCTTTATACCTCTAAAATATAGTAACTATTCAATAATAACAACTAACATTTATTGACTCATTTCATCCTGTAGGCCAGGCATATTACATGTCCATCTCCTTCAATACTCAAAAACCTATACAATTTATATGGAATTTTTCTCTTTTTCAAACGAGGAAACAGAGACTCCAAAGGGAAAAGAAGGAGATAAGAAGATACAGACCTATAGGTGGTCCTGAAAAGCAAGGATTGGGCCATCTTCCCCAGTGTGTAGTCATGACAACATCAAGAGCCACTGCTCACCCAGGTCCTACCTTTCACAGCTACAAAGGAAGGGAATCTCCCTGTCTGTTTTCTCCAACACCTTCTCCCTCCTCAAGTCCATAGTATCTGGCTACTGTCCCCAGCACTTCATGAAAACTATTCAGAGGTCCCCAGAGGCCAGTTCCTGACCAAATATGTCTCTTCTGTGTTTTCCTCTTTACTGTGAAGCTATTTGTCATTCACTTTCCTGATTCTCCCTGACCGTAACTTTCATTACCTGCCAATTCTCCTGACATGTTCCCATTCCTTAGACCATTGGTTTTCACTTGGGCTGACTCCTAAATTTAATCTCTCATTCTGTGGTTTCTCCTTTCCCATCCTTCTTAAATATAAGGAACCAACATTCCCACAGAGGAAACTATTATTTAGAGAGGCTAAGAACCAGTCAAAATTCACAATGCCAAGGGAAGATAAGATTGATACTCAAACTTGGGTCCTACTCTTAGTTATAGTGCCTCTAACAACCTCCTTCTCACTCCAACTCTGCTCCCCCACTCACACTACTAGTTTTCAACAAGAGCAACTAAGCAGATGTGATGGACAAAGACACCTTCTAGATGCTCAATAGGTTACCTGTCTATTTAATATGACTCCAGAATTCTTCATTTTCAGGGGTGACAAATGTTGTATTTGGAGACAAAGACTATTTCTTCACACCTTCTTCCTGTTTTCTATACTCCAACTCTGGGAAAATCATGGTTTGGGAAAACTGGGGCTCAATTTCTGAGCCCCATGAACCAAAAGCTAAGTGATATATAAAACAACATCTTGAAGCTGAGGGAATGAACCTAGCAATATAAATCTTTATTAAAAAAAAAATCAAGGTGGAGGTGCCAAGAACTGACTGCCAGAATGCGCACTATCTCCTTGGAGACCCCCAGGGTGACAGTACTAAGGAAGTAGCGTGGGCAATTAAGAAACACAGTGAACCTACTGAGCATTGCAGATTCTCTGACAATCTGTTACTAATGTAGAAAAGAAGGCAGGTGTCGAAGGATCTTTGATAGTTGAGAAAATCATGCAAAGTTCTTCAGAAGTTGGTTATGATGCCATGCTTGGAGATTTTGTGAATATGGTGGAAAAAGGAAAATCATTGACCCAACAAAGGTTGTAAGAACTGCTTTACTGGATGCTGCTGAAGTGGCCTCACTGTTAACTACAGCAGAAGTTGTAGTCACAGAAGTCCCTAAAGAAGAGAAGGAGCCTGGAATGGGCGGAATGGGTGGAATGGGAGGTGGTATGGGAGGCGGCATGTTCTAACTTCTAGAATAGTGCTTTACCATTATTCACGAACTGTGACAGGAAGCCCAAGGCAGTGCTCCTCACCGCATAACTTCAGAGAAGCCAGTTGAATGAAAAAAAAAAAAAAGTGAAGTAAAGTCTGGCTGATGTTTAAGAAAATCACTATAACCATCAGGTACTGGTTTCAGTTGACAATGTATAATGGTTTACTGCTGTCATTGTCCATGCCTACAGATAATTTATTTTGTATTTTTGAATAAAAAGACATTTGTACATTCCTGAAAAAAAAAAGAAGAAGGCACTCCTGGCTCCTATTGTTTTCATACTCTCCTGGAAGCCCCTGGAGGCCCATGAAAGGGCTCCAGAAAGGTCACCATATCATGTGTGGGAAGAGCACAGACCATAGGGCAGAATGCCTGGTTTCTTGGGTTATTACTGGTTTTCATTAGCTATAAGGTGATGTGACCATGGGCAATATTTTAACTTCCTTGAGCATTAATTTATTTATCTTGAACGGGGATCACAATTCCTTCCATAAATGGTCATTGCTGTCAATAATACTTGCATTTCTGGAACAGAATTTAGAACTCTCAAATAAACCCCAAGTCATACAGCCAACTGATCCTTGACAAAAGACACAAGATAATCCGATGGGGGGAAAAGGAAATCTTTTCAGCAAATGGTGCTGGGAGAACTGTCTACCCAACTGGCTACCCACCTGCAGAAGAATAAAACTAGATCCTTATCTCACACCACTAATAAAAATTAACTCAAAATGGATTGAATATCTAAACACAAAGCCTCAAACTATAAAAATACTGGTGGAAAACACAGGAAAAACTCTTGGAAACCTTGGAATAGGCAAACATTTCTTAAAGAGGACCTCTAAGGCACTGGCAATAGTCCCCCAAAATAGACAAATGGGACTATAATAAGTTGAGAAGTTTCTGCACAAAGAAACAGTAAGTAGAGTGAGAAGATAACCCTCAGAGTGGGAGAACATATTTTCAAACTATACCTTAGATAAGGGGCTGCTAACCAGAAATATACAGGGAACTCAAGCAGCCTACCTACAAAAAAATAATCAATCTGTTATAGTTTACTCAGCGAGAAATAAGAGGACATCTAGACATAGCCAAATTTATTGGAGTTTATTGATTAAGCCGGTGGCATACAGGGGGACTCATGTCTCTCAAAACCCCGCAGCCCCAAGTGAAAGGAGAAAGGAGCTTATATAGGCCAAAGATGCACAATCATGTCCAGGGTGACTTGATGATTTACAAGGACAAAGAGAAGTGGGCTTGAAAGAGGGGTAGGGCTTTACAATGTAAAAGTCAAAGCACATTACAGAAGGAAGAAAAAGCAGGTAGGCAGGTTAATCATCCTTAAGGTAATTAGGAGAAGTGGGGTTTTAAGGACAATAGGAATGTTAATCACTATATTTACTATTAAGCAAAAGGGGAGAGAGGAAGTTCCCAGTCATAGGAATTTAACAGTTCATAATGTAGGTGCTTCTCCCAGATGGAGTCCTCCTGCTTCATTCCCCACTTCTCTTGGAGGCCCTCCTCCAAGAGGGAGTCATGCCTGCTTCAAATCCAATTAAAAGATGGGAAAATGAGCTGAACAGACAATTCTCTGAAGAAGACATTCGAACAGTCCAAAATTATATGAAAACATGCTCAACATCTCTTATCATAAAGGAAATACAAGTCAAAACCACAATAGATACCACTTAACCCCAGTCAGAATAGCTAAAATTAAGCAAATAAGTAATCATTAGTGCTGGTGAGGCTGTGGTGAGAAGGGAACACTCCAACACTGTTGGTGGTAATGTAAATTAGTACAACCACTTTGGAGAACAATATGGAAATTCCTTAGAAACGTACAAATAGAACTACCATATGATACAGTAACTTCACTTTTAGATATTTACCCGAAGGATAGAAAAACCCTCAGTTGGAAAAACACTTGCACATCCATGTTTATTGTAGCATTATTTACAATTTCCAGGACATAGAATCAACCCAAATGTTCAAAAATAGACAATTGGATTGAAAAAATGTGGCATATGTACTCTATGGAATACTATTCAGTCATAAAAAAATAAAGAAACCCTGATATTTGATACAAAGTGGACCAATATGGAAGCCTTAATGCTAAGCAAAACAAGTCAGAGTATGGAAGACAGACTTCGTATGTCCACATTCAATATATACTGATTTTCTGCATTCTATGGCAGAAACTGAAAGTTTAGAAGGTATCAGCAGAGAGGGCAATGATAGATGAGCTTTACTCATCGCAAAAAAGTACTAAAATCGAAAGTGAATAAAAGATAACGAGTGTTGATTGAAATTAATTAGCAAAGACTTCCTGAATGAAAAAAGCTTAAAACAATGTTGTAAAGAAAGTGAAAGACAAGACATAGTAATAGAGGGGTAAAAGAAGAAAAGTTCTGAGTAGAGAGAATGCCTAGGTCAAGGGATCAAAAAGGAAACTAACCTTTCCTAGATATGAACAGGGAAGAAATGGGTTTACTAATTAGTTGTAGACTGAAATTTTGATGAAAAGGGAGAAAGAAGCTTGCTGAGGATACTTAAACGGATTAACAGAAAACTTCAAATGCCCAAATGACACAGGACTTGGCTCCTCTAGGTCATTCTTCATGTCATTCTTGGAATGTTCTTCCATTAACCTTCTCACCCAATAAAACGCCTCATCTGGGTTCCCATGGTTCTCTGTGCATATCTCTTACCACACCAGAGCATCTTGAGAACGGAGTCTATCTCATTTACCTTCACAAGCCCAGCACCTAGCTCCATGCCTGGCACATAGTAAACACATCATAAACATCTTGTCACTAATTGTATTCTGAGTGCATACAGTTATTCAGTGTAAGTCCTGTTCTCAATAAGCCCAAAAGCTAGTATGATTAAATCATTCAAAATACAAAATGGAAGGTAAAGGAGCTCCGAGATGGAAAGAGAGAGATAGTGAGAGGGAAAGTAAGAAATCACCCTCCAAGGGCATGGCCATGCCGAAATCTCTTCTCCTCCATTGTCCCCCTGGGACTTTGAGCACACATGCTTCTACACTCAGCATGATTCTCAAGCCTCCAACTCTGGGACTTCAACTGTGGTCAGCCATGTGGGAGTCCACTGTCTTAATCACCACACCACCTGCTGGTACTGTTAAAGTGTTTTTCATCTCTAGCATTTTAAAAACTCTTATCAGTTCCATCTCTCTGCCTATATCAACCATCTGTCGAATTTTTCCATTAAATCCCTTAGCATATTAATTATTTTTTAAATTTTCTAATCTGATCATTCCAACATTCCTTCCCTATCTAACTTTGATTCTAATCCTGGTTCATCTCTTTGAACTGTACATTTTGCCTTTATGTTCATGTAATTTTTTTTGTAGAGGTTCACATATATTCTGGGTAAAAGGAACTGTAGTAAACTGACCTTTAACAATATAGCAGTAAGGGCTGGAAGGAGAAGCATTCTATAGTCCTATGATTAGGTGTCAGTTTCTTGGTAAGCCTGTGCTCCTGAACTGTGGACTTTACTTGTGCTTCTCAGTCCCCTCCTCCCCTTATGTGGGACAGGATGGATGGGGGGGTCTGGAGTCAGTATTTCCTTTCTCCTAGGTAGGTTAGACTCAGCAGGTAAGGCCTGATAAAATAGTTTCTCACATAGGACAGGACTTATAAAAAGATGGAATTCTCTGGCATATTTCAAAATCATTTCTTTTCCTCTCCCGCTGCTGGAAGGACAAGGAGATTTTTTTCTGATATTCACAGTAAGGACCTAGTAGAGCTCCTAGAAGTAAAATTCACAAAATATGGGTTTTGTTCTGTTGGGATCCCCACAGACTTTTTTTAACTCTCATACTTGTCCACACTGAGCCTCCAGCAATTGGTCCTTTACAGTTGAGGTGTCCCTCCCATTACTCTGGTTCCTGGGGTGATTTCTCCCCCTTGGGTTTCTGCTCCAGAAAGTTATGATACTCTGTACCTGCCTCCTGAGGTGATGGTTTGCCCTATGACTTCACTTGTCTGGTGGATCTAAGAATTGTATATTTTTTACTTTGTTCAGCTTTCTACCTGTTGTTAGGATAAAGTGGCAACTTCTAAGTCATACTTACTTGTTTTTTTCTGCCTAAGTATACCTTCTTTATCAACTCAGTCACTGTTTCCTATGGTAAAATGATAAACAGGTTTGTTTATTTTCTAAAGGAAAAGTGATGAACAAAAATAAAGAAGAAAATCATGCTCAATTCTTTAGATAATATTTTATTTTTACGAACATATTTTCTTGTTGTTGTAAATTTATACTAAGTAAATAATGATGGCATTAACTAGTATTCTTGATGTACTTCTGATCATCTTTTTCCAAAAGCAACTGCCAAGATAATTTTCTAACATCACTTAACCACTAAATGACTCTATTTCATATATAATGATAGCTTATTTAGATATTGCTCTTCATTCCATTTTCTTCTCTATTCTATTGCCATTAACAATAATGAGATTTCCACACTTGCTCTGAAAGAAAAATAATAGATTCTTTGAGCAATTGTTTCCCTGATGAATCTTATTGTAGAAAATGGAAGATGTCTTCAGGATCATTTTTAATGGCTCTAGTCTTACCCAAAGCCCTCAAGCTTAGGATTCACATCTGATTTAAGTTTTATTTATGACTCTTATCATACTGTACTGTAATTGACTGTTCCCTTGTCTGTCTCTAGACTAGACTTGGAGAACCTCAAGGGCAAAGGCTGTGTCTTATTAATCTCTGTATACTTCATGCCCATGCCTGGCACATGGTTGGCACCAAGAAATCATTGCTGAGCAAAGATGCACTTCTTCTCCTTGGCAAATTTTTTCCAAATATTCATTCACTCCCTCACTTACTGAGCACACATTCATTGCAGAAATGCATTTCTTTGTGAAAATTAAAGGGAAAATTTTCTTCAAGTACAACCTTTTCTGTGTAACCTTTTCAAAGAAAGGTTTTCCTTGTATGTCAATTATTCAATAACAAATTATTAATTGAGCACATCACATGTGCCAGGCACAATGTTAGGGACTGGCACAATAGTGATAAACAAGATAGATGGGGTATTCACTCTTATAGTAAAAGAGACAGACATTAAACAGTTATGCAAGTTATGCAGTCACAGTAGTGCACGCGTCAGTGAGGCACAATCACACTATGTCAAAATTGTCTTTCTTGCCTATCTACCCCTGAGACTACTATGTCCTTGAGGACAAGAACCTTGTCTACCTGCTTTTTTGAGACTCACCTTCACTGTTTTCCAGCACCTAGCACAGTGCTTGACATATAGTAAGATCCCAGCAAATGTAAGGTGAATGAACAAAAGAATTAAAGAAATAACGACCAAATGAATAAAGAGTATCAAGGCCACTATGTAGTAAAAGTAATGAAGCAATCTTTGTATCTCCTACTAAGCAGGTCTTCTTGAGTTTATAAACAACTAATACAGTTTAAGAAATCAAACCTGAGGCCAGCAGATTATATGACAGTTAAGGCGTTGGACTTCCACATGGCTGAGCACAGTCTGAGTCCTGGACCTGGTAGCTTGCTCTCCTTCTCTCTCTATCTCTCTCTCTCTGGTCAAACTGAAGAGTAATAATAACAAATAAAAATTAAATAAATAATTTTTTAAACTTTTAAAAAATGTTTAAGAAATCATAACCTAGTGTGGTCATGGCCTAGAATTTAAGCACACGTTATGCCCACCAAATTGTTCTCCATAAAAGCATAGGGAGTGACTTTGATAAAAAGTTAAGGAACACTTGCAAGAGATTCAGTAATAATATATAGCAGCTATTCAGCATGAACTAAAGTCTGTGCTAAGAGACTGAGCTCATTAAGTACTTATAACATCTCTTTATATGACATAAGTCACTCCCATTTTTTTCCAGCTTTATTGAGATACTGAGAAATAAAAATTGTATATACACAAGATATACAAAATTATAATTGGATATGTGTATATGAAGGGACTTCAAAAAGTTTGTGAAAAATAGAATTAAAGTATAAGTTTATTTTGGTGCAAAAATGTTGAAATTCATGGATAATTTTTTTATAATATGCATTACCATAAACTTTTTGAAGACCCTCCCTCATATCTTGTGTAATGATTGCTGCACTCAAATTAATTAACACATCCTTTACCACACATAGCATTTTGTGTATGTGTATGGGGGGGTGAAAATACAAGATCTGTTCTCTTAGCAAATTTCAAGTAATCAATACAACACTATTAACAATAGTGATAATGCTATACAATAGTCCCCAGCTTTTTCATGTTTAAATTGGGGGTGATAGTATGTATATATGTATATATTCAAAGAAAGTATACATATATATATATATATATATATATATACACACACATACACACATATAGATTTTTATATATATGTGTGTGTGTGTTTTATATATATATATATTTATTTATATATATATATATATATAAAACACACACATATTTATATAATTAACCTTTGCTTTTAGCATGAAGAAATAGAAACTCAAGGAATGCAACTGATTTTTCCATGGTCACAGAGTAAACAGTGTAACTGGAAGCTGAATTCGTGTCTGTCTCTAAAGTAAAGCCCTAATACCTCATGACAGATGTTCAATATAATAGATCAAGGGTCCTCAGTGTGGAAAAATGAAATCAGAATCTCCAGGGAGTTACTCAGACTGCGAAAAATAAACTATATTAACCTGTTTAGGAATATTGATTGAGGGTACCAGCAGATGGCATAGTGGTAACATTGTTGGACTTCCACATAGTTGACTGCAGTTTGAGTCCCAGACCAAGTGGCTTCAAACTCATGCCGGGTGCCTGTGCGTGCGTGTCCAAGATCCTGAGAGAAGAATGGAGGAGAAGGGATTGGGGCATGGCCATTCCCCTGGGAGGGTGGTTTCTCGCTTTCTCTCTCTCTCTCTCTCTCTCTCTCTCTCTCTCTGTGTGTGTGTGTGTGTGTGTGTGTGTCTGGAGAATGCTCATATCCTATAGCAAAAATCTTTATTAAAAAAAAAGTTGACTGATGGCACATATTTACCTTCTTTCCCTCCCAACGGCTCCCAAAATGATAGCAAAGGAATAATAATAATAAAGCATAAATTTATCATAGAAGAGGAGACATTAATGGGTGAGAGGTTATTTCAATGATTCTTGGAAGTTAAACAGAAAAGAACAGCTATGAATGTCTGCAGAGGAGGATGCTGAACATAAGCCAGCTCATTTGTTTGTGAATGCGCATGTCTTAAATTTGCCTCTGTGAGGCGCCAATAAGGCAGGTATGAATTGCAGAACTGAAAATAAGATTTTGTTTGAATATCTGTATATGGCCTCACTCCAAGCATCCAAGTGACAAAGTTTCATTTCTGGAAATATTAGCACACTTTAAAGACACCAGGTATGCTGGAGAACAGGGGTAATTTGGGGGACTTAAAACAAGAAGATCTTGGGCCAGCAGGTGGTGTGCAGGTTAAGACAGTTGGATCCTACATGACTGACTTCATAGTTTGAATCCGAGATCCCGTGGCTTGAAAATCACACTGGATTTGTACGGATGTGTGCCCAAGGTCCCAAGAGAATAATGGAAAAAAAGGAATTGTGATGTCATACCCCCTGGGGGGTGATTTCTCTTCTCTCTCTCCCTTCTCTCTGGAAAGCACACACACCTTATAGACAGAGGAAAAAAAAAATCCTGAAGACTTTTAAGACATACCCATACCATGAGTGAGGCTGCTCTCACCCCTAGTTCCAAATTTTCCCTTGCTGGGCTCCAAAAATGACAATAGCTAGACTTATATCCCACCCTGTCTCAAGGTATGGGAGAAATATTATTGGAGAAAGTAGCTTATCTGAGAAAAAACTTTCTTCTCATAGTTATACCTGAGATTTGAGGTATAAAAAATCTGCAAGTCTGGCTCCTTGCCTAAATAGCCTTCATTATCAACTAGTATCAACAGATTTTACATACAAACAGACTTCCAATAAGTGTCTTTGTGCTTGACTCTTAAATATGTACACATAGTCAGGACCAGCAGTTGGCGTAATGGCTATGTCGCTAGACGCCCATGTAGTCGATCATGGTTCGAGTCCTGGACCCAGTGGCTTAGACTCATGCCAGGCGTGTGTATGTGCGTGCCCAAGATCCCAAGAGGAGAATCGAGGAGAAGGGATTGTGGCGTGGCCATCCCCCCCGGGGGTGATTTCTCACTTTCTGTCTCTCTGTCTCTCTCTTTCTGGTGAGCGCACATGCCCTATAGCAAAAACCTCTCCAAAAAAACAAATTATATGTATATAATGTGTATATATGTACACATAGTCTAGGGTTAAGAGATATTTGAATCCTATTATTATTTCCATCACCACCCTTATCTAGGTAAACTTTATCCCTCAATTGAATTATTGCAATAGTCTACTGACTGGTTACCCAGCTTCCATTTTTGCCCCCCTTACAGTGTATTCTCAATAGAGTAGTCAGAGTGGTTCTTTTAAGACATGCCCATAGCATGTCACTCTTCTTTATAAAACCCTACAATAATCCCCTACTTTGATCAGAATGAAAATGAAAGTCAATTTCCTGCCCACAAAGATCTTTCTTTCTAGTAATTTCACTCCTGGGCATCTACCTAAAGGATAGGAGAATCCTCAGTCGAAAAAGTACTTGCACATCTATGTTTATTGCAGCATTATTCATGATTGCTAAGACATGGAACCAACCCAAATGCCCACGAACAGATGAATGAATTGAAAAAGTAAGCCACATATACTCTATAGAATGCTATTCAGCCATTAAAAAAAAAAGACTCTGGCATTTGATAGAAAGTGAATGAATATGGAAGATTTATTGCTGAATGAAGCAAGTCAGGCTATGAAAGAAAGACATCGTATGTCTCTATTGAACATATGCTGATTCTATGGTAGAGATTGAAAGATCGGAGGACATAAAGGCATTGAGAGGCCAGCAGATGGTATGGTGGTTAAGGGTGCTGGACTCCCACACAGCCAACAGCGGTTCAAGTCTCGGACCTGCGAGTTTGCTTTCTCTCTCTCTTTCATCAAATCAAAATAAATAAATAAATAAATAAATAAAGTTAAATAAAATAATCATTCAAAAGAAAGAAAGTAGCTATGGACACTGGAGACAGTGTGGAAAGAGAGTGGGAGAAGGGAAGAGTATAAGGAAGGAAATTAGGGGAAAAAATAGAGACGTAAGATACTTGTGAGACACAGAAATGGTTTATTACATGTTGATGACAATGAGTTTAGTATTTTCAACTAGACTGGTCTGAGGTGTATTTCATTTTGGGTAAATTCTCTTTATAAGCTAAATAATATATAGCGATTGAATGTATAAAATAGTAATAATAAAATATCTTTCTCTTCCAAGCACAGTTTCTACTGCTCTTCCCTTTGCTCATTACACTCAATCTATATTGGCTTCCTGGATGTTCAACTCTACCAAATATTTTCCAATATCGGTGCCTGTGTACCTTCCCCAACAACAACAAAAAACTTGTAGCACTCTTTCTCTGAATAGCTTGTCTTATTTTCCTTCATAAGACTCATCAATCTTCATGTGATGCTATGTTATCACCAGTCCACTAGAATGTAAACTCCATGACAGCTGAATGTTTTTATTTTATTCACTTAGTATCTAGCACATTTTAGACACTCAGTATTTGTTGAAGTGATGAATAAAATTGAGGAATGTGTCCAACATTAGACAAACAAAACAGAAATAAAGAAACCCAGATATATAACAGAGAAAATGAAATAAAATCTGTTTTTGAAAACAACATTAGGAATGGTGGAGTAAAGACCTCCAAAAATCTTCTCTTCAACTAAAAGCAATGAGAATACTGGAGAAAATTTATCAGAATCAATATTTTAAGAACTGGAAATTGGGACCAGCAGTTACCACAATGGTTATGTCGCTGGACTCCCATGTAGTCGACTGCGGTTCAAGTCCCAAACCAGGTGGCTTAAACTCACGCCAGGCGCATGTGCGTGTGTGCCCAAGAAAAGTCTTTATTTAACTCTATTAAAAGTTTTCTAAATGCTGATAAAGTATTTTCCCCAGAGGAAGATGTAGAAAACAATTAGAGGCAATTGATTAACTCTGAGGCTGCCAGTGGAAGTAGATAACAGTTGGGCAAAAAATAAACTGAAAAAGCAAGGCTAAAAGGAAAATCTGGCAAAGGATGTCCAGGGACTCTAAAAGGTTCTGACATATTCCAGACAATTCTGTGAGTATGTTTCAAGAAAGACTTTATAGGAACCAGCAGTTGGCATAATGGCTATGTTGCTGGACTTCCATGTAGTCGACCATGGTTCAAGTCCTGGACCTGGTGACTTAAATTCACGCCGGGCACATGTGCATGCATGCCCAAGATCCTGAGAGCAGAATAGAGGAGAAGGGATTGTGGCATGGCCATCCCCCCTGGGGGGAGATTTCTCGCTTTCTGTCTCTCTGTCTCTCTCTGTCTTTCTGGCAAGCGCACGAGCCCTATAGCAAAAACCTCTCCACCCAAAAAAAGAAAGACTTTATAGGGACCCAAATTTTTACCTCTGGATTACCTTGAGGATCTACACAATAAGTGGTAGTTATAGTAAAGTTGTCAACTGCCGGGACCAGCAGTTAGCATAATGACTATGTCGCTGGACTCCCACGTGGTCGACCACGGTTTGAGTCCTAGACCCAGTGGCTTAAAACTCACGCCGGGCACGTGTGCGTGCATGCCCAGGATCCCAAGAGGAGAATGGAGGAGAAGGGATTGCAGCGTGGCCATCCCTCCTGGGGGGTGATTTCTCACTTTCTGTCTCTCTGTCTCTGTCTGTCTGGTGAGTGCACACGCCCTATAGCAAAAACCTCTCCAAAAAAAATTGTCAACTGCCTGGCTGAAGTATTAAAATATGTGCCCCAATACATACACAGAATCCCTCGGCAAAGACAGCAAGTCTTAATACATTCCAGGCATTCAAAAGAATCTGTCTAAGGACAGTGGGTGGCATAGAGCTTAAAGTGGCTGGATCTCACAAGGCCAAATGAGCAGTTCAAGTCCTAGACT
The DNA here is from genome assembly GCA_026018925.1 of Tupaia tana. Classification (NCBI taxonomy): domain Eukaryota; kingdom Metazoa; phylum Chordata; class Mammalia; order Scandentia; family Tupaiidae; genus Tupaia; species Tupaia tana. The sequence continues at coordinate 16,421,361 of JAKSZU010000009.1, forward strand.
CTGCAGCTTGAAAAACATGCTGGGCATATATGCATGTATGCCCAAAGTTCCAAGAGAAGAATGGAGGAGAAGGGATTGTGGTGTGATCATCCTCCCTGGGGCGGGTGGGTAAGATTTCTCACTTTCTCTCTCTAGCTCTCTTTCTGGTGAACACACACACCCCATAGCAAAAACAAAACAAACAAAAATCTGTCCAATCATTAAACAGTAAGCTGAACAATCAGAGAGTTCATTGGCGATATACAACCAAAAATAGACTTTCCAGAATCGGCTCTGGAAAGTGATTAAACAAACAAACAAATACTACTATAGAAATCAGCAACAGCAATCCCCAGGGAATGGCAGAAAATAATTTCCAGGGTGGTCACATTATATTATACGAAATGTTGAATTTTTAAGCTAAAAACTGTAAGGTAAAGAAACAAAAAGGTATAATCTAAAAACAGCAAAAGTAGCAACCAATAGAAACTGCCCCCAAAAAAGCCCCAGAATTGAACAAATCATAAAAATAATTAAATCAGCTATTTTAAATACATTCATAGAGCTCAAGGAAACAATGTCTAAAGAATTGAAGGAAAGCATGAGAACAATGTCTCATAAAATTAAGAATATCAATAGAAATTATACAAAGAAATCAAGTAGAAATTATGAATTTGAAAAGTACAATAACTAAAATAAAAGCCTCACTAAAGGAGCTCCATATCACATTTGAGAAAGCAGAAGAAACATTTAAGTAAACTCAAAGATAGGTCAATTCAAATTATCCAATCTTAGAAACAGAAAGAAAAAATGAGTGAAAAATACTAATAGAGCTTTATAGACATTTGAGACATCATTAAACATAATGAAAATCCTAAAAGAAGAGGAGAGAAAGTAATATTTGAAAACAATAGCTGAAAACTCTCCAAATCTAATGACAAGCTTTAATCTACACATCAATGATGTTCAACAAATCCCAAGTAGAATGAACTCAAGAGAGCTACACCTAGATGTATCACAATAAAACTGGTGAAAGACATAAACAAATAAAATTGGAAACAAGAGAAAAATAACTTGTCATACAAGGGATTCTCAATAATATTAAGAGGTGATTTCCTGTCAGAAATCATGGAGGTCAGAGGGCAGTGGGATGACATATTCAAAGCACTGAATAACAATGACAAAAAACCTTTCAGCCAAGATTTTTATATCTAACAAAATGACGCTTTGGATATTAAGAAGAAATTAGGATGCTGCCAGGTTAAAAAATAACAACAGAGAGTCCATCATTATCAGACATGTTCTACAAGAAATACTAAACGGGGGAAGCCTTAGTGACACAGTGATAGCACAGTGCTCCATGGTGTTGGAGCCATATGGAAGATGGAAGCTCAGTTCCTAGGAAAGCCACACACCAGATGTGGGTATGCATGCCTGCAATCCTGGCTGACTGCGAAAACTGGTGGAGCATCATGGTGTGAGACCCTGTTGAGGGTACTTGTATCTCTCTTGACTTCTTTCTGTTTCTCTCACTCATGAAATAAATAAATAAATAAACTTGAAAAAAAAACACTAAATGGAGTCTTTGAAAGTAAAATGAAAGGATACTAAATAGCACTATAAATCAACACAAAGAAAGAGTACTGGGAAAGGAAAAACTACATAGATAAATATAAAAGACTATATGAATAAATATTTTGTTTATAATTATTGTCTCTAACATCTGATTTAGACAACTACATGATGCAATAACTAAAATCTGTGTTGACAGACATGTAATATATAAAAAATAATTCATATGACAATAGGAGCACAAAAAGAAGTGAGGAAAAATAGGCATATAGGAGTGGAGTTTTTTGCATATTATTGGAATTAATTTGATATTAATCTACATTAAATTGTTAAAAGTTAAAATATTGGACCAGCATATGGCATAATGGTTACATCACTGGACTCTCATGTAGTTGACCACAGTTCGAATCCCGGACCCTGTGACTTAAAACTCAAGCTGGGCGTATGTGCATGTGTGCCCAAAATCCCGAGAGGAGGATGGAAGAGAAGGGATTGTTGCGTGACCATCCCCCCGGGGGAGGACTTCTTGCCTTCTGTCTCTCGGACTCTGTCTCTCCAGGAAGCACACATACTCTATAGCAAAAATCTCTCAAAAAAAAGTTAAAATGTTAACTGTAAATTTCCAGAACCACCACGAAAGTAATAGTTAAAAAATATACTAAGGGAAATTACAAAGAAATTCAAATAATATACTAGAATGTATCTACTTAACACAAGAGAAAGGCATTATAAGGAAATACAAAAACAGAAAAAGACATAAAACACCACCTCAGCACAATAGAACAAGAACAAACTAAACATAAAATAAGCAAAATGAAGGAAATAAATCTTAGAACAGAAATAAATTAAACAGAAAATAGAAAAACAGCAGAGAACATCAATGAAACTAAAAGCTTGTATTTTGACACTATTTTTAAAAATTAACAAAAGGGGGACCGGCAGGTGGCATGGTGGTTATGGTGTTGAACTCCCACATGGATGACCACAGTTCTGGTCCCAGACCTGGTAGCTTATTTTCTCACTTTCCCTTTCTCTCTCCCTCTGGTCAAATTAAAAAATAATAACAACAAATAAAACTAAATGAATAACTCTTTTTTTTAATTAGCAAAAGTTTAGCTAGACTAATCAAGAAAAAAATTAAACTAACAATGCACAAGGGAACATCATTACTAAGTAGAAATAAAAAGGATTACAAGGGAATGCTATGAACAATTGTATGCCAACAAATTAAATAACCTAGGTGAAATTTACAAATTCTTCCAAAGACATAGAATATTAAAGCTGACTTAAGAAGAAGTAGAAAGTTTAGATGTATTTAGTAAAGAGAGCAAGAGATTAGTCAATAAACAAAAACAATTTCCACAAATAAAAGTCCAGGTCCAAATGTCTTCACTGGTGAATTCTAAGAAACTTTGAAAAACTAATTAACATCAATACTTTACAAATTCATCCAAAAATGAGGAGAAAACACTAACCAATTCAGTCCATGAGGCAAGTATTAGCTTTACATCAAACCAGACAAAGAACAAAATTACACAAAAATATTCCTAATGAATATACATGGAAAAATTTATTATAAAATCTAGCAGACTTAATCCAACATTATAAACATTATAAACTATGACTAAGTGAGATTTAACTGAAGAGCACAAAGTTAATTGGACATTAGAAAATTAATTGATATACTGGGGCCAGGAGGTGGCGTGGTGGTTAAGGGCATTGGACTCTCATATGGCCCAACATGGTTCAAGTCCCAGACCTGTTTTCTCATCTCCCCCTCGCTCCCCACTCTCTCTCTCTCTGGTCAAATTAAAAATAAATAAATAAATAAAGTTAAATAAAATAATTCTTAAAAGTAATTGATATAATACACCATATTGATAGATTAAAGGACAAAAATCTCATAATTATTTCAGTAGGTACAGAAAGGTCATTTGACAAAACCCTTCACAATTAAAACAAACCAACAAGCTAAGAATGAAAGCGAGCTTTCTCAGTCTGATAAAGTGCACTCAGGAAAAAATCCCATCTAACTTCACACATAATGGTGAAAGACTTAAAGCTTTTATCCTAAAATAAGGAACAAAACAAGTATGTCCACTCTTGACACTTCTCTTCATTACAAGTTGGAACTTCTAGACAGGGAAATTAGGCAAGAAAAAGAAATAAAAGGAAGACAGATTGAAAAAAGTAAAACTATTCCTATTTGAGGATGACATGATTTTTTTGAGAGGTTTTTGCTATAGAGCATGTGCACTCACCAGAAAGACAGAGAGAGACAGAGAGACAGAAAGGAAGAAATCACCCCCCAGGGGGAATGGCCACGCCACAATTCCTTCTCCTTTATTATTCTCTCAGGACTTTGGGCATGCACACACACACGCCTGGCATGAATTTAAGCCACCGGGTCTGGGTCTCGAACTGCAGTCGACTATATGGGAGTCCAGCAACATAGTCATCGTGCCAACTGCGGGTCCCCGAAGATGACATGATTTTATGCATACAGAATTTTTTGTTTGTTTGTTTGTTTGTTTTTTGTTTTTTGGAGAGGTTTTTCGCTATAGGGCGCGTGCGCTCGCCAAACAGACAGAGAGAGACAGAGAGATAGAAAGCGAGAAATCACCCCCCAGGGGGGATGGTCACGCCGCAATCCCTTCTCCTCCATTCTCCTCTCGGGATCTTGGGCACGCACGCACACACGCCCGGCGTGAGTTGTAAGCCACCGGGTCCGAGACGCGAACCGCGGTCAACTACGTGGGAGTCCAGCGACATAGCCATTACGCTAACTGCTGGTTCCCATACAGAATTTTAAGAAATTTGCAAAAATCCCAGAAGAGCTCATAGATGAGTTCATTAAGATTGCAGAACAAAATAAAGTCTATAATAAGGCCAGCCCCATGGTCTAGTGGTTAAGGGATCCAGATCCCACATGGCCAACTGCAGTTCAAATCCTGGACACAACTGCTTGAAAAACACTCCAAGTGCGTATGTATGCGTGCCCCAAATCTGACAGGATGGAGAAATGCAGCAGAAGAGATTGCAGTGTGACCATGTCCCATTGGAGGTGCTTTCTCCTTCTCTATCTTTCTCTCGGCGTCCGTCTTTCACTGATGAGTACACATACCCTTTGGTAACTTAAAAAAAAAAAAAAAAAAAGAGAGACAAACGATCTACAACAGTCAACTTTACTTCTATACACTATCAATGAACAATTAAAAGAGGAAATTAGAAACCTAACTTCATTTACAATAGCATCAAATAGAATAAAATACTTAGGAATAAAAGTAACAGAAGAAGTGTCTATATTGCCTTGAAGAGATTGTTGTAGAAATATTTTTTATTATTATTTTATTTAACTTTATTTATTCATTTATTCATTTATTCATTCATTCATTTATTTATTTATTTATTTATTTTAATTTGACCAGAGAGGGACAGAGTGAGAGAGAAAGAGAGAAGGAAAGGGAGAAAGCAAGCCGCCAGGTCTGGACCTTGAACCATGGTCAGCCATGTGGGAGTCCAGCATCCTTAACCACCACGCCACCTGTTGTCCCCAAGTTGTAGAAATATTCATTTTAAAGGTGAGTCTAATAAAGTTTTAGATAGAAATAAAAAACATATTATTGGAAACAGGAGGAAAGGTTATCCTTGTAAACTGGTATAGAACTTGGCTTAATTGTGTTCCAGTGTTTTATGGGAAGTAATGAACCTGAATAGTTAGCTGAGGAGATTTTTCAGCAAGTGTTGTAGGTATAGTCTGTTTTCTCTTTATCAGTTATGGTAAAAGGTGAGAGAAGAAAGAGAAATTGAGGGAATTGCTTAACACACACACACACACACACACACACACACATACACAACTTGAAGACATGGAAAATTCTCAATCTATCTTATGAAAATTTAGAAAGCATGTTCTGAAAAAAGCACCAAGGATGTGGCTGGGAATAATTTGATAAAGAGATTATGGATATAATTTATGGTTTTAATCAGACATCTCAGCAGAATCCAGAGATAAGATCATATCAGCAGAAATATTGTCAGCTTGGACAAAACGGGACTGAGATGGAACAAAATGAAGTAAGGATGTTTGACTTCTGGGAATCCACACAATGGGACAACAAAGTTATACAACCATAAATGTGCATTATTCTTCAGTAAAAGGAAAAAATAACCCCAAAGCTGATTCAGAGATCAGCAGGGCTGCCACTGCTAGCACAAGCCCAGCAGGCAAAGCTGTTTCCTCCTTGGTTTCAGAGAAAAGAGTGTGGCGTAACCATATCCCACAGAGTGTGTGTGTGTGTGTGTGTGTGTGTGTGTGTGTGTGTGTGTGTCTGTTGAGCACATCATACCCTCTTACAATTAAAAATAATGAAAATAAAATTTCAAAATATGAGCATAATAATATTCATGATGAAGCATTTAAGGGTAAAGTATACTGATACCTGCAACTTGCTTTCTAATAGAGCAAGAAAAAGCACAGAAAATCGGCTGATGAATGGAAAGAGACATAGAGGAATGGATATGTGTAATAAAGCAAAAATAGCAAAATGTTCATTATGAAATCTAATGGTAGGTGTGTGGTGGTTCACTGTAAATTTCTTTCAAATTTGTTGCATGATTAAAATTTTTTCATAAGAAAACATTAGGAAAAAGGCAAAGAATGTAAAAGCTATATGAAAGGAAGCATAGGTTTTTAAAGTTTATTTGACAGGAGAAAGCCTTTTTAAAAGACTGTGAAATATTGAACTGATACAGGTAAGGAAACTAAAGAGACTTACGCATAATGGCCCAGCTTATAAGTGGCACAAAAAGGTCCTAACCAAGGTCTGTCTACCCTGCAGCATGCAAAGCCTTCTCAACAAGTCCCCAGAGGTACAACACCACAGTCACTTGGCCAGCTTTGTCCTCTGCCTAGCCCAGCAACAAACATAGGTGGACATTTAGCACTTTGATAAGGAAAGGAGCCCCCATTTCCTTCATCAATTTTGATCAAATTTTTACTCAAAGAGTTTTGGTAAGAGATCAAATTCTGGTCTTCATTTGTCAACTGAAAATTTTTAATTTTCCTTGGGACATTATTGAGAATGAAATTATAATCTCAGCCTTTCGTATGTCTCAGAGGCATGCTATACTGCTTTCTCATCTTTGATGAGTCAGATACACATATTCTGCTTAAGTAAATAGCCTGGAGAGAACAACCATTGCCTCCATCAATCTTTTTGGACCTAACTGCATATTTAAAAACACAAATAACCCCAATGTCCATCAATAGGCACATGAATGAGAAATTTGTAGTGCTGTCATATAAAGAATACTGTGCAGCAGTTAAAATAAGGCAGTACGCCATTAGTAAAACAAAATGGATAAACTCAAAAGCACCTTGTTGAACAGAAAAAGAGAGCTGCAGAAGTATACACATAGTATAATACCATATTTTTAAATTTTAAAATCATACAAAATAATATTATGTATTGTTTGAGGATATATACCTATGTATGGAATGATAAAAGTAACAAATTCAACATAATGATTTCATCTTGGGAGAGAGGAAGGCTGAACATGTGGCTTCTATCTTTTTTTGTTTGTTTATTTTTGGAGTATTTTTAGAGGGTTGTTTTTTGTTGTTGTTGTTTTTGTTTTTGTTTTTGTTTTTGTTTTGCTATAGGGTGCCTGTGCTCGCCAGAAAGACAGAGACAGAAAGTGAGAAATCACCCCCCGGGGGGATGGCCATGCTGCAATCCCTTCTCCTCCATTCTCCTCTCAGGATCTTGGGCACACATGCACACATGCCCAGCATGAGTTTAAGCCACCAGGTCTGAGACTTGAACCGCAGTCAACTACATGGGAGTCCAGCGGCATAGCCATTATGCTAACTGCTGGTCCCTTCTATCATTTTTATTATAGAGATAAAATTGGAAAAGACAGAACTCAGTTTCTGACCACCACAGATGAGGTCATTCAGAACTATTCATCTGCTAAAGAAAATTAAGAAAAGATTATTTATTATTATTACTTTTTAGTTCTCCTATAGGGTGTGTGAGTTCACCAAAGAGAGAGAGAGAGAACATGAGAAATCAACCCCACCCAGGGGGGATGGCCATTTCACAGTCCCTTATCCTCCATTCTCCTCTCAGGATCTCGGACACTGTCACACATGATCCAGCATAATTCTCAAGCTACCAAGTCTAGGACTCAAATTCACATTCACCCATGTGGTATTCAGCACCTTAACCTCCATGTCACCTGCTGGCTCCCCCAAAAGATAATTTTTTAAAAGGTTTTTGCCTTAGGGTGCATGTGCTCATGATAAAGAAAAAGAGAGACAGTGAGAGGGAAAGTGAAAAATCACCCTCCAAGTCAGATGGCCACACCACAGTCCTTTCTCCTCCCAGGATCTTGGGCAAGCACACACATGCACCTGGCATGATTTTCAAGCCACTGAGTCCAGGACTTGAACCACTGTTGGCCTTATGAGAGTCCAGCGACATAACTGCTATGCCATCTGCTGACCCCAAAAGATAATATTTTTAAAAGAACACATTCCTATAATTATCAAAGAAGTAATTTTTAAAACGTGTAGAATTACCAAGCCTGGATACAGGCTTAGATAAGAAAACCCAGAGAGATATTTGGTCCATTTTTACCCACAGGGCTTTTGCCAATATAAAAGACATAGCCAAGAATCTGAGTAGCATTTTTGATGTCCCTGCCTCAGAATCCCGGGCTGGCCAAAGGCCTGTCGCTTGGTCTGTGGCCTGCTTCTGGGGACAGGACAGGCTAGGGGATGGGTGCTTGGGTTGGGGGTCTGCAGGTGAGGGAGCAGCGATGTCCCTGCCTCAGAATCCCTGGCTGGCCAAAGGCCTGCCGCTTGGTCTGTGGCCTGCTGCTGGGGACAGGACAGGCTGTGGGAGGAGGAAGACCAGGAAATTAACAAGAGAATAAAGAATAAAGAAGCTGACAAATAAAAAGCAGAAAGTACCAGCCACCTACCTAGGGGGTGGGCACTTGGGTGGGGGTCTGCAGGTGAGGTGAGGGAGCAGCGATGTCCCTGCCTCAGAATCCCTGGCTGGCCAAAGGCCTGCCGCTTGGTCTGTCGACCCAATCATTTATTAAGCATCATATATAGCTAGTACAATCCCCATGTTTACAGGTCATTAAATGCAAGCTGTCTCTGGGAAACGGACTTGATTGTGAACAAGGTCCCCTCTTTAGCAGGGGCAATTCCAATAAAGGGCTGGCAGCTGGAGCCTGGCAACCAGCAGAACACCAACAACTGGCTGAACAAGTTCTTCAGACCTGACAAGAGTTTAAGGGAGTGAAACCCAGAATTCACAGCAATCCTGTTCAACCTTGAAATCTCATTCAGTAATTTCCTGTAGCTACCATAACAAATTTCAGCCATTTAAATGACTTGCTGGCTTAAAACAACAGAACTTTATTCTCTCAAAGTTAGAGAGGCCAGAATTTTGAAATCTAAGTGTCAGCAGGTCTGCACTAACTCTAGTGGCACTAGGGGAGACTGTTTCAGATTCTTTTGGCTGCCTTGCAGTCCATGTCTTTTCTTGGTTTGTGGCTTCAGTATTTTAATCTCTGCCTCTGCCTTCACATCGCCTTCTCCTCTGCGTCTCCATGTGTCCTCTCCTCTTCTGCCTCATTCCTCAAGCCAGAAATGACTCCCTTATCCTCAAAAATTCTAGCATCCTTGGTTAGAGCCTCCTCTACAGCATTTTCCTTATAACATTTTTTTTTTTTTTTTTTGGAGAGGTTTTCACTATAGGGCGCATGCGCTCGCCAGACAGACAGAGAGAGACATAGAGACAGAAAGCGAGAAATCACCCCCCAGGGAGGATGGCCATGCCGCAATTCCTTCTCCTCCATTATCCTCTCGGGATCTTGGGCACGCACGCACATATGCCCGGCGTGAGTTTTAAGCCACTGGGTCCGGGACACGAACCGTGGTCGACTACATGGGAGTCCAGCGACATAGCCATTACGCTAACTGCTGGTTCCTATAACATTTTGTTTTATGATCCTAACTTTGTATTTTCTTACCTTTATGATTAGACTCTGAGCTCCAGAGAGACAGTACGTGTTTTATGTTCAAATTTCAGTTCCAGTTCTATCATTTACCAGTATGTGTGATCTTGGGAAAGCTCAGAGATTCATTTAACACATATTTTTTGAGTATCTGCTATATTCCAGGCATTGTACTAGCTGTGGGGGATACATAAGTGAATAAAGTCCTTTTGAGGGGCTTGCTTTCTAAAAAGAAGACAAGTAATAAGGAAAATGAAATAGTAGTAGACACACACACACACACACACATAAATATATATTATACTTACCTATATTAAACAGTAATCAGGGATTTCAAAGAAACTGAAGTGGATAGCACAGGTAGGGTGTATGGGATGTGTTGTAATTTCAAATAGAGTTGAGATGGAAGGCCTTAATGATTTTTTACCTAAGTAAAAATCTTAAGGAAGTGATGAAGCTAGTCATGTAGTTATCAAGAAGGAAGTCATCTCAAACTGATGAAACAGCATGTAAAATGCAGAGGAGGGACAGTGCTTGAAGCATTCAAGTATGGTTGGAGAGCCCGTAAGTGAGGAGGGCAAGTGAGAGGGGAGAAAGTAAGAGATGAAGTCAGAATGGCAAGAAGCAGAGTCCGGATCATGAAGGGCCTTGTGGGACAGAGTGAGGATTTTGGCCTTTATGCCATTTGAGACTGGGCATCATTAGGGGATTGTGAGGGAGAATTTGGTGCGTCATTACTGACTTTGAAGATGGAAAGGACCACATGAAAACAAATGTATGTAGTTTTTAGGATCTAAAAGTGACCCTTGGCCAGTAGGCAGGAAGAAAACAGGACCCCAGACCCACAGCCCTGAGCATCTGGATTCTGCCAACAACAGGCAGGAGCGTAGAAGTAGGTTCATCCACAACACTTCCGGGTAAGAGCCCAGCCTAGCTGACATCTTGACCTCAGCCTTGTGAAACTCGAAGCAGAGGGACCAGCAGTTAGCGTAATGGCTATGTTGCTGGACTCCCGTGTAGTCTACCATGGTTCAAGTCCTGGACCCGGTGGCTTAAACTCACTGCGGGCGTGTGTGCGTGCATGCCCAAGATCCCAAGAAGAGAATGGAGAAGGGTTTGCGGCGTGGTCATCCACCCTGGGGGGGAAGGTGAATTCTTGCTTTCTGTCTCTCTGTCTCTCTCTGTCTTCCTGGTGAGTGCATGTGCCCTATAGCAGAAACCTCTAAAAAAAAAGAAAGGAAAGAAGAAAGAAGAAAGAGAGAAAGAAGAAAGGAACAAACTCAATACTTTAGTGCTGTTTTAAGCTACTAAGTTTGTGGTAATTTATTATGCAGCAGTAGGTGCCAAGAGAGGAAGCCGGGAGACCAATTAAGGAGCTAAAGTAGTAATTCAGGCAATGGAAGGCAGTGGCTCCAGCCAACATAGTAGCCATGGAGATAGAGAGCAGTCAGATTCTAGATATATAATTTTGGTCTAAGAACAGGAAGAGTGGCATTGCCATTGACTCAGACTCAGAAAACAAAGGAAGGAGCACTTGGGGGGATGGGGAAGATCAGGATTTCCGTTTAGGACCTGATAAGTCTGAGATGCCTATTAATCAAATAGGTGATGTCTAAAGCCATGAAACTAAATGAGATCACCAAGGGGATGAATATAGACCAGAAGAGGGCTAATGGCAAGCCCTGGGGCATTCTAGAGTTAGGTGGTCAGGAAAGATAAGGTGGCAAGGGAGATTGAGAAGGAGCAGCAGTTACTCAATTTCCCTGAGCCTCAGTTTCCTCATCTGTATAATAGGAATACAAAGAGTATCCACCTGTAGAGTCATTTAATGAAGTCATAGGACTTGAAGTGCTGAGAACACTGTGTGGTGCTTAGGACACATTCACTCAAGGGGACCTGTAACCACCCTGCCTCATTCCCCACCAGCTCTCCAGCACCAAACGCAAGGCTTCACACACAATTGCCACCACATCAATATCTACTGATGTGGATTTAATTCTCCATCTTCGTCTTCGAAAGCTAAGATTCCTTTTTCAAGCCGAGCGAAATGAACAAATCCCTTTGGCCCTTTGTAACTCATGATTTGGGGGACCAAGGAGAAGGACTGTCAAGAAATGAATTCTTTCATTTCAGCAAGCAACTCCTATCGTTCAGGAGGCACAGCCACCTTGAAGACTCCAAATGTGCTTTTTCTTCCTAGATTTCCGTTCTGAAGCAGTCATAAGTAGCAACAACATAATAACACAGAGAAATCCAATTTTGTTGACAAGACAAAGCTCCAGATATTTAGTTTTCAAATGAAGTATCCCTGTAGGGTTTACTCATTTTCTGTTTGGAGTCATTTCTTCAGACCCTCGAGATATTTATAAACTCCTAAGTCTAAAAAATACTGCCCATAGCAGGTCATAATTCTTTGACATGTGCCTTGTAGTTTCAAACGGTGACCTGAACTATGGCCACTGGGAATACTTGTGCTTGTTCCTCCTAACTTCTCCTCTGAGACATATTTACTGAAATACTTTATTGCCTCTGCATTGAGAATAATTTAAAACTGCAGTGAAGCCTGTAGCAGTTAAGTAAAAGCATGCATCATTTGGATTGAATTTGTTGAGAAAGAATCAACTGTTCACTCTCTCCCATGAAATTTTGAAAATTCTAGGCAATTAGCTCCTTGAAAGGAAAAACTGTTCTAATTTACTCAGCTTCACAAAAATGCACTCAGAAGTGCTGTTCAAAGCTTCAACTTCTGCCGTCTGTGTGTTAAGGTAACCGTTCAATATCAGCAAAACGTGTGAATTTAATTAATGCTATCGAAACAAAAGAAGCATTTCCAAAGGGCTCAAATCCATATGAGACCAATATGTTGACTTGTTGATGTGAATTTAATTAGTGTCTTCGAGCATAACTCCAAAAGCCCCTTTTATCTAATCATCACATTTATATAGACCATTAGCACATAGTGCTTGGTTTGAAATGTTTTGCTACATAATCCAAACTGTTGTCCTACCCTGGGAGAGTCTCTAATAAGCTCAATATGTTTCCACAGAGAAACTTTTGTATCCACATCAAGTAAATTTAGGCTCAACTGTTGTGCAGAAAGTAACTTAAAACCTGCCTTTGAGCATGTGGAGGAGAGGTGATTTAGTGCTTGTCCTGCCTTTCCATCACTTTCTGACAGGAGTACAAGGAAGGAAATCAGATTGTGCTAGCCTAGCCAGTCTCAGGAAGTATCCCGGCAAATAACTAAACCGAGTCCCAGGGCCCCGTGTTGCAGGGAGCCACAATGACCGAAGAAGCCAATGTGTTGGGCAATATTGTCTTGACAACCTCAGGCTGAGAAATATTGCTCTTGGCATCCCAGGAACAAAGCTCAGTAAGTGTGTCTATATCCCGCTACTTCCTTTTCCTATCTCCAAAATAAGTTTTTAAAGGCAAAATAGCATTTCAGTATGCCTTTCAATGACTGTTATATTGATGTGCACTCAAAAATTCGAGGAAGTATGTTTTGGTGGTGATCTAACTCTTTGGGATCAATACAATAATAGGCCAGTTTTTTATGGGCCATCCTGAGACCTTACACATGTAGGAAACATGACAACAGAGAGGAGACCCTGGGGTCAGACTAGACTGGATTCAAATTCCAGTTTTGCCCTTACTTACTTTATGACATTGTACACGTCACTTACATTCCCGCACTTAATCTCACTCATCTGCAGACTGGGGATAATAATAATAGTATTCCCTAGACTTTGTTTGCTAGGGTTGTCATAACAAACTGGGGTGAAGGCAAGCTTAAGCAACATAAATAAGTTGTCTCGTGGCTCTGATTCCTAGAAGTTTGAAATCAAGGTGGCAGTAGTGTTGGCTCCTTCTAAAAACTGTGAGGAAATCATTACAGGCCACTACCCTTGGCTTGGAAATGGCTTTCTTCATGTTTACATGGTGTTCTCCCTGCACTCATGTCTGTTTCTAAATTTCCCCTTTTGATGAGGACACCAGTCATTTGGATTAGGGCCTGCTCTAATGACCTCTTTTTACCTTGATTACTTCTATAAAGATTAGGGGTTACAATGGCACCATATGAGTTGGGGGAGGGGCACCATTCAACCCATAACCCCTCCTAAGTGAGTGCTGTGAGAGGATGTGGTGAGACAATGTATTAATATATAGATCCCCTAACTTAACATTCGGCTCATGTAAGCACCCAAAAGGTAGCACAACCCATACTATTCTGAATGGCAATGCTGGAAGTCGAATGGCTGACTCTAGGTTCAGATCCTCAGGTTAGCCTGAAAGAACACTAGATTGTGTGCAAGCACCCAAGATCTCGTGGAGCTGGGGGACTGGGGAAAGGAGATTATGGCACGATGACACCATGTTTAGGGTGCTTCTCTGCATCTCTCTCTCTTTTTCTCGCTCTCTCTTACACACAAACACACACACACACACACACACACACACACACTTTCTCTTCTGAGTGTGCATGTACTCTCCGTCATGAAAATCAAGGTGGCAGGATCAAGGTAATTGGGATCAGCAGATGGTGCAGCAGTTACGTCTCTCTCTCTCTCTCTCTGGCGAGAACACGAGCCCTAAGGCAAAAACCTCTAAAAAAAAAAAAGAAAAGGAAAGAAGAGAAAAATAGTTAATATCAGGCACTGTGTGACTGCCTATCTTTACTGATGTTACTAGGTTAAATAAATTTTCCTGCAAATGAAATCAAGTCTGTCCACAGTATTCTTGCAATTTTTTTTTTCTTTTCCCTTCAACAAATAGAGATGGTCAAGGTGACAAAAGTCAAATCATTGCAGATCCTGGGTCATCAGGAAAGTAATGATGCATTTTTGTGTAGAAAAACATAGAAAAATACATCATGACTTTCTGGATAACCTAATATACAGCAAGGGAGGTAAACCAGGACATGACAACAGAGAGCAGACCCTGAGGTCAGACTATACCCTGAGATACCGTGAAAGTGCGATTTCACTTAGGTGGTAAGGAACGATTAAAAAAAAATCTTCATCTGCAGGTGAGGCTGTAGGAATCAATTGTCAGATCATCAAGTAAACTTGGGTCAGAGAAAAACACTTTGAAGGCAACTTCAGGTCAGTAAAAGACAAGTGTTTTACGTAGGACTAACGTAAACTCTAGAATGCCAGCACTAGAGCCCTTAATCCTATGAACTATCTTTGGGAAAATTAGGGTTCAAATGCAGTGCCAAACGCTCCCTACAGCTGGGGGAACAACTGGCTCTGCAACAGCAAGTTTGTCAAGTTATGCTTTGCAGCAACCTCAGACATGGCCCGCATGTGCCATCAGATGACAGGAAAGAGCGGACATAAAAAGATTTCTCAGAATTCAGGAGAAATAACACAATAAACACAGCGGGGGAAAGTGTCTGCTACATAAATACAAATCACAGCCCTTGTACTTCCTGTTTTTAAAGATTTTGGTTTTAGAGAGATTTTTGCTGTAGAATGCATGCACTTGCCAGAGAGACAGAGAGAGACAGAGAGACAGAAAGCAAGGAATCACCCCCCCGGGGGGATGACCACGCTGCAATCTCTTCTCCTCTATTCTCCTCTTGGGATTTTGGGCACGCACGCACACATGCCCGGCGTGAGTTTTAAGCGGCCAAGTCCAGGACACGAACTATGGTTGACTACATGGGAGTCTCCCCATTGCTACTTGTGCCCACATTTCCCCAGTCCATCTTCCACATAAAAGTCCAAGGAACATTTTTTTCACCATCCTATAATTTCATTGATATTTAAATAACGTTACATAATATTACTTTATGTAATAGTCCTAACTACACTGTAAGGTAGGTGTCTCTTTTACCTTCATGTTGTAAGTAAGGGAACGAAATGTTCAACGTCAAAGAAACGCAGATGATAATAGTAACTGTTCAGCTGCCATAGCGTAAAACTCATGATCGTGCTCAGTGTTGGCAAGGCAGGGGAAATGAGCACTCTGGTGTGTATTTCTTTTTTTTTTTTCTTTTTTTGAAGAGGTTTTTGCTATAGGGTGCATGTGCTCGCCAGAGAGACAGAGAGAGACAGAGAGACAGAAAGCGAGAAATCACCCCCCAGGGGGGATGGCCACACTGCAATCCCTTCTCCTTCATTCTCCTCTCGGGATCTTGGGCACGCACGCACACGCGCCCGGCGTGAGTTTAAGCCACCAGGTCCAGGACGCGAACCGCGGTTGACTACGTGGGAGTCCAGCGACATAGCCATTACACTAACTGCTGGTCCCCATGTATTTCTGATGAGAGTATAAATTGAACATCTTTCTCCATAGCAGTGTCTATGAAGTATCTAAAATATAGACACATCTTTGACCCTGTTAGGTGTATTTCTAGGAATTTACCTCACAGAAATAATCAGGCAAGTGTATAATGAAGGCGGTCCTTCCTTACATAATAGAATTCTGAAAAACACTGGTGAAAGGGTGTGTATGAAAGTTGATGAAATTGATTCTGTTCCAGAGAAATTTTAAAAAGAAAGATAAAATTTCTAATCATGCATTTCTCCAAGGAACATTTTAAAAATGAAAATCAGGGGCCAGCAGATGGCATAGCAGTTATGTTAATAGACTCCCCACATGGCCGATCGCACTTCAAGTCCCAGACTTGGTGGCTTGAAATTCCCACATGGCTGACCGCACTTCGAGTCCCAGACCTGGTGGCTTGAAACTCACGCCAGGCTCCTGTATGTGGTATGTGCCCAAGATCCTAGAAGGAGAATGGAGGAGAAGGGATTTGGGCAAGGCCATCCCCCCTGAGAGGGTGATTTCCCACTTTCTCTCACTGTCTCTGTCTCTCACTCTGCTGAGCTCTTATACTTTAAAACAAAAGTCTCTAAAAAAGGAAATCAAATCATGTCCCATCCCTGTCAATAGCTTTACATTGCACTCAGAATAGAGGTCCAGGTGTGGGAGCCAAGCGGTGGCAGTGATAATACAACTGGACCTACATGGGGAGGATTCTGGGCTCTTGTCCTGAGACCTCCCTGAGCACAGTGGGTACACCATGCATGCCGGTAATCCAAGGCAGCTGAGACTGAGGATGTATCAGGGTGTGAGGGCTGTATGGTGGGGGGCTATCTGTGTGTGTGTGTGAGTCTGTGTGTATCTCTGAAGAAATAAACTTTCCAAATATCCCAAGTGTATGAGGCCAGCAGGTGGTGCAGTGGTTGAAGTGCTGGATTCCCACATGGCTGACTATGATTCGAGTCCCAGACCTGGCAGGTTGCTGTCTGACTTTCCATCTTTCTCTCTCTCTGTCTCTCTCTAGTCAAATTAAAAAATAATCATAGTAAATTAATTAATTAATTAAAAATCCCAGGGTGTAACTCAGCTATCATCTCCCACTTGGGTCTCCACTTCTCGCCTCACAGTCTATTCCCGGTACACAGCCAATGACCTCTCTGAAATCTGCAAAACTGTGCCAATCCCATGATTAAAATATTTTAATGTCTTCCTATTATCTACTAGATGAAATTCCAACTCCTCAGCCTGACACCTTACTTAGCACCTTTCAGAATCGGCCCTCCCACACCAGGCCCCTAACTTGCTCCGTAGTTCCAGTCACCACTTTTTTCTTTCTTTTTCTCATTTCATTTCATGTCATTTCATTAATCATATGCTAAAGCTTAACGAGGTTAAGGCATTGGATAAGGTCCTCAGTTGCAAATGATAAAAACCAAGCCAGGAACAGGAAAGAAAGAAGGAAGGACGGGAAAGAGGGTGAGAGGGAAGGCAGGAAGAAAGCGGACGCAGAGGAGGGGCCGTTTACTCACTCACGGACTGGGAAAGTGCAGCGTCCCTCGCCGCAGGTACACACTGCCCTTGCCTTTCCACCTCTACTTTTTCCCAACTCCACCAAAGTGCTCCATCTCTTTTTTATTTATTTATTTTTATTATGGAAAATATCAGATGTGCATAAAAAGGTACAAAAAATACTAAAATTACTCTTCCTATACCTATCACCTTACTCCCAAATTACCCAATTTTATCTATTCCCTCTCCTCTCCACCCCACATAGTTTTATTTTGGGGGACCTTTTAAAATTATTTATGGGACCAGCAGTTAGCATAATGGCTATGTCGCTGGACTCCCATGCAGTCGACTGTGGTTCGAGTCCCAGACCCCGTGGCTTAAACTCACACCAGGCACGTATACGTGCGTGTCCAAGATCCCAAGAGGAGAATGGAGGAGAAGGGATTGCGGCACAGCCACCCCCACCCCCCGGGGGGTGATTTCTCGCTTTTTGTCTCTCTCTCTGTCTTTCTGGCGAGTGCATATGCCCTATAGCAAAAACCTTTCCAAAAAAATAATAAGTTTATTTGGGACCAGCAGATGGCATACTGGTTATATCACTACAGTTCCACTTAGTCAACTGTGGTTTGAGTTCTGGACCCAATAGCTTAAAACTCAGGTGGCATGGTGGTTAAGGGCACTAGGTTCCCACATGGCTGATTGCAGTTCAAGTCCTGGACCTGGCAGCTTTGTTTCTTGCTTTCCCTTTCTCTCTCTCTGTTTCTCTGGTCAAATAAAAATAATAATACTAATTATAGTAACAAATGGAATTAAATAAACAAATGATTCTTTAAAAAAAATTAATGCTGGGCACGTGTGCATGTGTGCCCAAAATCCCAAGAGGAGAAGGAATTGCAAAATGGCCATCCCCTCTGGGAGGTGTTTTCTCACTTTTGGTCTCTGTCTCTGTCTATCTGGCGAGCACACATGCCCTATAGCAAAAATCTCCCTAAACTAAAAAAATTTCTTTATTAATTTCATGAAAGAGGGAGACAGAGAAAGAACACTACCCTCATGGCGCAATCCTGCCCTCAGCCTCAGCCTCAGCCAGCCAGGACCACAGGCATGTGCACCCATGCCCAGTATGTACACGGAAACCTCAGGATATGAACACAGGCTCTTCCCACATGGCCTCAGCATTATGAAGTCTTGTGTTACCTCGATGCCACCATAGTTGGCCTTCTGGGGTATTCTTAATTGTTTTCTTTATTCATGGTAGAGCATGTGCTCACACTAGAGAGAAAAAGAGAGTAGCACGGTCCACAGGGCCTGGTAACAGCACAATCCCCTTCCTCCCGTCCATCAGCTCTTGGGGGCTCGCACACTTGCCCAGTGTGCTCCAGGCTGGCAAAACTGGGCATTCAAACCACAGTTGCCATATGGGATCCACTTTCTTATGATTGGTGCATTATTGCTGTACCCCCAAAGCTAGCCCTCTCTGGAATGTCTTAAATCAAATCCCAGATAGCACATAAATTCACTGCAATGATTCATTCTTACAGAGGAGGACTCACCAACCTACTTGGTTGCTCCACTCCCTCTTATGCCCTCACAGTCTATTCTTTTTGCCAAGCTTACATTTGGTTCCCTCACTTCCTCACTTCACCTGATGAACTCCTAGGTACCCTTTAAGGCCCATCTCAAATGTTACCCTCTCAGTGAAACTTTCTATACTCCCCTTCTGTTTTATTCCCACTATATTTTGCACACATCCAGGCATTTATTAATAAAATAGAAATATAAAGAATATATTAACTATAGTTCATATAATATTAATATATGTTACTATAATGTTATTGTCTATTTTACATGTCATTAAAGACTGGGGGTGAGGACCAGCAGATGGCGTAATGGCTACATTGCTGGACTCCCATGTAGTCAACAGCAGTTCGAGTCCCGGACCTGGTGGCTTAAACTCACACCTGGCACGTGTGCGTGCATACCCAAGATCCTAAGAGGAGAATGGAGGAGAAGGGATTGTGGCGTGGCTATGACCCCAGGGGTGTTTTCTGGCTTTCTGTCTCTCTGTCTCTCTCTGTCTTTCTGGCAAACAAATGCACCCTATACCAAAAAGCTATCCAAAAAAAAAAAAAAAAAAACCAACTAGGGGTGTATCAGGGTGTAAGAATCCTATGGGATCCCAAGAATATGGTATCTAGTCCATTATATTCAAATTCTGTGCTGTGTACTTGTCTCTACCACTAAAGAATAAGCTCTTTGAGGCAGAGAATGTTTCTTCCTTTTTTCATAGCTTAAGCCCACTGCCTAATACATGTTCATACACTTAGCACCTGCCATATTCTTGGCCATATAGTGACTAATCCACAAATATTTGTTGAATTGATACAGAGTCTCCTTGATTTACAGTCGAGTTACAACCTCAGAACCCATTGTAAGTCAAAAATCTTTTAAGTCAAAAGTGCATTTGATACACCTAACCTACCAAACATCATAGTCTAACCTCACCATTGAAACATGCTCAGAACACTTACATTAGCCTACATTTGGGCAAAATCATCAAACACAAAACCCAGTTTATAATAAGGGGTTGAATATCTCATGTAATTTATTGAATACTGCATTGAAGATGAAAAACAAAATAATAGTTGTATGGGTACTCAAAGTGTAGTTCCTACTGAATGAATATTGCTTTCAGTCCACTGTAAAGTGGCAAAATTGAAGTTGAACCACTGCAAGCCAGGGGGCAGCTCTACTTTAAGTAAGTGTGATATTGCAAAGTGCATGTAGAATTTGCAGTGAAACAGACCTAAATTTAAGTGTTGTTTCTAGAGTTACTTACGAGCTCTTTTATCTTGTAAGCCTCACTTCCCACATCTGGCGATTGGAATAGTAATGCATACTTCCCTGGACTACTGTGAGGGTCAAATCAGCTGAAGTTAAATTTGGAAGAAAAAAGTTAAAATAAGTTTTAAAAACAATAAAAATAAAATGTAGAAAATATAAAAGTCATTACTAAATTTTCCAAGTTTAAGACTTTATTATAAACATCCGTATATACACAGTAGGACTTAATGCACAAGAAGCGATTAGTACAATGCCTAGCACATAGTCAGTACTTCACGAGCATGAGACACCATGACTATTACACTTGAAGATGTGGCTGCAGACAGTCACTCTATTTGTGCATGTTCTTCTGTGTGTGAGAAGTGATTGATGCATGACCTAACAGTCCCGCCCACAGAGCAGATGCTCTTCATCTCTTGGTTCCAAGGCTGCGTGCCTCTGCTGCTCACAGACTCTGCTGCTCACAGACTTTGCTGCTCACAGACTCTGCTCTTAGACCTGCCCAGCTACTCCATTTGCTACTTCAGTTTATCAGCCAGCTGAACCAGTCCATAATGCTGGGTGCCAGGGTTCAAGAGGGATTTAAAGCTTATGCAAGTTGATGGTCAAAACTGGAGGACCAGGGAACCAGCAGTTAGAGTAATGGCTATGTCGCTGGACTCCCACATAGTCGACCGCAGTTCGCGTCTCGGACCCGGTGGCTTACAACTCACACCGGGCGCGTGTGCGTGCGTGCCCAAGATCCCGAGAGGAGAATGGAGGAGAAGGGATTGCGGCGTGGCCATCCCCCCTGGGGGGTGATTTCTCGCTTTCTGTCTCTATGTCTCTCTGGCGAGCGCACGCACCCTATAGCGAAAAACCTCTCCAAAAAAAAAACAAAACAAAACAAAACAAAACAAAACAAAAAAAAAACTAGAGGACCATACCTCCCAAATTGCCTGGGAGTATCCCAGGTTATACTGTGACCCACCATAATTATTAGCAGTTTCCTCTTTTGCTTTTGTAACCATCACAGTTTGGACAATAAATTATATAATCATCCTAGTGGAGGGTATACTTACTACTCAAGTTACTTGTTTTCAATGGGGGGGAGAAAAATTCTAAATGAAAGTCTCATTTGTGTCCTTTCAATAGTGATGCACTTTTTTTTTCTTTTTTGGCATAAGTTATCTAGTTTTTGTGTGTCTCTACATGGCACATAGAAGCAGACCATTAGCAAAATTAAAAGTCACATGGACAGCCTCATCTCACAGCTCCTGGGCTTGTTTACATCAGGAAGTAGTCTGCATTGTGGACATCTGTTCTTCCAACAGCATAAACAGAATGTATTCCTGGACATAGAAGATAT
This sequence comes from Tupaia tana, assembly GCA_026018925.1. Lineage (NCBI taxonomy): Eukaryota > Metazoa > Chordata > Mammalia > Scandentia > Tupaiidae > Tupaia > Tupaia tana. The sequence goes on from JAKSZU010000009.1 coordinate 16,442,923, forward strand.
TCCTCTCAAGGCTTTACCACCTGCATTCCTATTGGCCACAGGCCACATAGCAGAGCAGTGCTGACAACCACAACGTGGGCAGATGGTCCCCATCCCCCAGGCCTCTCCTAGACTGTAGTTTTAAGGAAGTAACTTGATTCGACAGCCACTGCCCCCAGCTGGCAGCTTTCAGACAAGACTCCTCCCACTCCTAGCTGTCCCCGGGGGTTTTCAGGGAAAGTGATAAGAACCAAGGGCCACAAATCCCAGTCATTATGGCACAGCAGTAACCCGAGTGCCCTGGCCAACCATTGCATTTGGACACCTATGCCAGCCCTAAAACATATCAGGCGTGTGTGGGTGCTCAGTATCCTGAGGAGTTGGAGAGCTGAAGAAAGGGGATCACAGAATAATGAGACCTTGTTGAGGGTCTCTTTCTGTTTTATACATGTGCTTTTTGAAAGTTACATACTATGTTTTTTTATAATTTGCCAGAAGGTGTGTGCACTTGCCAAAGAAAGAGAAAGGAGAGAGAGATAGGGAAAAAGAGAAAGCATTTCCCCATGGATGATGATCACGCCCCAATCCCCTCTCCTCCATTTTTCCTCCTTTTGGGATTTTGAGCATGTAGGCCTACATACCAGTGTGCTTTTCAAGCTGCTGGGTCCAAAACTTGAACTGCACAATTGGCCACATGGGATCCAGTCACCTCAACCACCAGGCTACCTTTGACTGGCCCTCATGCATATGCTTTCTATAAAAGAAAAGAAAACAAAACAAAACAAAAAACAGGGGCTGTAAACCACACTGGTACCACATTGGCTAATTTAACTATATCTACTTAACCACCTCATAAGATAACTAACCCTGATTTCAGTAACAATTTGATACGATCTATTAAAAAGCATTCTGTGGGCCAGCAAGTGGTGTGGTGGTTAAGGGCGCTGGACTCCCACATGGCCGACCATGGTTCGAGTCCCAGATCTGATGGCTTGCTTTCTCTCTCCCCCCCCCCCCCTTTCACTCTGTTCCTCTCTGGTCAAAATGTAAAAATTAATTAATTAAGTTAAATAAAATAATTCTTTAAAAAAATAACATTCTGTCAGCCAGGCTAGGCAACAGATTAATGAATCCTCCTCGTTTAGTCCCTATTAGATTTGCTTGGCCATTGTGCATTATAGGCAAAACCTCAGTATCCACTGGTTCCAGCCAGAAGGAATCTCACTGTGCATGATGATTCCAGCCATCATAATATGTGTACTATTTAAAAAATTACATTCGTTCAGCCAAACACTCATATATTTGGTAGGTACTTATCGAGTGTTAACTATGGGGCTAGATGTTGTGCTGAATGGCAAGGAAATTGTGTTGAGCAAGCTAGATTGTGCCCCTGCCCTCATGTAGCTTATAGTGTAGTAGAATTCCTAGGGTGCTGAAAACCAGGGAAACAGTTTTCAGACTCTGAACGTTTTGGTTCCCTCCTGTTTCCTAACTAGAGATTAGGAAGGCTGCCCTATAGTTCAAGGCAACTGGTCTCCTATCTTCCAGATCAATCACATGCTGAGGCTGTGAGGCTAATGTTTTTGCCAAATTCACTCATCTCCTTTTAAGCCTGGTGTTTTTATGGAGGGGAAGACTTAGTTTTAGATAGCTTTGACACTGAGCCAGGAATCACTAATCCTCTGTACACACACACACACACACACACACACACACGTTCCTTGGTTTCTGCTCTTTGAATATTTGCAAAATACCTTCCTGGCTCCCAGCATCCTGGCTAGCGGAGTCACTCTTCTAAGACCTTGTTTCTTGATCTATATGCTCATTAGAGTTGACCTTACTTTCAAAATACGCTCTATACTCTAAGGCAGATAAATTAGTCACAAATAATTTCTATTAATTCTTTACCAAAGTTTTCATACTACAGAGAGGTTTTCAGTCTAGGATATTTTCCTAATATTTTAATTACAAATATACCAAAAATTTCCAAAATTTTGAAACTGTACAATGAACACACACATATACTCATAATCAATATAATGCAATTAACACCTGGCGATACCAACTTCATCACATATCTAGCCTATATGTAGTTGTGTTCTCAAGTAGACTGCAAACATCAGTACACTTCATTTCTAAACACTATAGCATGCATTTTGAACTAGGGTTCAAAATTTGTTTATGGCTCTTTTCTTTATGTAAAAGTTGCATAAAGTAAAATTCACAAATATTAAGTGTATGATCAATGAGTTTTGACAAATGCATAAACCTGTATAACTCAAATTTCTCCAAAGGGAACAGAATCTCTCTCTCTCTCTCTCTCTCTCTCTATATATATATATATATATATATATATATACACACACACACACACACACACACACACATATATATAATTTTCCCTCCCAGAGGTCTTTTTGCCTTACAGCGCATACATTCACCAAAGAGAGAGAGACAGAGAGCAGGAAAGTGAGAAATCATCCCCCAGGGGGGATGGCCATGCCACAATCTCTTCTCCTCCATTCTCTTCTTGGTATCTTAGGCATGTGTACATGCCTGGCATGATTTTCAGTCACCAGGTCCAGGACTCGAACTGTGGTCAGCCATATGGGAGTCCAGCGATGTAATCACTATGCCATCTGCTGGTCCGATGGAAAAGAATATTTTTAGCACCTTAGCAAGTTTCCTCATGCCACCTCCTCTTCTAATAAATGCCTGGTCATCCACCAGAGGCAGCCACTGGTATTATTTTTTTTTCCATAGATGAACTTTGCTTATTCTTAGAACTTCTTATAAGTGGAATTATAGAATTTATAATCTTTTGTTTCTACTTTCACTCAACATGAAACTCATCCATTCTACCATATGTATCAGTAGTCCAGTCATTTTTATTCTTGAACAGTTTACCATTGTATGAAACATGTTGAGAATTCACCATTGTATGAAATATGGAACTCCTATTCTATAAATATTGGAACTTCTATTGCCTTCCCATGATTTCTGTGAACTGCCAGGACAGAAGAGCCAAGTGTCAGTAGATAAGGAAGAAAACATAATTAAAATGTGAGAGGCCAGATAAGTACGACCCTGGGCCCATGTCAAGAAATGGACTGGAGGAGCCCGGAGTCCAGAGGGTACAGCAGGAAGGTGAGCAAAGGCTGAGAGTAGGTAGAAATTGGAGATGTGAGAGCAGGGCAGGTCCTGGACATAAAAACTTGGAATTCTTCAATTCCAAGAGTGTTCTACTTTTGTTTCCAATTTGAAAGCTCCCACCAGGCCAAAGGGGGTAAGGCAGATACCAATTAGACTAGACCTCAGGGAGAAATGGGAATAACAAGGAGGGTCTGATTTAGAGAGTGATCAAGAAAGATCTCTCTGAGAAAACAACATGTAAAATTGATACCTAAAAAAATAAGAGTCTGTCATGCAAAAAGCCCAGAACAAATGGTTCTAGTGAATTGCTAGGGCAAAGGCTCCAAGATGAAAACTAGGCTGAGAAAATGACAGAAATCCAGAGTGGCTAGAGTATAGGGAATGATAGAGAGATTGTCATGAGATGAGGCTGAAGAAAATTGGATAGATCATGAGATCCTCACAGGCCATTTTAATTTTCTCTTTATCCTATCTTTATCCTCACAACAGTGAGAATCTTCAGAAGGCTTTAAGGAACAAAAAAAGGAGGTGATTTTATTGTGTCTCAAAGAGGCCACAGTGGCCATCAGGTTGAAAATGGTTTGGAAAAAGGCAAGGGTAAAAGCAGAGATCCCAGTTAGGAAGCTATTGTAGTTGTCCATGTGAGAGATGTTTGGATCATGGTGGTAATAGTGGAAGTAGAAATAAATTATAAAGATAAATTTAAGTAGGTCTGGGGCCAGCAAGTGGCATGGTGGTTAAGGCCATTGGACTCCCACATGGTTGACCTTGGTTCGAGTCCCGGACCTGGCGGCTTCCTTTCTCACTCCCCTACACCTCCCTGTCTCATTCTGTCCCTCTCTGGTCAAATTAAAAATAAGTAAATAAAGTTAAATAAAATAATTCATTAAAAAATAAGTAGCACTGAAAGCACTTAATGATACATTAATATTTGTTTGTGTTGTGTATAGAAAAATGTCTGGGGAAAACAACCACCAAAATCTCAGCAGGTACTATCTCTGGATGAGGGAAGGTGATTATTAACTGTTTTTATTTTCTTCCTTGTTTTCTAAATTTTCCACAATGAATGTGGACTACATTTGTTATAGGAAGAGACAGAAAGAAGGAAAGTAAAAAATCGCCCCCCAGGGGGAATGGACATGCCATAATTCCTTCTCCATCAACTTCCTGGGATTTGGGCCACACATGCACATATGCTCAATGTGATTTTCAAGACACCATGGCCGGGACTCGAACCACAGTTGGCCATGTGGGAGTTCAATTACTTAACCACCACTCTACCTGCCGGACCCAAAGTCATGACATTTTTTTTTAGGAGAGAGATTTTTACTATAAGGCATGTGTGCTTACCAATGAGACAGAGAACAACAGAGAGAGAGAAAGTGAGAAATCACCCCTCAGGGAGGATGCCCATGCCACAATCCCTTCTCCATTCTCCAGAGATGTTGGGCATATATGTACACATGCCTGGCATGAGTTTCAAGCCACCAGGTCCGGGACTTGAACTTTGGCTGGCAATGTGGGAGTCCAGTGCCTCAACCATCATGCCATGCACTGACCCCAAAGTTATTACTTTTTTAAATCCCTAAGGAAGGTAGGGATCATAGACTTTGTTCTAGACTCTTCTGTTGCTAATAACAGAAAATACCTGAAAGTAGGTGATTTATAAGTATAGAGGTATATTCAGCTCATAGTTTAGAGTTTCCAAGGTCTAGGGGCTACATCTGCTGGGTTGCATTACAACATGACAGAGGGTAGGAGCATGTACATGTGTGTCCATGTGCCTTTGTCTTATTCTCTCTTATAAACCCATTAGACTTCAGTGATAGGGGTCCCACTCTAATGACCTAAATCCTAATCTCCTCCCAAAAGTGCCACCTTTCAACACCATAGTCAGATTAAGTTTTCACCCTCTTAATCCCATCACAACCAAATCTCAACACATTAATTTTGGAGGGATATTCAAACTATAGCAGATCTCCTGAGTTTAAAAATCATAATCTTAACCATTTATGTGAGGGTGCTTTTTGCTATCCCTATTTGGATGCCCTCTACTCTCCAGACAGGATCTAAAATATGTGCATAACTTCTGTGGAATTGCCTTGAGGACCTGCAGGCCAACCTTCCAATCTCCTCAATGACTGCACATGTTCATCCTTTGAAACTGTGTTTAAGTTTTTGGAAATAGTCTTAAGTTATTTGGAACTGAATCTGTTGAGGCCTACCTAGGATGGGGATGAGAGTAGATGCTGGAGTGACACTATTTTGGTTAAGGTAAGCACCACCTGTGACACCAAAGTAATAAGATCTGGCTCTCTTTTTTGGTTGATAAACTGGCTCTGAAGGGAGAGGGGAAATTCTAAAGAATGCTTGCTTTCAGGTGACTCAGGAAGAATGAGAGTATCCTTAGATGTAGCCTATATGGACTCCCAAGTTTAAAAATCATAATCTCATGATCTTTCGGTTATTCCTTATAAGCAAACTCTTCTTTCTGAACACTAATAGGCATCCCATCCCAATGCTCTGACCAAAGCCTCAGGTTTTAGGCAGGGTCCCCAAATGGCACTACTCTAATGTTCAGAGATAATATTCAGGAATGTTATTAAGTACATGAATCAGAAACAGAAGAGAGAGGTCTCTTCTCATAAAGCAAAAAAACAAACAAGTACAAAAGACCACAGCCATATTCTATGATCAAAGGATAATGCAGAAAAGTGATTGAAAAAAAAATTATTACAAAACATGAGTTGGAGCTTTTTTCCAGTTCCCTCAATCCAAATGCTGATACCAACCAATCAGATGTGACTTTCAATCACAGGCAGCAGCTGTTTTGGCTCTAAAATAATAATAATAAAAGACTCATCTAACTTTTTTCACCAATTTTAAATTCTCTAAAACTTACCTCTTGTCAGTGATATATTATATGACTCTTGGTATTTTATGGTAATGCATAAAAATAATATAATTATGAATGTGCCATTTGCAGAACAAAGTCAGTATCTTGGGGAAAATTGCTATTGTAATTGGCTACAATAACTATCCTGGGTTTAAGGACCTGAAAATGTGATTGCAATGCAGAAAAACTAAGCAAAGTTAAAATAAGGACTTCAGTACTAAAGTCCATAACTTTCCCTAGGGTCTTAGTGCCTGGGGGCTTTCTATCAGCCCTAGGCCTAAAAAGGAAAGGCACTGGTCTTCCTGACCCTCTCAATCTCTGCTTAAACATGGCTGCATCAGGAGGCTGACCATCACTCACTCAATGCCATGGCTATCCTAAAGCATGGCGGAATATGAAATAAGATTCCACCTGTTATTCCAATTGTTTAAACAGATTTTTCAATGGGACCTTATTATCTGTTTCGATGGAAGAAAGATTTTTAATGCCTTATCCTCTTCGGAGGAAAAGATAAGCTCTTGGGGTCTGCTTCCAGACATTTTCCAAGCCTGCAGGTCTGATCATGCCACTCCCCTGCGCAAACATCTCTGGGTGCCCTTACCCTGTTCCACACAGCCTTCAAAATAAAACACCTTATCCTGTCATCTAATGTCTTCTATTGTCTGGTGGCCAATCAATATGTCCAACTTTGATTAATGTGAAAGTTCTCATAATCAAAAATGTAATCATTTATGTTGACTTGTGTTAAACACTAACTAAATGGAGCCATGGAAAGCTGTAAAGAGGGTTGTTCTTATGCACATATACCTGATAACAAGAACTGTCACAAGAACTCTGCCAGAGCCACAAACTTGCACAAAGACCTTTGCAATCAATCTCTCTCTCTCTCTCTCTCTCTCTCTCTCTCTCTCTCTCTCTTTCTCTCTCTCTCTCTCTTCCTCTCTTTCACACACACACAATATTTCTGCAGATACTGCATTGTGAAGATGGCTAGCTGAAGACACCAAGCACAACTCCTCTTCATGGAGTATGTCCAAAAAAGAACAGCTATGTAACTGCACTTCAAATAGAGGAGCAAGGAGAAGATGCTGGAATATGACAAAGCAAGAAAAAACTTCTGAAGCACAGAAAATCGGGATGTAGGCATCAAGAAGGAGAAAAAAAGCTTGGATCAGGATGGTCAGAGCTGAGAGCTCCCCACTGTAAGAAAGAGGTAAACAAAATATACCAGCACTACCTTTCCCCAACTTAAACACCTAGCCACAGAAGAGCCACAAAGTCATCACAAATCTCAACCCAGTGTAGGGAGTTCTCTAGTGTTTGTACAGGTGCACTATCCCAGAAAAGTAACACATACTAGATTACTTGACTTTGGCATCCAAGTTTTAATAACACAGTACCATTTGGGGAGTAGGGCCGCAACAAAAGTGCATCTTGCCCTGGAGCTCAGTAGATACTGCACTTTCACATCCCTGCGGCCCAACTTTTGCCCCCCCCCCCCACATCCACAAAAGGAGCAACAGAGTCAGGCCACTCACATAAATTTCAGTCAAAGAAAATACAGAGACCACACTTTTGAACCCAAACAAAACCACAGTCAAAGCAAATACCCAGAGATCACACTTTTGAATCCAAATGAAACCACAGTCAAAGCACACTACCCATTTAATACTATAAGATATATCTACAGGAAAAAGTCCTTTCCTATAAAAGCTACTCCATAAAATAGGAAGAGGCTATTGCTCCAATAGATACCCCCAAATCAACACAGAGACAAAAAAAATATGGTGGTGGGGTTGGGGGGAGAACAAAAGAAAACATATCTCTTCCAAAAGGAAGCAATAATTTCCTGATAATAGACTATGATGAAAAGAAAATACAAGAAATGGATAGGAAATTCAGAATAAAGATATTAATGAAACTCAATGAAATCCAAAAGAACTCAGACAAAGAATTTAATGAATTCAGGAAACAATTAATGATATAAATGAAAAATTTAACAAAGATAGATATCTTCAAAAAAAGAATCGGGACCAGCAGGTGGATCAGTGGTTAAGGAACTTGACTCCCACATGGCCAACCACAGTTTGACTCCCAGATCTGGTGACTTGCTTTCTCACTTTTCCTCTCTTCTCTCTCTCTCTCTCTCTCTCTCTCTCTCTCTCTCTCTCTCTCTCCCTCTCTCTCATTAGCACACATGCAAATTTTTTAAAAATAATAATATGGGGTCAGCAAATGGTATGTCACTGGACTCCCACATGGTCAGCCATAGTTTGAGTCCAAGACCTGGTGGCTTAAAACTCATGGCAGGAGCATGTGCATGTGCACCAAAGTCCAAGAGGAGAATGGAGAAGGGATTGCAACATGGCCATCCACCCAGAGGGTAATTTCTCACTTTCTGTCCCTCTGTCTCTGGTGAGCACATGTGCCCTATAACAAAAAAGAATCTCTCTAAAATAATCATAATAATAAATAAAATAAAATTAATCATTCTAAAAGGAAAGAGAAAAAAGAACCAAATAAAAAATCCTGGACAAGGATAGATAAATAAATTAAATTAAATAAATAAATACAATTGAGAGCACTAACATTAGGCTACATTAAGGAGAATAATCTCTAAACTTGAAGACAGACCTTTTGAAATATCTCAGTCAGATAAAAGGAAAGAACATTTTTAAAAATGCAGTTCTATTTACAATAGCTAAGATATTTGGAATCAATGTATGTGCTCAACAAATGGTGACTGGATAAAGAAGTTATGGTATGTATACATAATAGAATACTATTTAGCCATAAAATGGAATGAATTCCTGACATTTGAGGCAAAATGGGCAAACTTGGAGGAAATAATGTTAATAAAATAAGTCAGACTCTGAAAGACAAATATTATACATCTTCACTCATTATCAGGAGCTAAAATGTTCAGTTGCAGAGAAGTAGAGAGTATAATGGCAGATAACAGAAATAGCAAAGGGGGGAGTGAGGAAAATGAGGAAAACTTGGTTAACAGATAAAAGATAGCATGTAAATAAGTGGAATGGGATATAGAATACTGTAGCACAGTGGGACCAGCAGATAGCGTAATGGCTACATCGCTGGACTCCTATGTACTTGACGGTGGTTCGAGTCCCAGACCCAGTAGCTTAAACTCATGCCGGGCGCGTGTGCCTGCATGCAAGGTCCCAAGAGGAGAATGGAGGAGAAGGGGTTGCGGTGTGGCCATACCCCCGGGGGGGGGGGGTGATTTCTTGCTTTCTGTCTCTCTGTCTTTCTGGCAAGCGTATATGCCCTATTGCAAAAACCTCTCAAAAATAACAACAAAAAAAAAACCTATAGCACAGCAAAGAAAGTTTGTGCAATTCAATATATATTTCGAAATAATCAGAAAAGCAAATTTTAAATGTGCATAACACAAAGTAATGGTCAATGTTGAAAATGGATATGTTTATTGCCCTCATTTGATCATTTACTAGAGGGATATCAACAGATGGCATAATGGCTATGTCGCTGGACTCCCACGTAGCGAACCACAGTTCGAGTCCTGGATCCAGCAGTTTAAAACTCATGCCAGACATGTATGCATGTGTCCCCAAAATCTCAAGAACAGAACAGAGGAGAAGGGACTGTGGTGTGGCCATTCCGCCTTGGGGAGTGATATCTTGCTTTCTGTCTCTGTTAACTCTGTCTCTTCAGCAAACACACATGCCATATAGAAAAAAATCTCTCTAAAAAATAAAATTTTCCAGAAGTCATGTGCACTCACCAAAGAGACAGAGGAAGAGAGAGGGAGAACACACCCATGTACCCCAGTGGAATGTGGTCATGTTGCAATCCCTCCTTCTCCATTTTCACATCCTTTTGGGATTTGGGGCATGCACACATGTGTACCCAACATGTTTTTTAAGATGCTGGGTCTGGGATTCAGACTGCACAGTCATCCATGTGGGATCTAGCTTTCTTAACTGCCAAGCCATGGGCTGGCCCTGCATACATATTTTGAAAAACCACACTATATCCCACAAAGATATATAACTATAATATGTAAATTAGAAATAAAAATAAAATTATTAAGGAGAGAAAGAAAATATATATGACCTATGAGGTACCATTAAGTGATCAAATATTCACACAATGGGAGTTGCAGAAGGGGAAAAGGGGGAAAGACACAGAAACTCTATTTTATGAAATAATAACCACAAATTTCCCAAATCTAGGGAGAGATATGGACATCCAGACCTAGGAACTATAAAGGATGCTAAAGAGATTTGACACACACACACACACACAAAAAAAAAAAAAAAACCTCTCTAGGGCACAATATAGTAAAACTTTCAAAATTCGAAGACAAAAAGTCCTAAACCTAGCAAGAGAAAAGTGTCAAGTCACATATAAAGGAACCCCCATGAGACTAACAGCTGTCTTCTTTTAGGCCCAGAAGAGAATGAAAGAATATATTCAGAGTTTTGAAAGAAAAAAGACTTCCAGACAAGAATAATAAGCTTAGCAAAGTTATCCTTCAGAATTGAAGGAGAAATAAAACCTTTCTCAAAAAAAATTAAAACTGAGAGAATTCATAAATATTATTATTAGACAAGTTCATCAAGGATTACTTAAAATCCTACATTTGGAAGCAAAAGTAAGATAAAGACCACCATGAAAACACACTAAGTATAAAATACACCAGAAGAGGAATCACACAAATAAGAAAGAGAAAGGAACCAAGTCTTATCGCTATGGAAAACTACCAAACCACAAAGAAACAATAATAGAGAAAGAAACAAATGACAAAAACACAAAACAATGAAGAAATAACCAACCAAATGACAGAAGTAAGTACACAGCTATCAATAATATCCTTGAATATGAATGGATTAAACTTTCCAATCAAAAGACATTATATAAAAAAACAAGAACCCATTATATGCTGCCTACAAGAAACTCACCTTGTCTGTAAAGACATACATAGACTGAGACTGAAGAGATGAGAAAAGACATATCATGCAAATAGAAATAAGTAACAAACTGGAGTACTACACTGATAGAATATAAAACAAACTTCAAGTCAAGCTTGGTAAAAAGAGACAATGAAGTCATTATATAGTGATAAGAGGGAAGGATCAATTCAACAAGAGGATATGACAGTCATAGATATATATGTACTCCATACCAAAGCATCCAAAAATACAAAATAAATATTCCTAGTCCTAAAAGAAGAGCTAGCCTCTAACACAATAATGGCTGGATAGTTCAACATCCTGCTCTCTACATTAGATGGGCCATCTAGACACAAAATCAACAGAGAAATGTTAGAGTCAAACTGTATCACAGACCAAATGGACCTCACAGACATTTATAAAACATTTAACCCAACAGTTACAGAATACATATTCTTCTGATCAACACATAGAAAATTCTCCAGGATCAATCATATATTATAAGGCCATTAAAAAAACCTCAAGAAGATTTTTTTTTAAATAGAAATCTTATTGGGTATCTTTTTTATTATAATGGAATAAAACTAGAAATCAATAACAAAAATTGTGAAAATATCAAAACACATGGCAACCAAAAAGCATGCTCCTGAATGACTATAGAATCAATGAAAAAATTAAGAAAAAAATTTTAAATTTTCTTGAAATAAATGAAAATGGAAACATGACATACCAAAACTTATGATACAGCAAAAGTACAGAAGCTTATAGCAATAAATTCCCACATCAAATAAATAAATAAGGATGGCAAATATACAACCTAATGTTGCAACATAGGGAATAAGAAAAGCAAGAGCGAATTAAACCCTAAAGTGGTAGGAGGAAAGAAGAAACAAAGGTCAAGAGAAAGAAGTAAAATAGAGACAAAAAATTAGTACAAAAGATCAAAGAAATGGAAAGTTATTCTTTGAAATTATAAACAAAATTAACAAAACATTAGTTAAAGAGAAAAGAACCAAATAAATAAAATCAGAAATGAAAAAGGAGATATTACAACTGATATCACAAAAATATAAAAGGTTATTAGAGGGAACCAGCAGTTAGCGTAATGGCTATGTCGCTGGACTCCCACGTAGTCGACCGCGGTTCGCGTCTCGGACCCGGTGGCTTACAACTCACGCCGGGCGCGTGTGCGTGCGTGCCCAAGATCCCGAGAGGAGAATGGAGGAGAAGGGATTGCGGCGTGACCATCCCCCCCTGGGGGGTGATTTCTCGCTTTCTGTCTCTATGTCTCTCTCTGTCTGTCTGGCGAGCGCACGCGCCCTATAGCGAAAAACCTCTCCAAAAAAAAAAAAAAAGGTTATTAGAGACTATTATGAACAAATATATGGCAACAATCTGGAAAACCTGAAAGAGATGGATAATTTCCTGAACATGATCTACCAAGATTGAGCCAGGAAGGAATAGAAAGTCTGAACAGGCCAAGAGCAAGAAGATTGAATCAGAAATAGTCTCCTAACAAAGAAAAGCACAGGTCCAGATGGTTTCATTGCTAAATTTTACAAACCGTTTGAAGAAGACCTAATGTCACTTCTCAAACTACTCCCAAAAATCCAAGAGGAGAGAATCCTTCCAAACTCATTTTATGATGTCATCACTACCAATACCAAAAGCAGAAAAGGACATAACAACAACAAAATAAAAGTACAGTCCACTATCTCTGGTGAACATAGATGCAAAAACCCTCAACAAATTACTAGCAAACTGATTTCAACAGCATAACAAAAATGTTACACACCATTATCAAGTAGCATTTATTCCTAAGATGCAAGAACGATCCAACATATGCAAATCAATAAACATGATATGTCACATCAACCAAAGAAAGGAACTACATGATCATATCAATAAATGCAGAAAAAACATTTGACCGAAATACAACATCTTGTTATGATTAATATTCTCAACAAACTAGGTATAGAAGGCATTATCTAAATATAATAAAGGCCATATATGACAAACTCATAATTAGCTCATACTGAATGGGGAAGAGTTGAAAGAACTGGAACAAGACAAGAATACCCACTTCTTGCACTCTTACTTAGGATAATGTCAGAAATCCTATCCAAAGCAATTAGGTAAGGAAAGAAATTAAGAGCGTTAAAACTATAAATGAGGAAGCTAAATCGTCCCTGTTTGCAGAAAACATGATCATATACCTACAAAAATTTAAAGGATCTACCAAAACACTCTTAGATTTGATAAATAAAGTTGCAAGATAAAAATCAATGTACAAAAATCAGTAACTTTCTTTGTACACCAACAACAAACTAGCAGAAAAAAAAAATAGAAGTAAATTTCATTTATGATAGCAGCCAAAAATAAAATATCTATGAATAAATTTAATTAAGTAGATAAAGATATCTACATCACAGGACCAGCAGTTGACATAATGGTTATATCACTGGACTCCCACATAGTCGACCATGGTTTGAGTCCCAGACCTGGTGACTTAAAACTCATGCTGGGCACATGTATGTGCATACTCAAAATCATAAGAGCACTCTCCCTCATGAAAACAAACAAACTTCAAACAAAACAAAACTAAGTTATATAAATGGGATTCTCATGATGAAAATCAATCACACTGCAGCAGCTGTGTCTTTACCTTTTGATAACTGACCTAACAAATAAAAATGTATGTGCTTCATGGCTTTCTTCCTGAGTTTTTTAACTTCTTTAAAAAAATTGAGTTTTAAAAAGATAAGGATTTGGGACCAGCAGTTAGCATAATGGCTATGTCACTGAACTCCCATGTTGTCGACCGTGGTTCAAGTCCTGGACCCAGTGGCTTAAACTCATGCCGGGCACATGTGCGTGTGTGCCCAAGATCCCGAGAGGAGAATGGAGGATAAGGGATTGCGGCGTGACTGTCCCCCCTGGGGGGTGATTTCTCGCTTTCTGTCTCTATGTCTCTCTCTGTCTTTATGGCAAGTGCACGCGCCCTGTAGCAAAAACCTCTCAAAAAAAAAAAAAAAAAAAAAAAAAAAAAAAAAAAAGATAAGGGTTTTCTTTCATGTATGTAAATTTCTGTATTAGCTATTGATATTATTGCTCTGGTTAAAGAAATGACTATTATTTCACAGTAACCTGTGGTCCTGTTTTGATGACATATTTAAAGCATTTTGACATCTTGGCAACTTTTCCTAGGATCAAAATTCTAAATTAAGCCTTTTTGAACTAAACTTTGACTTTGGGACTTTCCATCAAAAGATATATCTCATTTTGTAGAGATATAATCTAATTAGGTTTATTTGGAATGTTGAGTTATATTGTAAATAGGGTCAAATAATACAGTAATACCAAATATCATTTAAGATTTTATTTATATAAATATGGTATTGATATAAATGTCCTAAAAACTATGTAAAATTTGTAAAAGTCTGATAGTCCTGATATCTGATAGTCCTGTAAAAGTCTGATAGTCTGATAGTCCTATTCACATAATTATGATTATGTTAAAATGCTATATGCAATAGAAATAACTAAATTTCTTTGTCAATTACACCATTATTATAATGAACTCTCAAAGATTTTTAACTATGGCTATTCTAAACTTTTTGTCATCCACAGTTATTGTTTTGATAACTTCTCTAGAAGTATTTGCAAATGGCTATAGTTAAAAATTTGCTTCTCATGGAAAAGACTCTAACAAGTACTTCTGAATACAGTTTGTGATAACTTTAAAATCAATGGATCAAGTAAAGTCTTCAAATCACTATTAGACAAGAAAACCAATACATTCATAAAACCACTAATTAAGATCAAGTAAAACAAAAAAATCAATTACATAAAATTAATTTTTGGATAAAAATTATTTTATAACTTTTATTTGAGGCATTGCTGATTCTTCAGTTAAATATTTTGCTTTCTTGGTTATTCTCTTGAAGCATCTACAGTTTGCGGCAATTTGGTAGAGTATATTTTTGTGAACAAAGGTAAAAATATTAATTTTTCTTTCTATTTTATCCCTCCAAATTAAAAAAAAAATGAGTATTCTTTTGTATGCCAGTATAGTGGTTTTCATATGTTCAATAAGAATCTGCTCTCTTTAAATAGGGTACAACCAGAAACATTAGTTTTGACTGGAATGTCATATTTAAACTGTCTATGGGTACTATAAATAAAAGTCTGAGATCTGCCTTGGTTTGTCCTCTTAGCATTATGAGGTGTTTTTGTTTTTGTTTTGTTTCTTTTTTTAAACCCAATTTGAAATTACTATGTGGCAAATCAATATGCTCATTGCACTACGTAAATGATCAAGCCAAATATGATAAAACTAGACTTAATTTACAAACAAATTAGCCTTCCCCTGATTATCTTTGGTAAAAATTGGGATGACTACAGAGAAAAAATATGTTTCTAAATAAACACTATGATGCACCAGTTATTGTGCATTGTTTTTGAGTTTTTATTATCTACCTGCAGACTGGATTAAATCCTAAATTCTTCTAGGTTCCTCCAATTCATATTTCTCCCACTTTTCTCCCATGGAATTACTAAGAATAGGAACCGTTTAAAGGCACTGTAAGGTAAAGTTAGACAATTTGTTGTAAATATCAAAGGACTTGCCTCATGCCTGATATGTGGGTTATGCAGATTCATCAAACTGCCTAATGCCATAACCAGAGGCATTCAGACTATGAAGATATTGACAAGAAATAAGAAATTGACATCTTCATGTTGTGACTAGCTTTTTCCAAGAACATTAGAACAAGGTTCTCCACCGTAATGAGACTCTTGCCCTTCTCATTTTCCTTTGCTTGTACCCACCTTTTTCCACTTGACAGGGTAATGGTAGAATTGGAGTTTCACAATCGGTAGCTTCTGCAGGTAATTTGACAAAATGTTGGGTTACATCAAACCTAGATCTAAGAGATCCTTTAGTCCTTTGATCCACCTAGTGGTCAACTTTGGCAACATCCCCAATGGAACTTTTTGTTCAAATTGTACCAAGGGTTCCCTTTTACGCTTCAATTTAACCCAGTCATGAGATACCAAATAATGAAACTGCTAACCCGACTATACAAGTAAGTAAATGACTTGGGCCAGCCAGTGGCATAGTAGTTGAGGCAGTTGGATCCCACATGGCTGACCATGCAGTTCAAGTCCTAGACCTGGTGGCTTAAAAAACATGGCTGGCATGTAGGCACGTGTGCCCAAAATCCTGAGAGGAGAATGAAAAGACAGGATTGCAGTATGACCATCTCCCCTGGGGGATATTTCTCTCTCTCTTTCTCTGTCTCTGTCTCTGTCTCTCTTTGGCAAGCATATGTGCCTTGTAGCAAATTTTAAAAATAATCCCTATGGTTTTTTGGTTTGTTTAATTGGGCTCTTGGTTCATAACCATTGTACAAATTGAATTTGCTGCATTCCTGTTGGTTTTACTTTCCATTTCCCTTTCTAATTTTTGCCCATCAAATTTCTGAAGAAGTACAACTTTTAACAGAATAATGCTGGCCCAGTGCTTTGAAACAATAACCAACGTCTAGTAGAAATGAAACTGTCACAATTTGAACTTAACACTGGACTTCAGGTATACTTTCCCTGACAGACACTCCCTCCAGACCTTCCCTGTTACTCAAACATAGCTAAAAGGGTTTTTAACACTGACTTCTAGTCTCCAATCATTTTCTTCTAATGTGAAACCAGACCAATAAGTAGAAGAGCTACATCCTGGCATCAAGGGATAACTAAAACCTGACCATGAGATGATTGATCAGTGGTGCTTTTGAAGAAAAATCTTGATCAAAAGGAGGAAATGTGAAAGTTGTCTGTATCAATATAGAGTCATTTTTTTCAACTTGTGTTAAATGCTTACTAAACAGAGCCAGGGAAGGCCATGAGAGGGCCAGTTCTCATGCACATATTCCTGATAATGATAACTTCTCAAGACTGCTAGAACCACAACCTTACACAAAGGCCACTGAAATCTCACATGAAAAAATACTTCTGCAAAGACATTGTCCAGAAACCACCTATCCAAACTTGGACTGATGCCACCCTTGTTATTAATCCTAGTAGCCAAAGACTGTTGTGCCTAAGCAATGTATGTAATCCCTCCTTACTTTTCTTTTTAAAAAATTTGCCTTTCCTGGGACCAGCAGTTAGCGTAATGGCTATGTCGCTGGACTCCCGTGGTTCGAGTCCTGGACCCAGCGGCCTAAACTCACGCCGGGCGCGTGTGCGTGCGTGCCCAAGATCCCGAGAGGAGAATGGAGGAGAAGGGATTGCGGTGTGGCCATCCTCCCTGGGGGGGTGGTTTCTCGCTTTCTGTCTCTCTGTCTCTCTCTGTCTGTCTGGCGAGCACACGTGCCCTATAGCGAAAACCTCTAAAAAAAAAAAAATTGCCTTTCCTAACCTCCCTGAATATTCCCATTGTTTACTATGGTAAGCATATTTTCCATTGCAATGCTCGTTCTTGAATGAATATTATTTTCCTTTTTAGAGAGTCTGTAACTTAGAGATGGACATTACCAACACACAGCATCCCCTTCTCATATGCTATTCTTAAAGTAAATTTAACTAATCCCTATTTCTCTCATGTACCTCAGGCTTTCCTCCCTTATTCTCTATATCCATGCTGTTTTCTCCAACTCTGCTGTGTTTTGTGAAATGCAAGTCAGTTGCAATATTTATCTTATGTAACATATCAGCAGGATTTAACCCAATGACAGCTTCCTCTTTCTTGAAATGATCTTTCCTCCCTCAGCTTCTGGGACGTCTTACTCCCCACAGTTTTCTCCAACCTCTCTGGCTTCTCTTTCTCCTTTATCAGACGCACTCTCCTCTCCTTCTCAACCTGTAATGTGGGTGTGGATCCGGAGCTGAGTCTTTAACCTTCTTCCTTTTTCTGTATTTTCTCCCTAGGTGGTCTCATGTACCCATGATTTGCAAAAACAAACATAATGTACTGTTCAAGGCTGAGTAAGATGAAGATGTCTATATCTCTGATTTGATTACTATACACTGTATGCATGCTTTGCAAAACCATGCTATACCCTTTTAAATGTACAATTATTATGTGTAAATCAAATCACAATTTGGGGGGAAAAAACTTGCCCATGTTTACATATAGCTAATAAATGCAAAGAAAAAAATCTGAAAGAAAGAAAAAAAAGACATCCTTACAAAGGAATTCTCAAATTTCTGTACTAAACTTCTACTTCTCCATTATCTCCAGGCTCATGTATCCAACTGCATAGCTGATATCTCCACTTGGACCTCAAATTAGGTTGAATTCTCCATCTCTCCTCCCCCTTACACACTATTTCAATAAACCTCCAATCTGTCATTCTTTCCCATATCAATGAATGACAACTCTAAGCCAGAAGTCTAAGCCAGAAGTTCCCCTTCTCCTGAATCCCATAGATCCAGTCACTATATATGAAGTGCAAGTTTTGGGACCAGCAGGTGGCATAATTGTTACATCGCTGGGCTCCCACGTAGTCGACCATGGTTTGAGTCCCGGAACTGGTGGCTTAACACTCATGCCAGGCGCATGTGCATGCATGCGCCAAGATCCTGAGAGGAGAATGGAGGAGAAGGAACTGTGGCATGGCCCTGCCCCCTGGGGGATGATTTCTTGCTTTCTGTCTCTGTCTCTCTCTCTGTCTCTCTGACAATTGCACACGCCCTATAGCAAAAAAACTCTTTAAAAAGAGGACAAGTTTTGTAAGATGACAAATGGTAAGTTCTGTTTTAAAATTATTGAGTCTGGGGTACCTGCTGGTCACCCCAGTGGAAATATTAACGTGGATTAATGGATTTATAGCTGAGAAATGAGATCTGGACCAGAGATTTCTTGAGTCATTCCAAATTCACTGACATGAGAAATGAGTGAGAGGGAAATGTCCCAAGTCCCAGATTTTTAGTTTGGATGTTTGAGTGGATGATGACACCATTCACTGTGATAACAGAACATGGGAGATGAAACATTTTCAAGAAAGGTGATGGGGTCAGTCTTAGATATGTTGAGTTTGAGTTGCCCATGAAAAATACAAATGACAATGATAAGTAGACAATTGCCTATATAGTACTAGAACTCAGGGGGGCCAACAGATGGTATGGTGGTTAAGGTGACTGGACTCCCACATGGCCGACCATAGTTCAAGTCCCAAAGCTGGTGGCTTGCTTTCTCATTTTCCTTCTCTCGCTCTAAATCACTCTGTCCCTCTCTGGTCAAATTTTAACATAATGAAAAATAAAGTTAAATAAAATAATTCTTAAAAATTAACTCAAAAGAAGACCATAGCTAAAGATTAAACCTTAGGGAATATTAACATTTAAAGAATAAATGGAGGAAAGGGGGCCTACTCAGGAGTCTGAGAAAGACGAGCGAGAGAGGCCCAAGGATAGCCACCCCATGTTGCCAACAGACAAGAGTCAGCACATCAAAATATCATAAATATGGCAGCACTCTGGCTTTTCCAGTTCTTGTTTTTTTTTTTCTTTTCCTCCAACTTTATACCCTCAGTTATATAGTTAGGAAACTCAAAGATGCTGAGAGCTAGAGCTGGATGAGAGCTTAGAGAGCATCTGATCCATGATATGGGAGTAAAGTGCATAGATACCAGAGCCCAAGTGCCTGTTTGACCTTAGGCAGAAAACTTGCCTCTCAGTTTAACTCTCCTGTAAAACGTAGATAGTATGTTCTTCATAGGGCTGTAATGAGGATTATACAAGTTAACATTTATAAAGAACTTAGAATAATGATGGGCAAACACTACATACATGCTTATTAGAATAAATAAAATACAATAGAATTATCCAGGGAGATTCCGGTTTAATTGATATTATCTGGAATGAGCCATCAGTGTTTATTAAAAACTTCTTAAGGTATTCAAATGGGCAACCAGGGTTAAGAACCAGTGATCTAGACCAACACTTCTTAAACTTAACTGTCCATGAAACTCACCTGCAGATCATGTTAAAATGTAAACTCAGATTCAGTAGATTTGGGGCACAGGTTATAATTTTAATAAGCAACCAGGTGATACAGATTCTACTAGTCTGTGGAGAACACATTGAGTAACAAGGGTCTAATCCAGTTTTCTTCATTTTCCAATTGAGATTAGTGATTTGCCCAAGGACACAGAGAAAATTGGTAGCAGAATTGACTCAGGGCTCTAACTTCTAACTGTCCCTTCTATCTCCATCTTTACTACTACCTCACAGCAAACAAAATGTGTTATTGATGTCCAAGAGTAGCAGCTCTCGGCCTTTTTCTCCATATCAATATATCTGAGATACAGGACATTCCCATGCTTGACAAAGGCATAGGCAACTCTGGGGTTCCTGTTGTTTCCAAATCTCTAGCTATACTTCCCTCAGTCTCTGCTATTCCAGGAAATGTGTCCATGTACAAATGAATAAGGGTGACACAAATAGCAGTTCATCTCTGAACATGCTTGAACTTTTCCTTGAATCACCCACAACTTTGGTCCACTCCTAGTAACACGACCACTCCATGCCTCACCAGCAGTCTCGTTCACATCAGCACAATGGTATTGCCCTTTTAGGGAGCTTTTGCCATTGCTTTTTAAAAGGATTCCTCATTGTGACTCCCCTTTTAATATAAATCTACAGGAAATTAGGGGAAATATCCTCTAATAGATTTTATAAAAATTTGGGCTTTCTGAGCTGAGGGTTACTTGAAATGGGCTGTGCCGATGGTGTTCAGTGACCTTAGGCTGTAAGGGTTCACTGGAGAATCTGGGTGGCTATGTGAGCACCAAGGCCTAGCAGGGGGTAGGGAAGGGAGCTTTATTCCTCCTTGTTAGCAGCCTCTGGAAGACTCGGGTGCCACAAGATTCTCCTCCTCCCCAGCAGCCACATTCATGATTTTCCAAGAGGTCTTGTCCCCCATCAACTGCTCCACCTGCTCCTCGATTCATTTAAATGTCAGGCCAGCTGTGCCAATTAGCACTGGCCCAACCAACCAGAGCTTGCAAAGAAATGAGGTGTAAATGCGAAAGTCAGGATGAAGAGGCATTTACAAAATGCTCCCTCTCGCCTTCCCAGACCTGCTCTTATATTTCTTCAAGGTAGGGAGGCTTTTTTATAAGATGCTGTGGGAGTACGGAGAGCAACACATGTGCAACAGAAAGCAAATAGAGCCAGGAAAGCCCTTAGTGAGCTGATCTTTCAGGTTTTGTTTGCAGAGCTGTGTTGAACTTTCTGGAAACCTTATGACATTCGACAGGGGAAATAAAAGTACCTCTGTGAAGTGTTCACATGGGGATTGTTAATAAGCAGTACACGCAACTGTGTGTATGGATTAATCAGACTCATTAGAAGGAAAATGTTGATAATTGTGTCCAAATGTGCTTACGTTCTGTGACA
The DNA here is from genome assembly GCA_026018925.1 of Tupaia tana. Lineage (NCBI taxonomy): Eukaryota > Metazoa > Chordata > Mammalia > Scandentia > Tupaiidae > Tupaia > Tupaia tana. Next base: position 16,464,286 of record JAKSZU010000009.1, read on the forward strand.
GATACAAGAGTCACTTGGGACTTGTGTGAGATGGCCATATGCACCCCTATTTGTATTACAGACTATATTTAAATATCAGGCGCCAGGATCAAATGACTGCTTTATGACAGACAACAGTCTACACCTTCTTAAGTTTTTAACTGAGTCAAATTGGGAATGCCATGTCAATGCAGCCAAATGATGATTGTAATTAGCACTGCTGCTTTAAATCCCCCTTCCTCCAAGTTTGCTCAGAGAAACAGTCCTTATTTCTGCTTGTTCTCCATCTTAACAAAGTGCAGAAGCAACCACTCCCAGCTCTCAGGTCTGCTGCTCCCAATTTGTATCACTAGCAATGATGTCGAGGAATGTCCCAGTGCAAAATCAGGCAGCATGCTAGAGCAGACAGAGTTCAAGAGACCCAGAGGTGAGTCCATGATCTGCCACTAACTGAACTGATAAGCCTTCTGGCACTCTCAATCCCAATTTCCTCTTGAGTAAATGAAGAGAATAAATAAGGTCATTTAAAAGATGATTTCTCAATCCTACCTGTCAGGGTTTCTCCAGACCAGTTTTCTTTCTCTTAAGTGTCATTGCACAGCCACTGATGCGTCTGTGCCTGATATATTTGTGCACAGATTTTTCTTTTTCTTTTTAATTAATTAATTAATTTTACATTCATTCCCTAAGCATCGTCATAGCATACAAAATGTGATTTTCCATTCAGAAAATACTGCATAGTGGCTTATTCATACATGTTATCATCAATATTTTTCCATTTTTGGTTTTATCTATATATAATGTATATATATTTCCCCCCCTATTTCTCACTCTCTGCCATTCCCCACCCTCCTCCCGCACTATCTCTGGTGTCTACAGTTGCTTTCCATTCCTTTTTTCACCCACGTTTTATTGATTCTCAAAATATCTTAAATAATCCACCTGTTTTCAATAGCAAGTTCAGCTGATATATACATATCTGAGAACACATGTCTGACTTTAGGCATGAAACTCTGAGTAGAATGAATATACTATAAAGTAGTACCTAGCTGTTGCTATATAGCTTACTGCAGTCATTAAATAGGTGTTTTTTAAATACATTTTTTAATTTCAAGAAAATCAGTTTTAACTTTAATAAATCAAAATCAAAGAAATGGTAAGAGAGCCTTGATTAAAACTTAAAGCCAGGAAACATGTAATCCTAACCTGTTCAAATAGTAGGTATATGAACCTATTGGCAGCTCAAGACAAGACAAAAATTCTTAAATTCAGAAAACAAAGCCTAGAAGAAATTCAGTAATGTTTTAGTCAAAAGTCATAAGATTCTATCTCACCAGTTCAGTCTCATGTACTTAATCTATTTTCTGTTGTGGTCTGATCTTGCCGATTAAATTCTGGGATATAATATTCAACTCCAAATTTGTCCCTACCATTAAGTTGGCCATTTTCTTAGTTGTTTTTGAACTCTTATTTCTGTGTGTTTGTATTTAATCTTCCTGGTATATCACTCCCTTCAGAACTTCTTGGAGAGCTGGTCTGGTATTGGTAAATTCTTTCAGGTTTTATTTATCTGAGAATGTTCTTGTCTTTTCTTCCCATATGAAGGATAATCTTGCCGGGTACAGTATGTTTGGTTGATATTGCTTTTCCCTTAACACTTTGAATATGTTTTTCCATTCTTCCCTTGCTTGCATTGTTTCTGATGAGAGGTCTACTATGAGGCTGATGGGATATCGTTTGTAGGTAACTTGATGTTTCTCTCTCACCAATCTTAGTAGCTTGTCTTTGTCTGTGGTTTTGGTCAGTTTGGCTATGATGTGTCTTGGAGAAGCTCTTCTTGGGTTGATTCTATTTGGGGTCCTTTGTATTTCTTGGGTTTGGATCTTTGAAAACCTCCCTAGGTTTAGAAAGTTTTATTCCAGGATTTCATGGAATAGTTTATCAATGTTCTACATTTGAGATTCTATTTTCACTATGATCTAGTCTGCTTTTAATACTTTCAAGGGAGGTTTTGACTTCCTGTATTATATAGCCTTCATCTCTGACAGTTCCATCTTATTATTTTTTATCATGTGTATTTCCTCTTTCAGATCTTGCAAGAACTTCCTCACCTCCTGGAACTCGTTGGCTCCTTTCTCCTGCCTTTTCTGCAGTTCATTGTCTCTCTTCTCTTCCATCTCTGTTAGCTTTGTCACTATGAATATTCTAAATTCTTTATCTGACATTTCTGTGAGTTCCATTGTACAGTCTGGGGATGAAAAGGAGTTATTCTTTTCCATTGGAGGAGAGGTATTTTCTTGCTTTCTCATATTTCTTGTGACCCTGTGGTGATTTCTGGTCATCTGATGGATTGTGTGTTTCTTCCTAAAGCTTGAAGTTCAAGCTGAGCATTCAGAGGTGTGCAGGAGGAGATGATCTGCATTCTCTCTTCCATTGCATTTTCACTCTTTGTGCATCAGATTCAGTGGGAATTGAAGAATATTCTGACCCTAATCATATTCACATGTTTTGATACTGTTCACTTTGACCTGTCTAGACACTCAGTGTGTGGGGGCTGAGCAGCCAAGGAATGAAGTTAAAGGAAAAATTAAAAGAATTAGAGAAGAAGAAAGAAGAAGAAAAAAAGGAAGAAAGAAAAAAGACAATAAAAAATTTATATTTTAATTTTAAAAAGCAAAATATGAAAACTATGTGGTGTGAAAGAAATATTTCACAGCTCAAGTTCAGTAACCATCTCAGGATGGGCCTGGGTTTGTGCCTTTCGTAAATGGGAGGGAGAAAGGCACAAATCAGCATGATAAAGGAAGGGCTTGAGAGCCCAGAGAATACTTTACCTTAAAAAATTGTTTTTAAATGAAAAGACACAGAGAGACAGAGAAACAGAAAGACAGAGAGAAGGATACAGAGGTAGCCCTACCCACTAGAAATTAACCTGGAAGGAGAAGTCTCAGCAGAATATCTTCATTTTTATTCCCTGAAAGCAATATTTCACAGCTTAAGTTCAGTAGCCATCTCAGGATGGACCTTGGTTTGTGACTTTCCCACTATAAATGAATCTAGAGGGAAAAGTCTCAGCAGAATATCTTCATTTTTAGTCTCTGAAAGCAATATTTCACAGCTTAAGTTCAGTAGCCATCACAGGATCTGTGCTCAGATTTCTGCTTTCTACTAAAGTGTCAAAGTCCCCAAAGCTGGAGAAAGGAGGAGGCTGGTAATAATCTGTAGGTTTGTTTCAGCTTTTTCAAACCATCTCCCCAAAGTCTCCAGAATTTCTGTACTAAGCATGCTTGCAAGGCAGAACCTTGATATGTCTTTGATGAATGGGTATTAGTACTTAACATGAGGATTAGGAATTTGGGTCAGACACAAATTCTAGATATCAAGTTCAACAGAGGGGACAGATCTGGATTTGCATCCAAACTGCCCCATTCTGTGTGACCTTGAGCATGTTACATAACCTCTTAGAGTCCCTGGTTTTTGTTGTTGGTGGTGGTGTGTGTATGTATATATGTGTGTGTTTCTGTAAAATGGGGATGCTAATAATAGGACCTATCCTACCGGGTTCTGCTAAGGATTGAAAGAGATAAGATGCACACCTTCCCAGGGCATGGTGAATATTTACTAAAGGGTAGGTCTGATGATCAAACTCTTCATTACCCTCCTGCACATGCAACAGTTGGAAGAGCAGATGTCTCTCTGTTGGCCTGAAGTTCTTACACACCCATGTATCTATCATAGATCCTCAGACAGAAATGCTGGAAGTAATGCTGGATGCAGAAGGAAAATGAGTGGAATGGACCCACATACAGAGAAAAGAAAGAAGGAAAAAAAGGCAAAGGCATATTTTATAGAATTTCAGGTGATAGATTCCCTATAGCTTTCGATGTCTTGTTTTGAGGTTGTGGTTGTGACTGTAGCTGTGGTTGTTTCCAAAATGGAACATCTTTCCTTTTCCATCAGAAATAATCTAACAATGCCCTACAAGTGAAACAGAAAGACAGCTGCCTTTATTCTTTTTCACATATTAGATTATAGTTCAAACTACTTAGTATAAGAAATACAGAAGGCACAAGATTCCTGAAAAAGTCCCAATGGTTCCCTCCTGGGTTTTAGGACTATAAACCGACTAGCAGAATACATTACTTTGAAGTGTGCTATTTTGCCTTCTCATCCATCAAATTCAAGATTGACATGATTTGAGCTTTGCTTAGATACCTGAGATGACAGCCACATCCTCTTCCTTTACTGTTACTAGCCCAAGAAACTTTTCTTTCCAATGTCTTATTAGGCCTTCTGAGAAATAACAAGACAGACTAGATGCTGAGAAGCTTTTCTTCTGCTATTGTTTTCACTGTCCTCTTTAGAAGAAATAGCAATTAAAGAAAAATAAAGTGCAATTATCTTAAAATAGGGGGGGAAAGTATGAGCAAACAAACAAAATCACAAAATGTTCCTCTTTCCACTGAAAACAAAAATCTATTACGTTTTCTCTCTTGGGATCCCAAAGACCTCACTTGGCACATGCTATCAGGGCATTTAATAAATACTGTTTAATGGGATGATGATGGTGGTGATGATGAAGATGATGACTTTTAATGATGAGAACAAATGCCTCCCCACCATGCACATGTATGTCTTAGCCTTCTCTTCTGTAATGGAATTGAGGCCCTTCCTTCCCTAGGGAAGATTGCAGAAGAGTCCAGTGCAGGGCATTGAAGTTCTGATTCCCGATTTACAAGCACTGTGTCCTCAGACAAGTTATTTAACCTCTTCGGTTTCCTCAAATTTTTAATTTTTTTGTTTTTTTTTAATTAATTTTGCCACTGGGTAGTTACGTTTCTGAACTCCCACATGACTGACTACAGTCTGAGTCCCCGACCCAGCAGCTTGCATTCTCACTTTCTCCCTCTCTTTCTGTCTTTCTCTGCTGAGCACACATGGCCTATAGCAAACTTAAATAATAATACTAATAATAAATAAAATAAAAAATATTTTTTAAAAAAATGAGAAAACTGAGGGACCAGCAGTTAGCGTAATGGCTATGTCGCTGGACTCCCATGTAGTCGACTGCGGTTCGAGTCCTGGACCCAGTGGCTTAAACTCATGCCGGGCGCGTGTGCGTGCGTGCCCAAGATCCCGAGAGGAGAATGGAGGAGAAGGGATTGCGGCGTGGCCATCCCCCCTGGGGGGTGATTTCTCGCTTTCTATCTCTCTGTCTCTCTCTGTCTGTCTGGCGAGCACACGCGCCCTATAGCAAAAACCTCTCAAAAAAAAAAAAATGAGAAAACTGGGCTCCATAGCCTGGTTGCTAAGGTAGCTAGATCCCATATGGCTAATCCCACGGTTTCAGTCCTGAACTCCGTGACTTGGAAAGCATGCCAGGTGCATGTGCATATATGCTCAAAATCCTGAAAGAAGAAGAGATGGAGGAAAAGGGATTACAGCATGACCATGGGAGGGTTCTTTTTTCTTTCTCTGTTTTGGTCTCTCTCTCTCTCTCTCTCTCTCTCTCTCTCTCTCTCTCTCTCGCAAGCACACACACACCCACTGGCAAAATTAAAAAAAAAAAAAACATACACTTTGAATTTCAACCCTTGTAGCTTGAAAAACACACTGGGTAGATGTGCAGGTATGCACATCCAAGGGTGTAGAAATGAAGAAGGAATCACACATGGTAGTGTTTCTCACACTATCATGCCCTATGGGGGGGTAATTTTTCCTCTCCCTCTCTCTCTGTCGCTGTCTCTGGCAAATACATGCACCCTCTGTCAAATTAAAAAATTTAAATGAAGAATGTTCTCCTCTCTTCTCTCATTTTATTAATCCTTTCAGTGCACTTTCCTTAACTGCCTTTTGGATATTTTTTTTTTTTTTGACATTTTACGCTGTTTGAGAATGTATGGTAGCGGCGGTGGAGGAAAGCTTTCCTTAAAATGAGAAGATGCACCCTATGTCTATCAAAGGATGACTAGATAAACAAAATATGATACGTACATGCAACAGAATATTATTAAGCCTTACTAAGGAAGGAAATCCTGGTGCATGCTACAACATAGATGAACCTAAGGACATTCTGCTGAGTGAAATAAGCCAGTCACAGAAAAGAAAACACTGTGTGGTTCTACATACATTATATAGGACACCTAGAGCAGTTAAATTCATAGGGACAGAAAGTAGAATGGTTGCCCAGGGCTGGGGGAAGAGAGAATGATGTTGCTGTTTAATGGGTATGGAGTTTCAGTTCCGTGAGATGAAAAAGTTCTGGAAATCTGTTGTATAGCAATGTGAATATGCTTAATACTACCTGTAAAAAACTAGCTTTAAGTGATTCATTTTCAAGAATAGCTTAACAAGGGACCAGCAGGTGGTGTGGTGGTTAAGGTGCTGGACACTCCCACATGGCTGACCGTGGTTCGAGTCCTGGACCTGGTGGCTTGGTTTCTCACCTTCCCTCTTTCTCTCTGTGTATCTCTCTGATCAAATTAAAATACAATAAATGAATAAAAGTAAATAAATAATTCTTAAAATAAAAGAATAGCTTAACAAAAGTTGCTTAACCAGCATGTAGATGTGACAACCCCAGAAAGTACACATTCTCAAAAAGTTCTTAAACAAACACAACTCAAAAACTAGTTCCCTTTGAGAAATGACGTCTCAAGATGGTGGCCAGTCACCAGCCCTTTGTTCCTTTTACTTCGCAGTTCTTCTCCCTCCTCTGGACATTTGATGGCCCTTTTTTGTGGGCTTGTCCAGAGGCTGCACCTTAATACCTAATAAGGGAATAATAAAAGTTAGGGCCAGTAGGTTGCATAGTGGTTAAGTCATTGGACTCCCACATGGTCAACTGTGGTTCAAGTCCCAGATCTGGTGGCTTAAAGATCACACCAGGCCCGTGTGTGTGTGTGTGACCAAAATCCCAAGAGGAGAAGAGACTGTGGCATGACCATCTCCCTGGTGGTGACTTCCCACTCTCTCTCTCTCTTTCTCTGTCTCTGTATCTCCAGCGAGCACACATGCCCTAGAGCAAAAATCTCTCTAAAAACTAAACAAAGCTAAACAAAACAAAGTTTAGGCATCATCTGGGAAGATTGTACATCTCATAGTACTCATTCAATGAGGAACTAGGGAAGGGACTTGTGCAGTAGGGAATAAATTGCTTGTTGTAACCTATTTGAGCATGCTTGCCCGTGAGACACCTGATTTTGTAAGACCTCCATTAAAGTCTTTCTTCCCTGTACCTCAGGTCTCTGTGCCCATTCTTTGGCATTGGACAGATGAGCATGTCTCTCACACTACCAAACTGCCTTTACCTTAACAATGGTAAGCTTTATGTATTTTTTCACCACAATAAAAAAATAGAAGATGTAGATTCCACAGTGATCAGAGAGCTTCTGTGGAGTGGCATAAATCTAACAGGTGCAGGTATGTCCCATTACAACTTCCATTTCAAATGAAGGCCTGCACTCAACACACACACACCTCTCTTTCATTAGCATGACTTTTTGCATCTTTTTATTTATGATCCTACGAGTGAGGCTCATTTCAGGGTAGGTGACTAAGGAGGCAGAAGTGCATGCGACAAGCCTTTTTCCACCAGTGCCTCGCAACTGACATTTAGAAATTTTCTACACCCCCTAAGGAAGAGCACACAGGAATTTGCAGCTGCTCATTTCAACCATATCCCTTTATTACTGGTAGTTCTCTCAAACTTACTTTATGTGAACTTTTGGCTACATTTGTGAATCAACGGAGTCACTATGTACATATGAAAAACATGTACAACACATATTTAAAACCCCAGAGCTGGGGCCAGCAGATGGCGTGGTACTTAAGGGTGCTGGACTCCCACATGACTGACCATGGTTCAAGTCCTGCACCTGGCAGCTTGCCTTCACAGTTTTTCTCTTTCTTTCTCTCTCTCACTCTGTCCCTCTCTGGTCAAATAAAAAAAAAAAAAGATTAATTAATTAATTTAATTTAATTTAATCATTCTTAAAAAAATAAAATAAAACCCCAGATCCTACCTTTAAATATCCTCATTGATGTGAAAAAAAAAAAAGAGGGACTCTAAGGCAAAAATGACCTAACAGCATGAAATTGATAGGCACAGTGACTTAGAGAAAAAAGAAAACCTAGCTCTGGTTAAAACTTCACCTTGTTGACCTTGGGTTGTTTGTTTTTGTGTGGTGATTTCTAGCCAGTCTTGGATGTTTTAATTTATCATAGTGTTAGTATCAACAAGGCAATTCATTGTTGAAATGTTTTAAATATTTCCAGCCTAATTGAGGACGTTAATATATTTTTGACCCCTAATCATTTGCATAATAAACTGAACAAATCTCTATGTTTTTCTTTTGTAATTGAGGTTTATTGGCTGTGTCACGGATCAGTACAGGCATTTCAGTTTGTACCATGTCTTATCAGTGGTCCCCACCTACCTTCTTGTACAAACCAGAGGGATATTTTTATCAGCTGTTTTGTAAATGCAAGTTTTTTAGTAGCCCTAGAAACATTTTAAAACAAATCTTATTACCAGCTTCCCTAGAAAACAAACATAATTTGCTAAAAGTTAAAACCCAGGAACAAATGGAAATGAGAGAGTCCAAATCATCTTCTTTCTGTTCTGACAATGTCCCTGGATTTATCATCAAGGTCCATGGCCTTGCCTGTCCCTCCTCTATAATTTCTTCCAGTGCCCTCTTACTAGGGACTGTTTACAAAATAGTCTCCTAGTCATTCGTGAACAATCGGATGTCTGCGTCATAATAGTAGTAGCAATAGTCATGATGATGATGATGATAATTATAACAATAGCTAAAATTTATTGAGCCCCCAATATGTGCCAGGAATGGCACTAAATTTTGTATGAGCATGGTCTCCTTGTGTAAAAGTATTATTTATTTCATTTTATTTATTATTGTTATTATTATTATTTTTTAATTTGGCCAGAGAGAAATAGGAAAAGTGAGAAAGCAAGCCACCAGGTCCGGAACTCAAACTATAGTCAGCCATGTGGGAGGCCAGTTCCTTAACTACCACGTGCCACCTGCTGGCCCAATATGGTCTCCTTTAATGCTCACTAAAAAATATTATGAAGTAGATACCACAATATACAGATGAAGAAAGTTCACACAGAAAGTAACACATGGAGCAGTTAGGTCATACCTAATAGAGGTAGTAAGTGGAACTAGGTCTGTCTGATCCTTTCTGCTCCCTTATAACACCCCTAAGAACTGATTTTAGATTTAGACAAATATTATGAAGAACTCCAGGTATTATACTTCACATTTATACAATGTATGTAATTTCTGTTTTTCAACCAACCACCAGAACTTTTGTATGCGAGTGAATGATGCCACTCTAGGTTGCACTCATGGGAGGATGCACACTGACTGCAAGGATGTAAATATTGTTCCCAAATTTCTGCTGCTCTTTCTGTCAGAACGGCCTCCAAAACTCACTTTTAAGCCATGCAGGAAAATGTTTCTCCTTACCAGAGAGACAGAGCTCATTTAGAAATCCAAAATAATCATTGTCAAGCATGATCACCCACCTCATTCACCAGTGTGGGCTCTAATGATTTCTAGTTGTTTGTTCAAATATAACCTGTTTTCAGAAGACAAAGATTTGTCACTATTGAATAGATTCAAAGGAATGTGCGACAGGTTCTGAATGCAATTTAATAATTGGCTTTCTTCCTCCTCCTCAACATCTAGCATCTGTTTTGCCTTTTCAAAGTTTTGTGGTGAACAGGCAACAAGGAATCAAGAAGTTAATTTCTGAACTAGATATTTTTGCTCTGAAAAATCCCTCTAAAGTATAATGGTGAGTTTCAGAAAGCTTGCATTCTCCATCAGGCCTTCATAGATCCTGAAAATGATATCAATGGAAACAAGTTGCTACTTGGTCTTTGATTTAGTGTGACCAGAATCCAAGTGGTTCTCTGGAGGTTATTCACAGAGCAACCCGGGAAAACTACTTTTCACTCCCAGTCTCCTTCTGTTGGAACTGTTTACTCCAGTAACAAATTAATTGCTAGGATAAAACTCTTTTTCCTACTCTTTTGATGTATGTCTATGAAAGAAGAGAGAAAGCCCCTTTGCCAGGTGGCCTCTTGGAGATAAATGGGCCCTGGCAAACCAACTGCCAGTTGGTCGTCCTTGCCATCACCTTTAAATACATATTTCAAGCTGTCTCCCCTGCTCCTACTGATAAAATATTCTAGCATATTTATTGCCCAGGAAGTAATCATCTCAACATAAGCTTGATGTACCAAACCATAGGGCTAAGTAAGATGTATGTTTCATGGATCAATTACCTTCATGCAAATAGCACCTTGGTTTAATTTAACACTCTCATTAAGTGTCAAGCTTTTGCATTTGAGTGCCAGAAAGGACACAAGGAGGAATTGTTATTTGGTGCTATGGATATTATACCAACCTAACATCCCCGAGCCAAGCAACGAAGCTTTCTGGATGTGGGAAGTGCAAAAAAGGGAGGCAGGATACTTCAAGAGGCCCTGAGCAAGAGATGGCCAGACCTTGAGCAAGTAGGAAAGAAAACAAAAAGGCATCTGAATGAGATTGATGCTATAATTAAATGTCATGTCATATCTCTAGGATTATATATTGCCTTTGAAATGCCTGGAAGCATTGTAATCAACAAACAGTGGAGTAAAGGAGTTTCATGATCTCTTTTTCAAGTTAAGCAAACAGTGAACCGAGCCATTTGTCAGAGGCCCTTGTGAAATCTAGCATTTGCCCTTAGATTCCACTAAAAATCTCACTCTGAATAATACAGGGAGCAATATTTTTGCCAATTTATTGGAGGCTCACTGAGCTCTCAAACCTTTTCACCACCTTCTACTTCTCAACGTTCATTCCCAGACCCCCACATTTCTTCCCATCCTTTCTTTGGTAGCCACCTGAAGTGATTTTCACAGACCTCAAGAAACCGGTCTAAGATGTTACTTCATGTTAACATAGAGTTTTTACAACTGTCTTAAACCTGTGTTTAACTCTTTTATGGGGGGGGGGGGGTCTTTCAAAGGGCATTACCATATTATAATATTTTTGCCCCAGCCTTCCAGTCAGCTAAGCCCACAGGTGTATGCCACCACACCCAGACTGTTTGGGTTGGGCTGGGAACCAAATCCAGCCTCCCCGATCACCACACAGTGATGCCTTCCACAGCTGGGCTGACCTGTATTTAACTTCATCAGGTAACAAACTCAAATGAAACCCAGCTGAGGTCCTGGTGCGAAAAGCACATTATACACTAAATGTGTCTATAATATTCTCATTAGCGAGTAAAATTCACATTCTCACATGAACTGGAAATGCTTATTTTCTTCCCCAGGGTTTTGCCTCTTACTAGGCTGCCTTCATCATACTTAAGACACAGTAAAATATCCTTTATTGGTGCTTGTAAGTATGCAAGCCTGAAAGAGCTCTTTAGTCATTCTCTTCCTCAGTCTGGTTTTTAATATTCCTCAAGGGAGAAAAATTTGTTTTACATGTAACCTGACCACACGACAATGTCCAAATCTTTTATAAGCCAGTGAAATGTTATAATGAGCACTGCTAGAAAGTTAGCACTGTCTGTAACTGTCACATGCTTGCTGCATATTTGCCCCCTAGACAGGCTCCATCTGCATCAAGAAATGTTTTAGCCATACTAATGTGGCATTATAACCCTAAGTGCATTTGGCTTTCCTTGCTTGTAAATAGAAACAGGAAGTCCTAGGTTATAAGGCTGAACGGCTGGCTGTGGAAGCGGATCTTTATTCTTCCCCCATGTTATTTTCCTCCCATAGAAACTCCTGATTCTCAGTGACTTCACCTCTTGGTGGGCCTCATGAAAACTCAAATTGATAATCAGGATTTGAATTTTCCCCAGCTCTCCAGGGACTGCCAGCCACAGAGAGAACAGTCTCAATTTGCCATCTTTGTCAGCACAGCATGTTGCCTGCTACTAGTGAACCACAGAGCATGAAGGTAATCCCTCTCAAAGGCTGCATTTGCTGCTACTGAAGTTTGTGGAAACATCGAGTTTGGCAGAAGGAATTTCTCATGAGCTTGTCTAGTACTACCTGTGACCAGATTCTTTTTCTCTATTTTTTCTCCTCCACCTCTCTTTAAAATGTCATATATTGGGACCAGCATAATGGCATAATGGTTACATCACTGAACTCCCACGCAGTCGACCACAGTTCAAGTCCTAACTCAGTGGCTTAAAACTCACACCAAGTGTGTGCCCAAAATCCTGAGAGAAGAATGGAGGACAAGGGCCTGCAGCATGGCCAAGCCTCCTTGGGGCTGATTTCTCACTTTCTGTCTCTCTGACTCTCTCTATCTCTCTGGCAAATGCACAGACCCTATAGCAAAAACCTCTCTAAAAAGAAAAAAAAAAACCTCTCTCTTAAAAAAAATGCCACGTATTAGTTTTAAGTTTAGAAACCCAAGTGGTAAAACAGCTTCTAATGATATTCCCATATTTTCCAGCTGCCCCCAACACAAATCATGAGTGCTGTTCCTCTTAGCACTTGTAAACTTGTTTAGAGAATTCCTTTCCTTTGGAGTAGGCGAAAGGCCTAGTCCCCTTTTAGAATGCATGCTTCACCAGTCAACATCCTACATGAACATTGCTGCAGAGTTGCTGTGTGCCCCTCTTTTCGGGAGCAAAAAAAAATTCTTATTATCGATTGGTAAACACTTGTAACATGCATTGATAAGACTACAAGTAATGGCTATGGGTACAGCCCTGAAAGGACTGCTGTAATACACACTTTGACTTGATGAAGTTTTTATGATTATGAGAGAAAACAGAAATCCATTCCTAGTCTATTACTTATTTAGAACCATCTTCAGTAGTCAATATGAACTGAATATAGCCCTGCTCTTCTCTCATTGCTCAGAGATTTCTCAGTTAGCCTAAAGACATTGCTAATACTATCATTAATTGTCAATTCAGAAATTTACCTTGCATTTCTTCTTCTACTTGCACAGAAGGCAGTCAACTATTTATTGATGATGAAACTCACTGATCAAAGGAAGCACTCAATCTAGCTTCTTTCCTTCTCCCACTTGTGGGACAGTCCCAAATGCCTTATGGAAAAATATTAGTGGCTGCAGCTATAATTGGTTTTTCTCTAATGATACCTGCATCTACTCTTAGAGAAGATGGAGCTAAGTGGGGAGGCAGACAGGGAGAATGAGAGAATGATTAGAGTCTGTTTTAGTCCATTCTCTGTTACTTAATAACTGAACACCATACATTGGATAATTTAGAAAGAATAGAGATTTATTTGGCTCACGATTTTGGAGGCCCAAGGTCAGTGGCTCACAACTGACAAGATTCTTACTCCATACAGAGTGTTGAGATAGTGTATGTAGGGTATACATGGTGTGAGAACTAGAGCTTGTGTCCATGTCCATATGTCTCTCTGGTCTGGTCTCACTCTGTCTTCTTATAAACTCACCACTATTAAATCATGGAGACCCTACCCTAATGACTTTATCTAATCCTAATAATCTCTCAAAAACTCCACCTCTTCATCCCCTAGTCAGATTAAGTTTCCACTCTCCAAATATTACCACAAGCAAATTTCAACATATAAATTTTGGGAGGATACATTCAAACCATAGAAGAGTGACTTGGGACCAGCAGTTAGCATAATGGCTATGTCACTAGACTCCCATGTAGTCGACCGAGGTTTGAATACCAGACACGGTGGTTTAAACTCACGCCGGGCAAGTGTGCATGCGTGCCCAAGATCCCGAGAGGAGAATGGAGGAGAAGGGATTGCGGCATGGCCATCCCCCTGGGGGATGATTTCTTGCTTTCTGTATCTCTGTCTCTCTCAGTCTTTCTGGCGAGTGCATGCAACCTATAGCAAAAACCTCTCAAAAAAAAAAAAAGACTTAAGTTATCACTACATTGCAGCACTAGTGTATGAGTGGAGAGATTACTTAAATCCCTTGGAATAATGGTAATAGTGTAGGAAATTCTTGCAAGATTCAGTTCAAATAGTAGGTAGATGCACCTATCAAAGGAAGACAAACATCCTTAAATATGGAAATCAAAGCAACAAAGAAAATCAGTAATGTTCTAGTCTAAAGACAAAAAATTCTATTTCACTAGTTCAGACTCATGTAATTGACTTCTATTGAATTTGCAGTGTTACTGTGGTCTGATCTTTCCATTTAAATCCTGGAAGTTAACGTTCAATATTATTATTTATATTTCTGAACTTGTTCCAACCATTAAGTTGGCCTTTTTCTTGGTCATTTCTTGTTCTCTTATTTCTGTCTGTCTTTAGTTTTCCTGGTATAGCACTCACTTCAGCACTTCTCGAAGAACTGATCTGGTGATGATAAATTCTTTCAGGTTTTGTTTATCTGAGAATGTTTCAGGCTTTTCTTCCCATATGAAGGATAATCTTGCCGGATATAGTATTCTTGGTTGAAATTGTTTTTCCCTTAACATTTTGAATATATTTTCCCATTCTTTCCTTGCTTGCATTGTTTCCGATGAGAGGTCCAATGGTAGCCTGATGGGATAGCCAAGAAACTAACTTGATGTTTCTCTCTTGCCAATTTTAGTATTTTGTGTCTGTTTGTGGTTTTGGTCAATCAGGCTATGATGTGCCTTGGGGAAGATCTTCAGTTGAATCTATGTGGTGGCCTTTGTATTTCTTGGGTCTGGATATTTGAGTGCCTCTCTAGATTTGGGAAGTTTTCTTCCAGGATTTCATGGAACAGACTATCAATGTTCTTATTGGTTTCTTCACCTTCTGGGATACTGATGATCTATATGTTTGGGCATTTAATGTCATCTACTCATATGTTATTCTCTATTTGGGGGGTTATTTTCTCAGTCTTTTTGGTGAATTTTTCTAGATCAGAGGTTCTATCTTCTACATCTGAGATTCAGTCTTCTGCATGATCTAATCTGCTTTGGATATTTTCAGAGGAGGTTTTGCTTTTCTGTATTAGAACCTTCATCTCTAACAATTCCGTTTGATTCCTTTTTATGATGTGTATCTCCTCTTTCGGATTGTGCTGAAACTTCCTCACCTCCTGGAACTCATCTCTTTACTCCTGCACCTTCTAGAGTTCTTTGTCTCTCTTCTCTTGCGTCTCTGTTAGCTTTGTCACTGTGAATATTTTAAATTCTTTATCTGACATTTCCATGAGTTCCCTTGTATATTCTCTGTGGAGGAAGAGGAGTTATTCTTTTCCCTTAGAGGAGAGATATGTTCTTTTTCTCATATTCCTTGGGCCTCTGTGGTGGTTTCTGGTCGTCTGATGGATTATATGCTTTTTCCTAGTTTTTGAAGTTAAATCTGAGCTTTGAGAGGAATTCAGGGGGAAGTGATGTGCAGTCTGTAAACAGTCCCGTTTTTCTCCATTTGTACAGTTGATTTAATGAAAATTGAGGATTAATCTGACCCCAAAAGTATGCACAAATTTGTCTAATGAGCACCTATACCTTGTAGAGGCTGAGCAGAAAAGTGAGAAAGATAAAAAGAAAAAAAAAAAGAAAACCAAAAAAGAGGGGAAAAAAAAGACAAAAACAAAAAAAGAAAAAGAAATTTTTTTGACAAGAAAATGAATGAGGCCACTCAGAACTCAAATACAGATGGCTGCTGATTGGCTTATCCTATGGGGGTGGGGGGAAAGGTACGAATTAAAAAGAGTAGCAGAGAGGAGAGGTAAGGGGCAGGCCTTCAGAAGAAAACTCCACCATTGCTCCTGAAAACTAGTGATTTCAGGGAAAAAAGAGAAATGAAGATTTTCTACTGATAATTCAGTCTCCAGCCCCCAAACTCGAGTGGTAGGGAGCCCTTCAAGCCTTCTCTCTGTCTCTGTTGCTGTCTCTGTCTCTCTGCCTCTCTCTCTGTCTTCTCATTTTTTTTGTAAGTTTTCCTTTTTAAAAACTTTTAAGGTAAAGTATTCCCTTGGCTTTCATTTCCTCCTTTATCTTGCTAATAATCCCCTTTTCCCCTCTCCTTCAGGAGAGGCAAGGGGCAGGCCTTCAGAAGAAGACTCCACCATTGCTCCTGAGAACTAGTGATTTTTTAGTTTTTGCTTAAAAAAAAAAAAAAACTAAATTTTTGGTTGTTTTTTTTTTCTTTTTCCCTCTTTTTTCTTTCTTTTTTTTTCTCTCTGTTTTCTTCTCTTTTTTTTTTTTCTTTTATCTCATCACTCTACTCTTCAATCTCTATTCACTGTGTTTTCAGACGAATCTAAGGGAACCATAGCCAAACATCTAAATACTATTAGGGTTAACATATTCAATACCCAGTGAATCTGCTGTGCAAGGGGATAAAAATGGTACGCCAAAGAGATTCCAGATCACCTCCTTCTGCACACTCTGAAAAACTCAGATTGAACTTCAGAATGGCAGAATGGCAAAGATTAAAAATATAAAATGTGGTAAGTGTTGGTGGGGATATGGTGAAAAGGGAACCCTCCTACACTGTTGGTGGGAATGTAAACTAGTTCAACCACTGTGGAGAACAATATGGAGGTTCCTCAAAGATCTACAAATAGAATGACCATTTGATCCAGCAATCCCACTTCTGGGTATTTACCTGAAAGACAGGAGAATGCTCAGTCAGAAAAGTGCTTGCACATCAATGTTTATTGCAGCATTATTCACAATTGCCAAGACATGGAACCAACCTAAATGTCCACAAACTGATGAATGGATTGGAAAAGTGTGGTATATATACTCTATGGAATACTACTCAGCCATAAAAAATAACAAGACCCTGGCATTTGATAGAAAGTGGTCAGATACGGAGGATCTATTGCTGAGTGAAGTAAGCCAGGCTATGAAAGAAAGATATTGTATGTATCCACTCAATATATACCAACTATCAGGGACCAGCAGTTAGCGTAATGGCTATGTCACTGGACTCCCACACAGTTGACCGCGGTTCGCATCCTGGACCAGGTGGCTTAAAACTCACGCCGGGCGCATGTGCGTGCATGCCCAAGATCCCGAGAGGAGAATGGAAGAGAAGGGATTATGGCGTGACCATCTCCCCTGGGGGGTGATTTCTTGCTTTCTGTCTCTCTCTCTCTCTCTGTCTGTCTGGCGAGTGCACGCACCCTATAGCAAAAACCTACCCAAAAAATAATAATAAGTTATATATATATAAAACCATAGCCAAACATCCAAATACTATTAGGGTTAACATATTCAATATATATATATATATATATATATATATATATATATATATATATCGACTATCAGCACTCTGTGGTAGAGAGCGAAAAATTGGAGGACATAAAAGCAGTGAAGGTATTGGGAACCAGCAGTTAGCGTAATGGCTATGTCGCTGGACTCCCACGTAGTCGACCGCGGTTCGCGTCTCAGACCCGGTGGCTTACAACTCACGCCGGGCGCGTGTGCGTGCGTGCCCAAGATCCCGAGAGGAGAATGGAGGAGAAGGGATTGCAGCGTGACCATCCCCCCTGGGGGGTGATTTCTCGCTTTCTGTCTCTATGTCTCTCTCTGTCTGTCTGGCGAGCGCACGCGCCCTATAGCGAAAAAACCTCTCCAAAAAAAAAAAAAAAAAAGCAGTGAAGGTACTTAACGAGAATAGGACAGTGTGGAATGGGGGGGGCGGGTCAAGAGAAGAGGATAGAGAAAGATAGCAAGAGAATAGAGAGGCAGGACGTTAGTGAGAAACGGATATGGCTTATTACCTGTTGATGATGACATGTATAGTATTCTCAACTGGATTGGTCTGAGAAGTATTTCATGATGGGTAAAGTCTTTTTACAAGCAAAATGAGAAATAGTGATTGACTGTTTTAAAAAATAAATAGAATAATAATAATAATGATTGGGAAAAGCATAGAAAAGATATTGAATGATGAAGTGGGGAGATTAATGTCAAAAAAAAGAAAGAATTTGGAAAAAACACACCACCCATCAGATGACTAGAAATCACCACAGGGTCACAAGAAATATGGGAAAGCGGGAACCAGCAGTTAGCGTAATGGCTATGTTGCTGGACTCCCACGTAGTCGACCGCGGTTTGCGTCCCGGACCCGGTGGATTAAAACTCACGCCGGGCGCGTGTGCGTGTGTGCCCAAGATCCCAAGAGGAGAGTGGAGGCGAAGGGATTGCGGCGTGACCATCCCCCCGGGGGGGTGATTTCTCGCTTTCTGTCTCTCTGTCTCTGTCTGGCGAGTGCACGCACCCTATAGCAAAAACCTCTCCAAAAAAAAAGAAATATGGGAAAGCAAGAAAATACCTTTCCTCCAAGGGAAAATAATAACTCCTCTTCATCCACAGACAGTTCAATGGAAATCATGGAAATGTCTGATAAAGAATTTAGAATATTCATAATGATGAAGCTAACAGAGATGGAAGAGAAGAGAGACAATAAACTATAGAAGATGCAGGAGAAAGGAACTGATGAGTTCCAGGAGGTGAGGAAATATACACTATAAAAAAGAATCAAATGGATCTGTTAGAGATGAAGGTTATAATACAGGAAGTTAAAAACTCCCTTGAAAGTATTAAAAGCAGACAGAAAATAGAATCTCAGGAGTAGAAGATAAAATCGCTGGCCTAGAAAAGTCTACCACAAAGACTGAGAAAACTGCTCCCAAAAATGAGAATGGTAGGGAACCAGCAGTTAGCATAATGGCTATGTCGCTGGACTCCCACGTAGTCGACCGCGGTTCGCATCCTGGACCCAGTGGCTTAAAACTCACGCCGGGTGTGTGTGCGTGCGTGCCCAAGATCCCGAGAGGAGAATGGAGGAGAAGGGATTGCGGTGTGACCATCCCCCCTGGGGGGTGATTTCTCACTTTCTGTCTCTATGTCTCTCTGTCTGTCTGGCGAGTACACACGCCCTATAGCGAAAATCTCTCCAAAAAAAAAAAAAAATGAGAATGATATACAACAAATACTAGGTACCATCAAATGTCCAAACATCCATATAATTGGTATCCCAGAAGGTGAAGAGACTCATAAGGGCATTGATAATCTATTCCATGAAATCCTGCAAGAAAACTTTCCAAATCTAGAGAGGCACTCAAAGATCCAGTCCCAAGAAATACAAAGGACTCCCAATAGAATCAATCCAAGAAGATCTCCAAGACACATTATAGCCAGATTGATGAAAACCACAGACAAAGACAAGATACTAAGACTGGTGAGAGAGAAACATCAAGTTACCTACAACAGATATCAAGTTACCTACAAATGATATCCCATCAGGCTAACAGCAGACCTCTCATCAGAAACAATGCAAGTGAGGAAAGAATGGGAAAATATATTCAAAGTGTTAAGGGAAAAGCAATTTCAACCAAGAATACTGTACCTGGCAAGATTATCCTTCATATGGAAAGAAAGGACAAGAACATTCTCAGATAAACGAAACCTGAAAGAACTTACCAACACCAGACCAAATCTCCAAAAAGTTCTCAAGGGAGTGCTATACCAGGAAAATTAAATACAAACACACAGAAATAAGAGTTCAAAAACTAAGAAAATGGCCAACTTAATCTTAGGAACAAGTCTGGAGTTGAATATTATATCCCAGAATTTAATCAGGAAGATTGAACCACAACAGAAAATAGATTAAGTACATGAGACTGAACTGGTGAAATAGCATTTTAATACTTTTTACTAAAACATTGCTGATTTTCTTCTAGGCTTTGTTTTCTGGTTTTAAGGATTTTGGTCCTATCTTGAGCTGTCGTCAGGTTCATGTACCTACTATTTGAACAGAATTTCTACCTGTTTCCTGGCTTTACGGTTTAAGCAAAGTTCCTTAACATTTGCTTTTCTTGAAATTACCAGCTGAACTTACTACTGAAAGTAGTTAGATTATTTAAGAAATTTTGTGATCAGGACCAGCAGTTGGCATAATGGCTATGTGGCTGGACTCCCATATAGTTGACTATGGTTCAAATCCTGAACCCAGTGGCTTAAACTCACACCAGGTGCATGTGCGTGAGTGCCCAAGATCCCGAGAGGAGAATGGAGGAAAAGAAATTGCAGCATGGCCATCCTTCCTGGGGGGATGATTTCTCACTTTATGTCTCTCTCTCTTTCTGGCAAGCACAAGTGCCCTATAGTAAAAACCCCTTCAAAAAATTTTTTGTGATCAATAAAATGGGGGGAAAGGAATGGAAAACAACTGTAGACACCAGAGATAGTGTAGGAAGAGGGTGGGAAATGGCAGAGGGTCAGAAATAGGGGTTAAAAAATAGATAGATAGATAGATAGATAGATAGATAAATAGATATAGATATAGATAGATATAGATATAGATATAGATATGAACCTGGAAATGGAAAATTATTGATGATAACATGCATTATTAAGCCACTATGTAGTATATTATGGATGGGAAATCACATTTGGTATGCTGTGACAATGCTCAGGGAATGAATGTAAATTACTTGAAAAAATGTTTTAGAAAAAAAAGCTCATAAAAAACATGTAATGGGAAAACTATGTATGAATTTCAAAAAGGTTTTGTATCAAAATAAATTCACTCTTTAATTGTAAAAAAAATAAATAAAATAAAAGCAAGTGATAAAAAAGAACAGCATAGAACTAAGAAGTTTAAAACATTTTCTTAATTAAAAATATATAGAGACAGACAGAGAGAATAAGTGGGGTTCTCTAACCTGGCTCCTTGGCTAGGTATGGGGGGCAGGAGGGTGACATCTGGGCAGAGGGTCTTCAGTGGTCCTGATCCCTGAATGGGGCCACTCAGAACTCAAATATAGATGGTTGATGATTAGCTTATCCTGGCTCATTGGCTAGGTCTAGAGGGAAGGAGGTGAAGTCTGGGCAGAGGGTCTTCAGTGGTCCTGATCCAGTATGTGTTTTTTAAAGTACCAAGATATCTGTTCCACAACCTGTAATAGAGCTAAAATTGGATCTTTCTGCATGTTAGCTCACAGAACTCTCAACGCTGCCATGTTATCTGGGTTATCTCTTCTTCTTTCTAACTATATGGCCCTAAGACAAGTCACTTTACCTCTCTGAAACATTTCTCATTAGTAGGATATTTTAAAAATCAAGTATTTATTGCACTGAATTATTGTGACACCCAAAATCAAGATGAGAGAGGGCCAGACAGTAGTGCAGCAGTAAAATATAATGCTGTGCAAGGCAATCCCACATGGGAAGGCTCCTGTTCAAGTCCAGAGACCTTTCTGAGTATGCTGAGCACATGCTTGTCCATGATCCCAGGCTGGCTGAAGGCTGGGGGTAGACTGTGGTGTTAAGGCCCTGTTGGGGGTTTTGTCTCTCTCTGTCTCTTTCTCTCTCTCTCTCTCTCTCTCTTTCTCTCTCTGTGTGTTTGTTTGTGTGTGTATCTCAGTCACAGGAAAATATTTTTTTAATCATAATGAGAGTGCCATACTGCCTGCAGACTCTAAAGCAGTTTATAGTCCTCTGTGCTATATATAAATTCTAAAGCACATTATAAATGTAAGGTGGTGTCATCAACAATGTAGTGATAACATACATTCATATAGTTGCTGAAAGAAGCTGTGAAGACTCCCAAAGTGCTTTTTGAATCTACAAAGATACATTTGCTTGCATGAGGTATAATTTATTAATAACTATGATTTTCTGTATTCTCATTTCTTTTATGCAGGTGTCATCCATGCATGTGGTACCTATTGATTAGACAAGGCAGTTAGATAACCAGTGACCCCACTTCCCAATTAGGCTGTGTAGAAGAATTAATCAACTCTTTCAAACAGAGCTGTATGTGTCCCCTCATTCCAGTGTTGGTCTTATTCTCCCCAGGCATCAGATACCTCCAGTTTAGCGTGTAGACTTTTGCACATAGCTTCTGCTTCCCAAGAGGAAATTTTCTTTTAACCAACATGCATAAGAGAGATGGAATAGGATATGTATGCAGCTTGACTCCTTTACTACATGCAAAACCAAGTGGCAGCTACTTGGCTTTTGGCCATTCAAATCCTAGAGCCCATCTGGCAATGGGATTGGATCTCCCCCTCCCGGGGCTCACAGATGTATACTAGACAGCAATTAGTTCAAACCATGGCTAAATGACTTCATTTCAGCTATTCTCCACAAAAATATTTTTGTCTAATTCCAGCATGAATAACCAACTAATAACCCATTGCCATTGGTTGTTCATGTACATACCATGTATGAGACAAGAATTTCACAGAGATAAACAGCTTGTAGTTGTACTATGTTCTCATGAAATATCTGGGTTTTTTCTTTTTTCTTTTTTTGGAGAGTTGTTTTTTTTTTTGTTTTGTTTTGTTTTTTTGTTTTTTTCTTTTTGCTACAGGGTGCGTGTGCTCACCAGAGAAACAGAGAGACACAGAAAGAGAGAAATCACCCCCCAAGGGGGATGGCCACACCACAATCCCCTCTCCTCCATTCTCCTCTCGGGATCTTGGGCACACACGCACACACGCCCAGTGTGAGTATAAGCCACAGGGTCTGGGACTTGAACCGCAGTCAACTCCATGGGAGTTCAGCGACATAGCCATTATGCTAACCGTGGGTCCCTCATGAAATATCTTGTCACATATCATTCCCTGTTTTTTTCTGGGTAGGGATGTGCAAGATACAATAGATTCTACCCTCCCCAATTTCTAAATGATGAGGCTAAGACATAGGATGTTAGGTGACTTGGTATAAATAATACAGCTGGTTAGTGAGAGGACCCAATATCCAACCAAAATATCTTAACTCCCAGTGCTCTCTCTTGATGCTGAGTATATGAATTATCATATGGCTTAATAATAAAGGGAGTTGTCATCATTGTAGTTGATGAGAGACAAAAGAACTCTCCGGACTCCCACATGGCTGACCATAGTTCGAGTCCTGAACCTGGTGGCTTGCTTTCTCACTTTCCATCTCTCTTGCTCTCTCTCACTCTGTATCTATCTAGTCAAATTAAAATAAATAAGTAAAATTAAATAAAATAATTATAAAAAAAAGAATGGCCACATCAGGACTGCCATCTTTATTGGCTCATCTACATGCAGCATTTCCAAGTCAAGCTATTTGATCTTTTCAGTGCAAACACTGACTGCAGCGCTTCAAGGAAAGAGAAGCACTCCATGTTATCAGGCACACTCCTTTGCCTTCGTATCAAAGAATGCTGGCATTTATCCAGCCTCTTCTCCTCAGAAACTCAGTTGCTGCTGACTCCTATCTGAAATTCACCAGCCTGACTTCCAGAATCACAATCATGTGACCTCTTTAACATTACTGTTGACATCACCCAATACCTCAGGTTCTTGGCTTCCCCTGAGGAACAAGCGGGAGAAAAATCACACTACAAATAGAACATCTTAGATCATTCATTAGCAGTCACAGCACAAAAAAATAAATAAATAAATCTCAGAGATAAACAAGGCTGCCCTTAAACTGCTTGTATTTTCCTCGATTTCCACTGGTCTGCATTTTGGGTTTAATGTAATGAGTGTGCCAGCAGGACTATATGAACTTTTGCACTGGAGAAGATTTGCAAACAGAGTCATGTTATTAAGCCACAAACATCACAAGTCATTTTCATACTCCCCAGCCTTACTAATTACTGAAAATAATTAAGCAACACTAAGAGCTTTCTCCCTCATAGTGTTTAGACTGATCATAATAGAAAGTCCTCAGGCAAGTTCAGTCTAACAACCCCTTTGTTCCAAGGGGAAGAGAACACTAAACTGGGAGGAGGAGAGTGCAGGAGCGGAGCCAATGAGAACTGGAATGATTTGGGTTCACTTGGGAAAATTTTCACCTCAGAAATAATCAATTTCCTAGTGGTTCTTCCCATATTTTAAGAGCAAACAAGAACAACAGCTCTTGTCTGTCCTAATTGAATTTTAGGGACTCCCTGAGCTGAAATAGGTAGCTCTTTGGTCAGGTCAATGAAGGTGATTATCTTGACAGAGAAACCACTTACTTAAGTGCAATTCCCAACAAGGATTCCCAGAGGTTGGTTACAACCAGTGACTCCAAGCTGCTGCTCCCAGGGAAGGGCTTACCCAGCCTACACCATCATGATGGCTATCTAGTCTGTTCTACTGCTAGTAACAGAAAATGCCTGACACTGGGTGATCTATAAAAGTGAGGTTTTATTCAGCAGACAGTTTGGAGGTCCAACGTCCAGGAGCTGCATCTGATAAGGGTTTTACTAAGGAAATGCAGGGTATCACAGGGAGAACAGGAGCATGGCTCTCTGTGTCCATCTGTGTGTGTTTATTCTGGTCTCATTCCTCTCCTTATAAACCCATCAGGAGGTAAGATCAGGAGATGGTGTAATGGTTACATCACTGGACTCCCACGTAGACAAATGCGGTTCAAGTCCCAGATCCAGCAATTTAGAACTCATGCTGGGTACCTGTGCATGTGTGCCCAAAATCCTGAGAAGAAAATGGAAAAGAAGGGATTGTGGCATGGCCATCCCACAGAGGGATGTTATCTTGCTTTCTGTCTCTCTGTTTCTCTCTGTCTCTCTGATGAGCTCACGTGACCTATAGCAAAAAATTTCTCTAAAATGAATAAATAAACTCACAAGGAGTCAGTCAAAGGAGCCCCACCCTAGTCACTTAAATCACTCCTAAGGTCCCCATCTTTTAACAGCATGAAGGTATTGGATTTTCTCTTAATACCTTCACAACCAAAGCTCAACACATGAATCTTGCAGGAACACAAACCACAGCAGTGGGTCTCATCCCTGGCACCTATGGTCCATCCATTGTTTGCCTGCTTACAAGTTTTATAAGTAAAATTTGTGCAGGGTAATGCAAAATCTTAAATGTATGTACCTTTTGGTGAGTTTTGGCAAACGCACATACCATGATAACCCAAACTTCTATCAAGAAATGGAACATTCTGAGATGAGATTGTGGCACAACAGTAAAATTTGATGCTCTGTGAGGCTGACACACCCACATGGGAAAGTTCTGAGTTCACATCCAGAGACTTCCTTGAACATGCTAGCCATGTGAGTACCTGTGATCTGGGGCTGGCTGAAGCTGAAAATGTATCATGATGTCAAGGCCCTGTTGCGGGGGAACCAGCAGTTAGCGTAATGGCTATGTCGCTGGACTCCCACGTAGTTGACTGCAGTTCGCGTCCCGGACCTGGTGGCTTAAAACTCACGCCGGGCGCGTGTGCGTGCGTGCCCAAGATCCCGAGAGGAGAACGGAGGAGAAGGGATTGCGGCATGACCATCCCCCCGGGGAGTGATTTCTCGCTTTTTGTCTCTATGTCTCTCTCTGTCTGTCTGGCGAGCGCACGCGCCCTATAGCGAAAACCTCTCAAAAAAAAAAAAAAAAAAAAAAAAAAAAAAGACCCTGTTGGGGAAAGTGTCTCTTTCTCTTTCCTCTCTCTCTCTCTCTCTCTCATGGAATGAATGAATGAATGAATGAATGAATAAATAAATAAATAAACAAACTTTTTAAAAGGTATAGGACATTTTATCACCCCAGGAAGTTCTGACATGCCCCATCGTAATGAGTACATATACACATACCACCCTCAGAGGCAGTCACTGATCTAATTGTTTTCACCATAGTCTATTCCAGTAATCCATGGAAATGCAATCATAAAGCATTGTACTCTTTTGGATAAGACTTCTTCAATTTCCACAGAGATTCATCTATGCAGTTGTTCATTCCTTCTTATTACTGAATAGATCTCCAATACATGACTGTATGACAGTTTGTTTATCCTTTTGCCAGTTGATAGACATTTGGGTTGTTTCAAGTTGTCGGCTATGGTGCATAAAGCCATTGTGAGCATTCTTTTACAAGTATTTTCATGAATGTGTGCTTCCATTTGATTTCTGTTGGGTAAATTCGTAGGAGTGGCATTGCTGGGTCATAGAGTTAAATGAAATTTCCAGATTTTTTCCAAAGTGGCTGCACCATTTTACATCTCCACTAGTGGTGCATGACTATTCTAATGGCTTTATGTCTTTGCCAGTATGTGTCAGTCTTTTTTTTAATGTTAGCCACTCCAGTAGATGTGTAGGGGTATTTTTGAGGGTTTGATTTGCATTTCCCTAATGACTAATGATATTGAGTACTTTTTCACATGTTTATTGGACTTTCATTCTATCTTTGTTGGGAAGTAACTGTTCAAATCATTTACCCAATTTTAATTGGATTGTGTATCTTCTTACTATTGAGTTTTACATTCTTTGTGTATTCTAGATGTAAATCCTTTATTATATATGTTTTGTGAATATTTTCTCCCAGTCTGTGGCTTACCTATTCATTTTCTGATGGCATCATTTGGTAAGAAATTATAAATTTTGATGAAACCTCATTTACTGTTCATTTTCTTTTCTTTCATGATTTTTGTTTTCTGTGTCCTAAGAATCCAATCAATTTTTAAGTCCTATTGACTCATCTCTTCATTTGGTCTTGAGCTGACCCCTCTTCTCCTATCTTTTTCTTTGCAAATGATCAAATCCAAGCCACTATCATCTTTTGTCAGGATCACTGCAAGAGCCCCTTAGAGTTCCAAAATAGAGCTCAAGACTCCTCACCCTCTAGCCCTACCCTGCCTGCTGCTCCCTCAGTCTTCTTCACCTCTTTAAAGGTACTACATATAATGAATCGCTCAAGCCCAAACCTGGAATTATCCTGGACTTCTCCCTCCTTTGTTCCCTTCATCCCATTCATCTCTAAGTCCTTTAGATTTTACCTCCTACCTATTTCTCAAATATATATATGCTTTATTTCCTTCTCATCTATCACAACCTTAGCCCAGGTCATCCTGATTGCAACAGCAGCCTTCAATGGGTCTCTCAAATCCCACTCTTGCTCCCTCCAATCCATTCTCCATCAAGAAATCAAAGTGACTTTTCCAGTTTTTTATGGTTGCATCATAAAGTATCCCAAAACACTTATAAAATAACCACCATTTTCTTGTGCACATAGATTTCCAGGGTCAATATTTTGGAAAAAGCTTAGCAGAGAAAGTTTTTCTCTGCTTGTTGATGTCTGGGGCCTTGGCTGAGAAGAGATTTGAATATCTGAGGAATCATTTAGAGGCTTCTTCTCTCATATGACTGGCCCGTGCCCTGAGATGACTTAAAAGCTGGGTTCAGGGGTCAGGAGATGGCATAATGGTTATATTGCTGGACTTCCATGTAGTCAACCACTGTTCATGTCTCAGACCCGGCTGCTTAAAACTCACACCAGGTGCATGTGCGTACATGCCCAAAATCCCAAGAGGAAAATGGAGGAGAGGGGATTGCAGCATGGCCATCCCCCCAAGGGGTGATTTCTTGCTTTCTGTTTCTCTGTCTCTCTGGCATCCTATAGAAAAAAATTCTCTCTCAAAGAAGAAAAAAAGATGGGTTCAGCTGGGACTGTATATCAAAGTGCCTATGAAGAGGCCTCCAAAAAGTTGGTGGGGAAAAAAACTGCATGAATTTCAAAATTTGTTTACACCAAAATAAATGCATACTTTAATTCCATTTTTCCATGAACATTTTGAAGTCCCCTCCTATGTGACCCCTCCATAGGGCTTAGGCTTCCACACAGCTTGGTAGCTTCAGAGTAGTCAGATTTCTTACCTGCTGAATGACTTTCTAAGCACAACAGTTTAAATTAACATATTGCTACAATAGCTAGGACATAAAATCATGTCCAGCTGTATAAAATGGATGACTAGATTTTTTAAATGTGGCACATATACTCTATGGAATACTACTCAGCTATAAGGAGCAATGTGATCCTCTCATTCCATACAAAGTGGTTGAATATAGATGTTATACTAAGTGAAATAATTCAGATTGTGGAAGATAAACATGGTATGTTCTTGTTTAATATATACTGAATGTCAGCACTTTTTGGAAAAAATTGAAAGACTTGAAGATTTGGAAGTAGAGAGGACAACTGTAGATACCAGAAACTGCATAGAGGGTGAGGGAGTGAAAAGATAAGAGAAGATTATGGCAAGAACTGTTTAACAGACACAAATGCAGGTAGATGGGGTTGTGAAACAGCATACCACAGCCAAGTGAAAAAAAACAGACATTGCCCATCTTATATATCTCAAATGTGGTGTTCTTTGTTGAAAACGAATACACTCATATCCTTGATTTGATTGCTGCATATGCACGCATCTTTTGAAAATCCATGTTTTGCTCTACAAAGATGTACACAATTAAATGTGAATAAGAAATTATAGGATAAAATAAAATAGAAAAGAAAAAACTTAACCTATTTGAAACCAAACAGCCTTATATATATTTTTTTGAGAGGTTTTTGCTATAGGGTGCATGTGCTTGCCAGAAAGACAGAGAGAGACAGAGAGATAGAAAGCAAGAAATCACCCCCCAGGGGCCACGCCACAATCCTTTCTTCTCCATTCTCCTCTCAGGATCTTGGGCATGCATGCACACGCGTCCGGCGTGAATTTAAGCCACCAGGTCCGGGACTCGAACCGCAGTCAGCTACATGGGAGTTCAGCGGCATAGCCATTACGCTAACTGCTGGTCCCCAGCCTTATATTTTTAACCTCGGAAGTCACATAGCATCACCTCCCTTATAATTTCCTAGTCAGAGAAGTCACCACACCCCGATTCAGCAAAAGAGCACATAGATTCTTCCTCTCAATGTGGGTCAAATAATTTACAACCATATTTTTTAAAACTTTACTTATTTTTACTCATGATAGTGAGTACATATACGTGCATGACATAGAGAAGCACCCTCAACAGGGCCCCATCACACTACAATCCCCTTCCCACAGCCCTCCAGCTCATCAGTATCTTGCTCACATCCTGCATGTTTTCAGGTTGACCAGGGATCTGAACTGCTGCTCAATCATGCAGCTTCCAGCACTGTAATTCAGTTTGCTACCAACTACACTACCAGGCTGGGTCTGCAGCCATATTTTAAAACCACCACAGTGTCCATTCTGAATCATGAAGCAGTGATGGCTCTTCCTGAAAAAACGCTTCTAATTGCCTCAACAGTGACTCTCAAATGAGAACACCCATGTGTAGAGGGTGACTCTGGATTACCTAAGGAACAGCCCAACCCTCAAGAAGTTTGTGTTCTCCAGAAGTTATGATCTCATGCAATCATTTAAATCTCATTCATGAGCACCCTTTCGCCAGGTTCACAGAGGACCAATACTAGCTCGTAGGGCACCTTCGTGTAAATTTTGAAGGTATCCATTATCCTCTCTGTTTGGACACGACCCTATTCCAGGATGCAGGAGCATGGTGAGTGAAGTGTGGGCTGTACTTGGTCTCCACCCTCTTGCTCTTTAAACCAGATACCTTTGTGCATGACAGAAGCTGCACCACCACACATAGCAACAACTGGGAACATGACTCTTTTGGAGTGTTCCTCAAGATGCTGCTCAACACCTATGAGAGGGTCCTTCCCATCCAGTAAATTGCACTAAAAATTCATTTTTTTAGTTGCTCAGGCTAAACACTTTGCTGTACCCCTGACCCTTTTCTTGTTTTTACACCATATGTCCAATGCATCAGAAAATCATATCATCTCTCTCTTGAGACATGTATCTCAGTTTACTGGGAGTATACTTACAGATGCTTTTCTAGCCTCCCTGACTAGATTGCAAGCTCCTTCAGACAGAGACAATACCTCATTCACTCTCATACAAAGAGAAGATGATTGCCTACATACTACAATGTGGTGCACTGGAAGCGCCTCTCTCCCACCATAGTACCCAAATGTCTCAAATAGCAACATCAGAAATTCCTCTCTCTGGCTTCCTGAGTCTGTTTAAAATGCCAGAACTCCTCACACATCCAACTGTTTTGCACTTAGGTGTTAGTGATATACTGTGTCTGCTTCCTTCATCTGAATACATTCAGCCCATGGAGAAGGAGGAGAACAACACTGAAAGAGGACAGTGGAAAGAAAGGCTCATGGGGCGATTTCACCTTGCCTTTGCCCTGTGCATTACCAACAATCCACTGTGACAGAGCAGTCCTTGACTGACCGCATCACAAAATGGCTCATACTCAGATGGTTCCTATTGTCCTTTTTCTCCACAGACTCTTTTCACAAAAGAGAACATTAAAATAAAGTACTCTAAGAGGATTTCTTTATAAACGTTAAAGACTAGGAGGAGGGAACAGGGAACAGTCTAACCAGGGTAGTGAAAATTGGTAAAAACCTTTATGAAAAGCTATTTGGCTAATTGCATCAGGAGCTTCTGACCCAGTGATGCCCTTTCTAGAAATCAATCCTATGGGGGAAAAGGGGGGAAATACAGAAAAAGAATTAGGTACAATGATACCCATACATAATGGTAGAAAAGATGAACAACCAAAATGTGCAACAATAGAGATTGTGCTGGTAATATAAGTAAATATGATGCAGTTGATGAAAGTAGTGTTTTAAAGAAATATTTAATGACATGGAGAAATAATCATGATATAATTTAGGTTGATAAAGCAAAACCCAAAACTACGTAGCAGTAAGCACATATTTTCTTGTTCTTTATTACTATATACACAGCGTTTATCACAGTGCCAGGCACATAATAGTGCCTTGGCTCAACAAATAATAGCTAAATCAATATATATTATATAATATTATATATTACATATTCATATATAGTATAGCATATGTCTTTTACATATAACATATAATTGAGCATATATAATATAGCTGTTGAATGACTAAAATAAACTGAGTGCTCACAATGTGTCAGGCTCTGTGCTGAAGCTTTATATGGTCTAAGTACTTTATTTCATCTTTACCAGAGTCCTTGTGAGACTGTCATGGGCATTATCCCAATTTTTACAGATGAAGAAATTGGAACCCGAGAGGAAAAGTGATTTTGCTTCAGGACATATAGTTATTAAATGCAGAGCCAGGATTCAAACCCAGGTAGTGCAATTCCAGAGCCTGAGCTCTTTAACAACACTTCATGCACACTTTTGCAAACATAAAGAACAAAGACTAGGAGGAAAAAAAACACCAATGTGTTACCAATGCCTTCTCTCTGGGGAGACAAGGGAATTATTATTTTCTTCTTTTGCTTTCCTTTATGTTCCACATTCTTTACAATAATTATGTATTGCTTTCATATTCAGATTTTTTATGTTCCACATTCTTTACAATAATTATGTATTGCTTTCATATTCAGATTTTTAATCAATAACTTTAGGGTGTTTTTGTTTGTTTGTTTTTAGAGGTTTTTGCCTTAGGGTGCATGCCTTTTCCAGAGAGAGAGAGAGAGAGAGAGAGAGACAATGAGAGAGAAAGTGAGGACTCATCCCACGGGGGTTGGCTACGCCACAACCCCTTCTACTCTGTTTTCCTCCTGGGATCTTAGGCACGCACGCGCGCACACACGCACCCAGAGTGATTTTCAAGACTTGAACCATGATTAGCCATGTGGGAGTCCAGCAACATAACTGCTACACCATCTTCTGTTTCCAATAATTTTGTTTTTATACCAACTAATGATATCAGAGTAATTAGTGATCCAGTCCAGCCCTTGATACTAACCTTACACTCACCACTTGAGTGGATTCACCCCCCTGCAGGATTTTTTTTTTTTTTTTTTTTTTTTTTTTGGTGGGATGATGTTGCCATAGGGCTCGTGCACTCACCAGAGAGAGACAGGGAGAAGAAAAGAGAAATCACCTCCCAGTGGGAGTGGTCACACCACAATCCCTTCTCCTCCTGGGATTTTGGGCATGCACACACATGCACCCAGCATGGTTTTCAAGCCACCAGGTCCAGGACTCGAACCAGGCTCGACCATGTGGGAATTCGGTACCTTAACCAGCACACCACCTGCTAGCCCCTACCTCCATCCAGTTTCAACCTGACAATGGGCTCTGATTCTTACCAAACCCACCTGCCTCCAGGTCACAAGCTTAAATAGCACTTCCTGACTGAGGTTGGCGTTAATTCTGTATCACTTTAGAGTTCTCCTGTGTTGTCTCCCACTTTCTGGGTGACCTTGGTCTAGCCCCTTGTTCTGCCTTTCCTACAGAGGTTCTCTGTCCCCTCAAAAACCACCGTTCCCCCAGGCTCTTTCCCCATCTTTCATTCTTGCAGAGTCTATGGGCTCAGTATGACGTCATTGCAACACCCAATGTGATAGTTGGTGAGGAGATTCTGCATGCAGTCTTTGCACATTGGGACGAGCCACAACAGCCCTCTCTTTACTCTGCAACTTCTTCACATCCCTCTTCAATTACAGACACCAAGCTGATCACACTACCTTAATAAGGCCCTGATCAATGCTAAGCAGTTATTTTATGATTCTTTCAGGTTGTATTCCTGTTATTACACATCACAGCATCACATTAGCTTTCGAAAAACAAACCAGCATTGATTTGCTGACTCACTCTATGGTCTCCTATGACGCCCAGGTCTTTCCATTATGTTTGCAACTCCAGGCAAGGAGAGAATTGATTTCCTCTAAGTCCTGCATAAGAAGTTCCTGTTCACTCACCACTCCCAATCTTCTCCCCACCCTCAGTACTGAAATTGGAGAAGTGTGGGAAGCAATGAAACCCTGAGTCTATTTGTCACATATCCGAACAACAAGAAAACAAAAGCATCACAAATAAACTAAAGGATTTTGCCTATTTTCCACCAGGACCTCTCCAACTTTAGTTTTAAAGGGTTGGACAACCAAAAGCACAGTTTATTATGTAAGCTATAAATCAACAGAGTGGGACAGTTAGGAGCTTAAGCCACAGAGTCAGAGAGATCTGGATTTAAAATTCGGCTTGAAAAACTAGCTTTGTGATTTTGGCTCTTAAGTCCTCAGTTTTACCATCTACAAAATAGAACTAATCATAGTACGGTCATTTCTGCTATAATGTGACATGGTGTGTTCCCAAAAATCATCTACTATGCAAACTCATGCTTTGAAAGCTACAGGGCTTATGGGAAAATTGGGTTTAGAGGCACAACACTCAAAAACTTCCCCAGCAAAATGTTTTAAAATATAGAGACCCAATAAAAACAGTATTAGAGTTTCATACATAAATACTACCATAAATGTGGCACTCTAATAAGACCCAAAGCTAGGCTGGCCTGATGGTTAAGAGAGCCAGATCCCACATGGCTGACCATGTGGTTTGAATCCTGGCCCTGATGGCTTAAAAAACATGCCAGGCATGTGTGCCCCAAATCCAAGAGGATGAAGAAATGGAGAAGTGATTGCAGTACAGCCCGGCCATGCCCCATTAGAGGTTGCCTTTTTTCTTCTCCTTAGTGCTCTCTTGCACATGTTCTCTCTCTCTGGCAAGAAATGCACGTACCCTCAAGCAAATAGATAAATAAATGAAGACTTGAAGGTTGCTTATGGAAGTGGCTATTGGAAGAGTTGCAGTTTGTGAGTTCTTTTTTTTTTTTTTTTTTTTTTTGAGAAGATTTTTGCTATAAGGCGCGTGCGCTTGCCAGAAAGAGAGAGACAGAAAGCAAGAAATTGCCCCACAGGGGCGATGGCCACACCTTAATCCCTTCCCCTCCATTCTCCTCTCGGGATCTTGGGCACGCATGCACATGTGCCCAGCATGAGTTTAAGCCACCGGGTCTGGGACTCAAACTGCAGTGGGCTACATGGGAGTCCAGCGACATAGCTGTTATGCTAACTGCTGGTCCCCAGTTTGTGAGTTCTTGTCAAGTGGTAGATGGAGGATATTCTGAAGTTGGACAAAAACTTGTAGCAGCAGATGTGGATGGCTGTGGTTTATACCACATATTTTGGTGAACCAAGGTAGCTGGTAGTTGCTAGAAGTGTGTGTGTGCATACTCACATGTGCTCATGCTTAGTGCATTCCTATGTGGTTAGGTTCAGCTGGGTACAGTTTCTTGTGTTTCCTTAGTGTTCCTTATGGAAGAAACCACACATAAGCAAACATGAAGTTCATGGTATGCTGAAATTGTCTCTTTTTTTTTTTTTTGGGAGAGGTTTTTGCTATAGGGCGCGTGCGTTTGACAGAGAGACAGAGAGACAGAAAGCGAGAAATCAACCCCCAGGGGGATGGCCACACCGCAATCCTTTCTCCTCCATTCTCCTCTTGGGATCTTGGGCACACAGTGTGAGTTTAAGCCGCCGGGTCTGGGACTCAAACCACAGTTGGCTACATGGGAGTCCAGCGACATAGCCATTATGCCAACTGCTGGTCCCGAAATTGTCTCCTTGTATATCGATCACATTAGAGCAAATTCACATTTTTCAAAACAAGAGTTATAGCAGAACAGACTGTACCAACCTCCTCAGCTTGGGAAGATTACATGAAATAGTGCATTTGATAATACCTTTAGCAAAAGGCCTAGTACACGGTAAGCTCCTGATAAATGATAGCTGCAGTTATCAAAAGCTGCAGTAGTAGATCAAACCTATGGGGCCCCTACCGTGCCTGCAGATGGAACCCTGAACTGCCTTGATACGGATTTTCCTTCACACAGCCACTGAATGGTGATGGAAGCCTGGTAAAGCTCTACTAGGTTCACCAAGTCACCTCTCCCCACACCCCACCTGCTAACCAAGTGCTAGTGACATTTGTAATTAATGCTGTTAATATCTTTTATGACCCTAGAGTATGAGACCGTGGCTGTGCAGGGGAGACCCAGATCCTGGCCTGAAAGAGCTTATTCTCTAATCATCGGTGAGAAGGATGAGGCATGATAGGGCCAGAGCAGACTGACTGGAGGGAATAGGGAGACATTGCGGGTTCTGGATCAGGGCAGGACAGGATCAAAGCCATGTTTTAGAGAGATGTCAGTTGCCTTTTTATTGTAAAAAGCCAGAGGGCACATTGTTAGGCTTTGTAGGCTATATGATCTGTGTTACAAGCAATCAGATATGCCAATATAGCGTAAAAGCAGCCATGGGCAATACATACAGCAATGAACATGGCTATGTCCCAGTAAATCTTTATTTGCAACATAGGCAGTGGGCAGGATTTGGTGTGTGGGCCAGTTTGCTAACCCTTGCTTTAGAGAAGTCCTATGAATACAAATAGAATCTTTGCCATGAATGCAAGTCACAGAGATCATTTTAACATTTTCTGGTAGACACATTTTAAAAAATTAAAAGAAAGAAGTGTAATTAATTTTAACAATAGATTTTACTTAACCCAATATATCTAAAATGTTATTTTAATATGCAATGAACAAAAATTATTAAGATATTTAATGCAGGGAGGGCCAGCAAGTAGTGTCGTGGTTAGGATGCTAGCCTCCCACATGGCCAGCCACAGTGGGAGTCCCAGACCTGGCGCCTTGCTCTCTCTCTCTCTCTCTGGTCAAATTTTAAAATAATAATAAGAAGAAGGAATAAATTTAAATAAGTAATTAATTTAAAAGATATATTATGTTCTTTTTTATCATATTAGGTGTTTGATGTCTATTATGAGTTCAATTGCATGTTCCCCTCTCCCAAAGATGTTGGGGTCCTAACCTTCAGTACCTGTGAATGGGACCTTATTTGGAAATAGGACTTTGCAGATGATCAACTAAACATGTAGTCATTAGTGTTGGCCCTGCTCCAATATGACTGGCATCATTATAAAAGGGGAAATCTAGACACAGAAACTGATTAAGTCATGGGAACATAAATGCAGAGATCAGAATGATGCCTCTATAAGCCAAGGAATATTAAAAAGATAGCCAGTGAACTACCAGAAGCTAGGAGAGAGGCATGGCACCAGTTCTCCCTCAGAACACTTGGAAGAAACCAACCCTACCAATATCTTGACCTCAGACATCTAGCCTCCAGTACTGTGAGATAATAAACCAGCTGCTTAACCATGCAATTTATCACACTTTGTTACAGTAATCCTAGTAAACTAATACTAAATCTAAGTGATTGTATTTTACACTTACAAAACAACTCAATTCATACTAACCACATTCCAAGTGCTCAATAGTCATTCATGGCCAGTGGCCACCATATTGGCCAATGCAGATTAAAAGACAGCAATTGGTTTATCCCCAAATTAAGGGTAATTAGCTTGGGGAGAGAACCATGTCAGAGATTCTGTGAGCTTGAGATTTCAATGGAAACAGACAACTTTTTTTTATAAGCCTTGACATTCCTTAAAAAACATATTAAATGGGATGATGCTAGAGTTTACTTTCTCTCAACTTTTTGGGAGCTCTCAGGAACTGACCATGCCACAGCCAAAGGATGCTCTATTTTCTTTAGCCAAAATCATCTGGTTGCAGAGTTGTTTTTGCTTCTGTGGTATGTGATGGTTTTTGTCTCCCAAGTGAATTCCCCTGAACTCAAGATGTGATATTTTTCCTTGGAGTAATTTGTCAGTTTCATCATTTTATTGATCTTACATTCCCCATTAACTGTATTAGTGCATGCAGTATATCACCCAAAGTGACAGGGAGATTGTAACAAAAAGTCAAACTCCATATTTGATATTTGACCTCTGACAACTTGCCAGATTCACCACTCCCCTTTTACCCCACATTTAGGCAAGTCAGTAAGAAAGCCTGAACACTCCCTCCCTTGACACCAGTGAGGAAGTTCAAATCAAGAACACCCAGGCCCACATTCAGGTGCTTTCCCTCCAATGTCACTCCCGTGCTAAACTACCATGCTAAAAACTAGAGCCCTTCACACCTCTTCCACTCTAGCCGAAAGGAAGTCTGTGTGCCAGCTCTACTCCCCAGAGAGTCTCATGATGTGCATAACCTTTCCATACCCTCTTGGTTCGTGTGTGGCATCATCAGTTTCAAGATCCAAACCAATTTGGGGCAGGGGTGAGGGACTAAATCCTGCTCTCCACAAGTGAACTTCAACACAATTGCTGTTGAGACCTGGACAGTCTGAGAGATGACCCCCCTGCCCCGCACCTCCTGGCAGTCTTTCTTCTCTTGCTTTCAGCTTACTAACTGGCTGTGCAGCCTGTAGACAGGCATGTACTTTGAGCTGTGCTGCTGCCTCCTAGTGAGCTTTCATCAGAGTTGCTGCTTATGCTTCATGTATGTCCTAGCAAGCCTCAGCCAAAGATCTAACCAAAGACAGAATTTTTGCATTTAAGGACAAGAGTATGAAACTGGAGCTTCTCTGGGACCAGAAGTTAGTGTAATGGCTATGTCGCTGGACTCCCACGTAGCCGACCGCGGTTCACATCCCGGACCCGGTGGCTTAGGCTCACACCGGGCGCGTGTGTGTGCGTGCCCAGGATCCCGAGAGGAGAATGGAGGAGAAGGAATTGCAGCATGGCCATCCCCCCTGGGGGGTGATTTCTCTCTTTCTGTCTCTCTGTCTCTCTCTGTCTTTCTGGCGAGCACACACGCCCTATAGCAAAAACCTCTCCCCAAAAAAAGAAAGAAAAAGAAAAGAAAAGAAACTGGAGCCCTCCTTAAACTGGCCCAGATATCTCAGCCCAAACCTATCTGTCTCAAATTGAATCATGTATCTTAATTTCAGTACAAACTATGACTGTTGTTGATAGTACAAACTATGTTTCAGTACAAACTATGACTGTCCCCAGACTCCAGGGAAGGAACAACCATTACCCATGACCATTAGTTCTGTGTTTTAACAAGACATTGGTTCTACTCTATAGTGTTCAACACTGTATAGCATGTACAATATACAGATGCATTGGGTGATCATAGGTGATCCCTGGTGTGAGGAAGAATAGTCACCCTATGAAGTGCTGAGGTCACATTCCTAAAAGCAGATGGCTTGTTAGGACCCTAAACGCCTCTGGTACAACAAAGGTCTTGACCCTCAGAATTATACAAGGAACACACATAGCACCCCTGTGATGCAGACCCTTATGAAAAACACCCTAAATGGTTTTCTCTCTACCTTTTTAAAGAGCCAGAGGACACCACCACTGTACTAGATAATCATAAAATGAATCAATGTAGACTCTGGATTCTATTGAATGCCACAGCTGATCAACACACCAAGGGTTGATTTAAACTAGACTTTAGAGTCCCTAAACCAGATATAACAATAGTTGCCATAAGAAAGGTTCTTAATTCATGGGACCAGCAGTTAGCGTAATGGCTATGTCGCTGGACTCCCACGTAGTCGACCGCGGTTCGAGTCCCGGACCCGGCGGCTTAAACTCACGCCGGGCGCGTGTGCGTGCGTGCCCAAGATCCCGAGAGGAGAATGGAGGAGAAGGGATTGCGGCGTGGCCATCCCCCCTGGGGGATGATTTCCTGCTTTCTATCTCTCTGTCTCTCTCTGTCTGTCTGGCGAGCGCACGCGCCCTATAGCAAAAACCTCTCCAAAAAAAAAAAATGGAATCACATGGATTGCTGATACTTAAAAAATCATTAATATGGCCCAATATAAATTAAAACAAGGTCTACAGGAAGTAAGACCCATTGTACAAGTCTAACTGTTCCTACTATTTCTCCCTTGAATAGCCCAATTTGGTGTCCAACTTGATAAAAATGATTAGTACTGGACCATCCAGTGGTGTAGCAGTTAAGGTAACTGGATTCCACATGGGTGACTACACAGTTCAAGTCCTGGACCCAGTGGCTTGAAAAACACACCAGGCATGTGAACATGTAGGCCCAAAATCTGCTTTCTCACTTACCCTCCGTTTCTCTCCAGCAAGCACATGCACCCTACATCAATTTTTTTAAAAAAGAAAAATGATCAATGCCTAATAGTGGATTACTATCACCTTAATTCCATGTTATCCTCAAATAAGGTCCCTCCAAAGTTAAAAGAAATACATTCTACAAGACCACCTTCACTTCTGACACTAATTACAAATTGAAGGGTGCTTGAAATCACACTTGGTTTCAATAACTCATGAGAAAGACTGAAAATTCACTGAAAGCTATTATACTATGGTTACAGTTCATTGCAGCAGAAGAGTCCAGAACGTTCTTAAAGTGAAGCTTTCAGTTGTCCTCTCTCTATGGACTCATGGACATTATTTTCCTGGCATCAATAGGTGACAGTATGCACAGAATATTGCCAATCAGGGAAGCTCACTCAAACCTAACGTCTAGAGCCTGAGTCTATATCACATAAACTTAGTTGGCCATCCATGTGCCTGACCTCAGTCTCCAGCTGTCTGGAGATTGACTGATCCCTTGTGACCCAAAGTTCCTGCCCTAAGTCAAATTGTTGGTATAATTCAAGATTCACAAACAAAAACATTCCTATCAGGCATAGCACTCCAAAGGCTTAGAGATTACCTCCAACATCCTGAAGGCAAAGGCTAGAACTTTCCTTGACCAAAGTAAATTCTTCACTATACAACATTCATACTCAATATTATTGAAATTACTGATTCCATACAATCATTGACTTGAAAATGTTTTGCTGCTACAGATGTGGCTAGCAAGTTTTGTTCAGTTCCTATTTCAACAACCTCTCAGCTGCAGTTTGCCTTCATATTCATATAGACATAATACCCCATTACCCAATTACAGAATATTTCGACAGCGCTGTCACACACAATCTTCTCAGGTAAAATCCTAACTGCATCAAACTCCCTAAGAGCACAAGCAAGACATCACACCAATGACATCTTCCTCTAAGGAGATTCATTTGACACAGTCATTCAGGATGCAAATATTCACAATGTAGCTTGCAAAAGAGAACGAGCCACTGCCCCAGATTGAGTGCAAGCCTCCACCCTTTGGTTAAATTCCTCCACCCTTTGGTCAGCCAAAGGCTAATTCACCTCTTACACTGTCAAGAAACAGCTATTCAACCTCTCAGCACCCACATCATAAAACCGAGCACAACATCTTTTTAGATATTTTTGGATTTGGGAGGCAATATATTCTTTGTTTACAAGACTTACATAAGCTCACTTCTACTGTTGCTTACAAATCAACCTATATTGAGTGGGAGCCTCCTTCAACAAGAGGCTTCAGAATCTATCTAAACGGCAATACAACAGGTAGTCCCATTAGTGGCCTCCAGAGATTTCTTCACTGTAAAGGTTTTAGCAACCTCCTTTGATGTCCTGGAGTCTCTGGATCATTTGTGATGACCACTGTTTGTCTATGGACTTCTGGTGCCAAAATAAAACCCTCCTCTTGGTCCGATGATACACACCATTTGGACAACAACCACTGGCTGCATATTGGTCCCTTCTTGAGACACACAGGTTCTCACAAGTGACTCTCTGCTCTCATCTTCCCATTATGCTTCTGATCATGGAGAGAGTACTTATCCTTATTTAATTGAACATATTTATAGCAGAGCCAAACCTAG
The DNA here is from genome assembly GCA_026018925.1 of Tupaia tana. Taxonomy (NCBI): domain Eukaryota; kingdom Metazoa; phylum Chordata; class Mammalia; order Scandentia; family Tupaiidae; genus Tupaia; species Tupaia tana. The sequence continues at coordinate 16,504,459 of JAKSZU010000009.1, forward strand.
GCCCTCTGGCATATCCCCTCAGTGAGAAGGAGCAGTCTCCTCTATCTTTGGTCCCTTGACAGATACAATGGCATTCAAAGAGATCATTCCTGCCCCAGACTCAATGACTAGCTGAGGAGCTCCTTGGGATCAACTGAGTGGCCAAAAAAGAGTCTGTACCCTTTACAAACACAGCACTGCTAGAGAGCTGCTAATGTCCTTCCTGTAACCTGGACATTCCGGATCAAGGACAAGACCCAAGTATCAACAAACTGGCCAAACTTCAGACAGTCATCTTAACAGTAAAGGATACTCTGCTCAACAATTGATCTTGCCTGAACATTTTTACAGACATTTGGGCCATTGCCAATGGTTTGGTCATCTGGTCCAACCAATGGCATGAAGTTCAAGTTCAATTAGAGGAAACATGGCACAAGTCAGTGACCAGTGGAACATCAGAACTGAATTGTAATTAATAAAGAGTCTGGCTTACAGACCAGCTGGTGGAGTGGTGGTTAAGTGGCTGGATCCTACATGGCCAACTGCGCATGCTGAGTCCTGAGCAAGGCAGCTTGAAAAACACGCCGGGAATGTGTGCATGCATGCTCAAAACCCCAAAGGGAGAATGGAAAAGAAAGGATGGTGGTGTGGTCATCCTCCCTGAGAAGTGCTTTGTCACTTTCTCTCCCTCTCTCTGTCTCTCACTGTAGCAAGTTTTTTTTTAAAGTCTTGCTCTTGGGACCAGCAGATAGCATAGTAGTTATGTTGCTGGACTCCCATATAATCTACTATGGTTCGAGTCCTGGACCTAGAGGCTTAAAACTCACTCCAGGAGTGTGTGCATGTGTGCTCAAAATCCCAAGAGGAGAATGGAGGAGAACAAATTGCAGCGTGGCCATCCCCCCAGGCGGGGAGGTGGGGGATGATTTATAGCTTTCTGCTATCTCTCTGTCTCTCTCTGTCTCTCCAATGAAAGCACATGCCCTATAGCAAAAATCTCTTTAAAAAAAAAAAAAAGTCTGACTCCATTGTTTATGTGTGACTGCTGACAGCTTTCAATCCCCATTCTCCCATATCATTTTCCCCTACATTTGAGCATGTCCATAAAAGTCTGGGTGATACCTACCTTGGTGCTGATGGGGACATTCAAACCATGCAAACCCCAGCCCATGCATGGGAACCCTCCCCCTTACCCCATGCCTTAACCACAATAAAGCCAAAGCCACCTGTCCCTTCCTTCATTTAAGTGAAATAGGCCTGCTTGGTGCTTGCCTTGATCTCAGAAAGCCTGAAGGTGCACATAGGCCTTCTCATACTGTCTTGACACATGTGTTACATAATCAGCCTCAACTTCTAAACCTATATGGGACAAAGAGTTGATCTCTCCCTCCTTGGAGAAACCACAGATATCCCATCAATAAATAATTCATGTAAAATGTACCATCACGTTTCTAATGAAAGCTACCCCACCTCCAGAAAAAATAAACTTTTAGTCACCAGGAGGATTTTCTCAATTGTATCTGTAAAGGAGGAAGACATTTTAGAAGCTTATGTAACATGTCACATCCCTCCCCCACTCCCACTTAGCTACAGATTAATTTCCTCTTCAATATATTTGCAAAAGCTGACTTTTCTAGCCAGGCAGAAAAGAATGCAACGTTCAAAGTTGTCATCTGCACCGAAATCCTGATCAAGGTTTTTGAAGAACTGCAATGTCACAGCTGCTCTGGTATTAGTAATCCTTGGAAAGAGAGTCAACGTTGCCCAAGAAAGCTTTGTTAATACTATAACCGTCACACATTTGACCACCACCAACAAAAAAAGAAGCAGTAGTAGGACTGAAGTTCTGAGTAGGTTTTACAGAAAAGAAGGCTCTGTAAGAGGTTGTATAACGAAAACAATATTGACAAATGCCATAGCAACCAAAACTGCTTGGTGCCTTGTGAAAATTAAAACCTTCCTGATGGTCAGACATTTGGTGTGTGTCTGTAAATGCACGTATGAATAAAAAGCTTCCCTCAGAACAAAAATTCATTCCAAGACGACTAATACTGTTCAAGAAAGGGGGAACCGTGATTCTGGAAATCTCGTTTTCTCCGTCTAATCCTACACAGAAGATATCCATTTCACCTTCCATTGAAAACAGAAAGGAAAAAAAAATCTGTATTTATGCGAGAATGTGAAGCAGAAAGGCGGCTCCAGAGGCATGCACTCCACTGCCTGCCCATCAATAGGCTCTTCAGAAATACTGCATTTCCACAGAGCAAGATTCCATTTTCTCCCTTCGCCTAACACTGATCACAGCCCTCACTATCTTACTGAGACTCTCCACCTGCCCCTTCCTGCATTCAAGCTAAATGGGCCTGCTTGGTGCTTGCCTCGATCTCAGAAAGCCTTATTCGGACTTCCATTTTCTTGCTTCTTGTTGCAGTGCTTCTCATCTTTTGGCAATTATTTTCCTTAGACCTTATGAGGAGATCTGATGATGCTTCAGCATCGTGTCAGCTTTAGAATAAATTCCTGGCTCTTTAATCCAGCCTTGTCTATAGAGTTCTAAACTCAGAAATACTTCCATGCAATCGCAATGCTCACGCTAGCATTAGTCGCCGTGAACATGAACGTTCCTCTCTATCCTCCTGGAGTCATTACACTTCACTAGTCCTCTGTGAAAGGAATTTGAGTGGGCAGGTTTCTTTCTCTCTCTGCCCTCTCCCTTCCTCCCACATACTCAAGTTCTCAGGATGCACAATCTCAACAAAGCAAAAGAACAATGGTATCTTGACCTTGTCTTAGTAGCTTCCCACTTGATGAACCTCTGTGATCCTCACTCTGCCCTGTAGGCTGTCATTCTCTGGTTCCACGTAAGGAAACTGAGGATCAGAAACAGAAGGGAAGCACTGAGAAGCACTTGTACTTGGGGAAACTAAGATGCCATGCTTTAATTCCTACATCTTCAGAGCACTTCAGCAGCCTCATCTGCCCCCCTCCCCCCCACCCCCCCACTATTCTCCCTGGAGATCTAGGGGGAGTCAGTCTAGTCCCTCCCGTCCATCTTTAAAAATGTTGGTGACAACATGAAAATACCCAATGGCCTGATCTGGGAGTCCATCCTGAGGTCCACCTGCCAATGCAATCTTCCCATAAGGCCATAAAATAACAAGTATGTACAACAAACAGACTCAGCAGACCTACGCTCCTTGGGCACTCAGCCTAATTTTCTCAGGGGTGTTGCCTACTTCCCTCTAAACCAAAGGTATGTGGACATTTGCTACCTACTGGGCAGTAGGAATCTTCTTTGATACTTGGCCTAGTATTCCCTCCAGTTTTTCCCCTTGAAGGAGATTGCCTAGTTGCAGTGAGAAGCAACCATTTGAATGCCAGTAGAAGAAACCAAGTTTGAACTTTCAACTTTGCACATGTGCAACAATAAATTTAAAATGTAGGGGATATGCAGGAGGAAAAAAGAGAGGGAAGAAAAACACACATTTAAGAAGACTCACATACAGTGTTTCCATAAGCTTTGAATTTTTTGAAGATGACATGCAATTGTTTCTTGCAATTATATTTCTCTTGTGATTTTCTCTCTCTAAACCCTTACAGATCTGCCTTTCACAGAATACACATTTGGTAATGGGTACTGAATTGGAATATTCTGCTTTGATAAACCTGCCCTGGTGAGTTTATATAAAAGGAGAGGGGAGAAAGAAAAAAAACTCAAATAAGAGAAGATAATGCCATAATTGAGACAATAATGATTCTTCTCTATTTTTTTTGAGAGATTTTCACTATAGGGCGCGTGCGCTCGCCAGACAGACAGAGAGAGACATAGAGACAGAAAGCGAGAAATCACCCCCCAGGGGGGATGGTCACGCCGCAATCCCTTCTCCTCCATTCTCCTCTCGGGATCTTGGGCGGGCACGCACGCACACGTGCCCAGCGTGAGTTTTAAGCCACCGGGTCCGGGATGCGAACCGCGGTCGACTACGTGGGAGTCCAGCAACATAACCATTACGCTAACTGCTGGTTCCCTTCTCTATTTTTTTAGAGAGATTTTTGCCATAGGACACACACGCTTGCTGGAGAGACAGAAAGTGAGAAATCACCCCCAAAGAGGATGGCCATGCTACAACCCCTTCTCCTCCATTCTCTTCTCAGGATTTTGGGCACGCACACATGCCTGGCGTGAGTTTCAAGCTGCTGGGTCCAGGACTCGAACCGCAGTCAACTACGTGGGAGTCCAGCAATGTAACCATTATGCCATCCACTGGTCCCTCCTCTTCTTACTTTTGCAGTTAAAAACATAACATTTGAAGGGATGAATACATGCCTCCACTATTCACTACTACAACTCACTAGGAAGGAACAGAGAGAAAGTTTGGTGTCATTAACATAGAGCAGGAGGAAAACGAAGGCCAGTGTTAAAAGCCCCATGGCCAAATTCAGAAATGAATGATAATTAGATTGCCCTTCACAGTGTGCAGGCGATCCAGACACCCATTTCCAATCCCATCCACATTTGCAGAAGCAAGCAGTAGACAGCGCCTGGAATGTCCTCTCTCAGAGGTATTAATGGTGCACTATGATTTTGGTCCATGTGTTAATGATAATTCCATCCTCATTGAGTACGCGTGCTGACAGCAACCCACATTTTGCCACAGCAGGCCCTCATAAGTTGATTTTCTCATTCTTAATCCAGTTTACTTTAATAGTTAGCCAAGCAACAGATAGAAGTTGCACAGTAGAAATTGATTTCTACGTCTGATCAACTCCCAGGCTTTCTCCAACGGCAGCGCCAGGGCTCAAGCAGCCTGTGGGCATCTTCCAGCTTCCAAAGAGACAGGGCTGTGTGCGGGGGCCATAGGGGCTAGTTTAGTTATGAATGGGCTGTTCCTTTTTCTGTGAGTACTTCCTCCAAACAAAAATGGTGATGAGAGCAGTAGATAACAGCCACGAGGGTGCCATGCAAGGAGGGCTGGCAGTGGCATTGTGTAGATGGGACTGGCACCCAGGATTCCGTTAGGGAACGATGGTAACCTTGACTGAATTCTACCGTAGGCACTGCCCTCGGGAGAAGACGGCGCCCCCCGAGGACAGAAGCAGCAAAGTCAAATGCCGACGATGTGCCGCGTTTTAGGTACAGTTTTGCTAAAGAAACACAAGACACGAAGTGGCCCTGCGTCTGCATCCCGTGGGTCGGGGCGGTGGCTGGGACACTCGGGAATAGGGGTGGGAGTGTGCGGCCATATCAGGGGTCTACGACTTCACTCACCCTTGGTGGCTCAGAGCCAGCTGGGACCACAAGCTCCCGAGCAGTGACAGTTCTAGGGCACCAGAGGGCGCCATGCGCACGGCTTACTTTCTCGGTGAGCCGGGCCGGGGCGTGAGTTAGGGGCCTCCCGGAGGGTGAGGACAAGAGCGAGTCTCCAGTAGCCCGCTGGAAGCGCTGCTGTAGCCCTCACTGCTCCCGGGCCGCCCTGGGCAGCCCACAGGGGCCTCCACTTCTCAGGAACAAGCAACCACATAATATTTGATGACAGCCCCGCAAAAGGCAAATGAAGGAGGGGAAAGCTTCCACAATACCTAGGGAGCTCAGCCAAATGTCATTTTTAAACGCTGAGGATGAGCAGTTGCCATCAGATTCGATCCTGCAGCACCTCTCCATCTCCCAAAGCTGGCTAGGTCCGGAAGTATGTTTGGCCTCGGAGAAGTGGAGGTCTCGCTCACTAAGGGGGGTTCCCTCCAGGAGCCACTGAACTGCATCACAGTCATCAAAATACCACCAACTACTGTCTTTGCCATCTGCTGCTCAGCGCGCTTTCACACTACCGGTCTTACTGAATCCTCAAAACAATCCCAAGGGTCATTCTTAACCCCCACTTTACAGATGGAGAAACTGAGGCACAGAGGAGTTCTAGACCCTGCCCAAGGTCAGAGAGACCCCATGTTCTTTTCATTTCCAGCACTGCCTCCCTGATGGGGAACACAGCTGTCTGGGTGGCTGCTTACACACTTCTTCAAGCCAAGCAGGAAATATTGGAAGTATGCATATGAGTTCATAAAAATAACTCTGGCTCTAACCTGTGTTCACTTTGGAAATGCCCCCCAAGCCTTCTTCTTGAGCTCTTTGAATGCTTTATCTCAGGCTGGTAGAAGAAAGCATGTCCCACTTGAGTTGAAAAGTGATCCCACATATCACAGTAGCCCCAGATGCCCAAAGCCTTTTCTCTCAGACTCTTGGGCATGGGCTCTTGCCAGCATTTGCAAAATCTACTTTCTGTGCACAGAGGAATGGAAAACTATCCAGTTGGCCCAGAAGTGTCACCAAGCACCTTGGTATGAGCCACCAATGCCAGGGTCTTACGTCCTGAGCCTTCAGCTCACACCAGCTTCTCCTGCCTCTGACCTCCCGCTAGAACTTGATCTATGAACTATGGTGTAGCAGCTTGCTTGTCTCCATCTCCTGCTCTCTGGTTCTCTCCCACGTGTCTGTCTCCCCAAGACCTGCAGTGAACCACAGGCCATGTCAGCATGGGGCACACATAGCTAGAGCCACAGTGGCACCAGACACCCAAAGTCTTTTCTCTGAGAGAGTTGTGAAATAGAATTACGGCTGTCTCTGCTTACAGCTTCTATGACTTCCCACCAATTAAACAAGATGCCTTGTTTTTCCCTCTGGTTTGTAGGTGTGTTTATTTCAAACAGTGAGTCCTGCTGACAGGTATGGCTCATAAAAGGACCATAGAAATTGTTAAAATATGAATCATTTCCTTTGCACAGTGCAATGTTCAGTGCATCTTCTCTTCTCGTTTGGATCCCTGTTTCATCTCTCTTTTGCACCTGTGTTTTAGAAACAGGTACTCGTCTATGCTATAGGAAGCTGAATCATTTAATATTAAAAGGAAACACTGAAATCAGACAAAATCCCATCTTCTCTACCAGTTGCTAGAATATGCTTAGAGGAGCGTCTGTACCAATCAGACCCACTGGTCTGCCTGCCTCCCCTGTTCCCCATAATGCATTACCCAACCTGGCTGTTTCCAGTAAGAAATGGAAAAATGGACAGTGAGGGAAGGAAAGTAAGAGAGTATTGATGAGGAAACAAGATGAAAGGCAGAATGTGGATTGGGAGGATATTAGGAGAGGGAGAAACATCGAAAAGTGGGAAAGCTATTACGGAACTCAGTAACTGGGGAGATGGAGGGAAATTATGGTCCAGGTTATTAGAAATTCAGTTTGAATGTTACAGAACCCAATAACTGGGCCTCCAGGCAGGACTGGAGTGGTGAGACTTCTTGCTAGACCATGCATTCCACCTCCCCAGCAAGTGGCTCCATACAAAATGCACACACTTGCAGGGGCCCCAGATTTTCCAGAACCCCATGCTGAGCTGCTACCTTGGCTTGAACATGAATTCTCAGACCAGTTTGGTGTTTGGGGCTGAAAGGGACAGAGAGAGTCTCATGCAGGCAGTGTTCAAAAAGGGGTCTACCTCAGAAATGAATGAATCTAGTCAATGATCCCCCGTGGCTGCTAACATCACAAACAGAGGCAACCAGACATCATGTACCTCCTGAGGGAAGCACATGACACCAGCAATGAAGGAGTCTTGCCAAAAGGCAAATGCGAATCTGATCAAGCCTCAATCCAACTACCAATTTACAGAAAATACAAAAGGCAAAGGAACATGTTAAAAAGCACCACAGGGATACAATCAGCCAGATACAGACTATGAGAAACCCTACAGAATAAATTATCTAATTTCTTCAACAAGTAAATTGGAGAGACAGAGAGAAAGACAGAATGAGACAAAGAAAGAAATGGGGAAAGGGAACTTGTGGATTTGGCTTAAAATACATATCAACCAATCTCTGTGTGTAAAGTTTATTTAAATGCTAATTCTAACCAATTGTAAAACTAAAAAAAATATTGATAATTATTTTACATGTGATAATGCTATTGTGCTTATTTTTTTAAGAGACTCACGAGTTTAATTTAGAGATACATACTGAAATATCTACAGGCAAAATGATATGATAGTAGTTTCAAAATACTCTAGTAGTCAGTATTTATTCATAATAGCCAAAAAGTGGAAACAACCCAAATGTTCATCAAGTGGTGAATGAATAAATAAAGTGTGGTATATCTATACAGTGGAATAGCATTCAGCCATAAAGATTATAAACTACTGATCCATGCTACAGCACAGATGATCCTCAAACACACTGTCCTAAGTGTAAGAAGCTAGATGCAAAAGATCGCATACTGTATTATTCCATTTTATGTAAAATACCCAGGAAAGGCAAATCTAGAGAGAGAGACAGCAGACTAGCAGTTGTCAGGGGCTCAGGATGGGAAAGGGAGCCAAAGAAAATGGGCACAACAAATCTTTTCAGGGTGATAAAAAAGTTCTAAAACTGACTTGTGGTGAGAATTGTATAGCTCTATAAATTTGCTGAAAGCCACTGAATTTTTACACTTAAAATGGGTAAATTTTATACTATGTAAATTATACCTCAGTAAAACCATTTTGCTTTTAGCGCTCCAGGGGACAAAAGGAGTGGGAGGAAATTAAATGGAACAAAATTGGCCATGAGTCTGAGTCAGTAGTTGCTTAGGCTGGGTGATGGGTATATGGGGGTTATTAAGCTATTGTCTTTAATTTTGTGTATGTTTGAAAATTTCCAGAACAAACAAAAAAAATGTTTAAAGTGAGGGGAGAGGCTTGGAAGTCAAAAGTCATCAAGAACTAAGGCTTCTCTGGGAATCTGCAACTGTCACGACCAACTGACCAATCCTCTTGGCATTCTCTAATCCAAATCCCAAAGTGGATAGTCTGCATGACCACTCTCAGGTAAAAACTTTGGTGCCAAACTAGGAAGGACCACTCTTGGGTCAGGTGTTCATTTTTGCTCCAAAGAGTCCACACCAAAAAAACAAGAACAACAAACAAAACAGAACAAAAACCTCCCACACACTCCAGTGTGTGGTCATGAAATAGGCTGTTTGAGCTAGAACGAAAGGTGAGTCCAACAGACTAACATGTCCTATCTGGCTCGCATCTACCCAACTACGGAACGTAAAATGTATTGTTTTATTTCTGAAATTGCTTCTGCTGGACATGGCTCTGGGGATTGAATCTGAGACTCAGAGCATGACCTACCAAACACGAATCAGCAAAAGTGACAGAAGGTGCCCCAGTCTAACATTGGATACCAAAGGGTAAAGAGCAAGTGAAACTCTTCTGAAAGGGCCCATGGACCTCAGTGTACTGAAGGAACTCAAGGAGCTGCAGGCAACCAGAGAGTTGGCTAATTTGGCAGACCTGCCAACCCCTCTCTGCACCTTCACCCTGATGACCAAATATCAAATTTCTCTCTGGAAAGTCCTTGGCTATACAGATACTAAGAGAGGTCCAAGAAGAAAGGAAGGGAAAAAAACTTCTCTGGGGGACCAGGTCTGTCTCATCTCTGTGGGGAAGTGATAGTGAGTGGTTCATTAGCAGCAGTTCACTGCCACCGCCTTGGAAACGGTTGATTATAGACAGCTCCAGGATTATTACCCCATGAGCGCATCCACAACCACCCACAACCACCCAATGATATACTGCCTTAGGCAGGGAAAGTGCAAAGAAAGCTATTCAGCCTCCAAGCCCCATTGGCTTGTCCCACTTGAATACACCACAGCAGAAGTAGGACTTTCCTCCTGTCATAGCTATGCTTCCACTCCATCTCACTGGCTGGGTCAATATCAAAGGTGAATTCATGAAACCAAACAGATGCCCAAAGCTGACACAGTTAACCCCTTTTTTTCCTCTGCATATTGGCTCCAAAGGAAGTTTTCTCTAATGGTACTAGACTAGTCAAAGCTCTTTTACAAACTCTGTGTCTTAGATACTGGCCCTCCATAATTGTTCACCTGGTGGTATGTAGAGCCAGCAGCCAACCCAGTTTAGCCTTTGCAAAGGATAATCTGCTTCAAATGGACTAAGCCCAGTTATACACCACACAATATTTCAGTGCCCTTTTCCCAGCTCCTTCGAATCTCCTCTCTCTGGATCCCAACATCCTTCACATTTCTCTATAGCTCCATGGCACAGTTGAGCAAGTTCTCTCACAGGAAATCATGATGTCTCCATCAAGAAACAAGATATTAGAGGGAGAGCAGTTCTAAGAATATTCTTTCCTCTATCATTTGCTTTTTCTTTCTTTCTGTTATTTAATTTTATTCGTTATTTTTTTTTAATTTGACCAGTGAGAAAGAGAGAGAGAGCAGGAAAGTGAGAAAGCAAGTGATCAGGTCTAGGACTCGAACCATGGTTGACCATGTGGGAGTCCAACACCTTAACCACCATGTCACCTGCCAGTCCCACTATTTGATTTTTCTTAGTCTTGCTTTTTCTTTTTTTTTTTTTTTGATAGGCCACTGGTTTTCTATGGCTATTCATTTGACCCACTAGTTCTTCACCCTCATTCAAAATGCTACTATGCATCTGAACTACTTCCTCCTCAGTTAAGCATTTACCTTACTCTTTACCTGGCTGTTTTTTCATAGATCTCGATTGGTATAATAGAAAGCACTGAAGTCTTCTCTCCATTTACCAACCACAGAAGCACTTCCCAGTCATTCTGCATTCCCAACAACCTGCACCCAAGAAAACTCCTTCTTCTGAGAGGCTGTGAGAATCTTTCCACTCAGCCTGCATTCATTCCCTTTCCTTTTTATCACTGGCAGGGCTTAGCAAAATTCTTAGCTATAGAATTACTGTCCAAGAGGTAACAGCTCCTTGAAGAAACAATCAAAGCTCTGGGTCAATTCTGGTGGTTTGTTGATCACACACACTGTTCTGGTACATGAAGTCAGAGCATAACCAAGCTTCAAGAGAGAACACTGAGCTCAGTACAGACCAGGAGTCATCTTCTAGAGCAGAAGTTACTAACCTGGGGTCGCTAGACAACAGACTCTATGCATTGCCTTCATAGGTCTATGATTCCTCTGCAATTGAGCTCAGGATCACATGAGTATGTGTATGTATACATGCACGGTTTTTCATAAACAGGGTCCCTAGCTTTTATAAGCTTCTCAAAGGAGTGCCTGATGCATACATAAACTATAAAGGTAAGAATCACTGTTCTCAAGAAACACTAAGCTGGGTCAATAGTGCTTCCCAGCCCATTGTGGAAAAAGTTAAAGATTCAGAGTAAAGATTCAGAGCTAGCCTGGTGGAACTCATGGTGCTGTATCAGGATCCTTTTCTCCAGAGTCAGAAACCCAGTTCTAGCCACCAACCCAAATCTGAATCCAGAGGTCAGGGTTTGGATTCAGCAAGGATCCACAAATCTTGTTCAGAGCTGATTTAACCTGAATCTAACATCTTACTTATGCACAGTAGTGCATGTTGAAAAGGTGGTGACAAACTGAACCGTGGAACCACATTTTATACATCCCTGACCTTCTTCTGGCCCTTTCATTGAAATGAGGAAGCTGAGTCCAGACAAGAGAAATAAATGGCCTACGTACTATCACACAGAGTAAATTTTGTGGCTCCCCCAAATTCTTGTGTTGAAACCCTAACCTCTACTGTGATGGTAGTAGGACACAAGGCCTCTGGGAGATAAGTCAGGAGGAGTCTGGAGAAAAGGATCCTGATACAGCACCATGAGTTCCACCAGGCCAGCTCTGTATTCTGAATCTTTAACTTTTTCCATAAATGACATTAGTGCTCTTATAAAAGAGTCCTTACAGAGCTCTCAAACTTCCTTTCAACCACATGAGGATACAACAAGAAAAAAGAAGTCTGTAGCCTAGAAGAGGATTCTCATCAGAGGCAGACCCACATTGGCACCCTGATCTCAGAATTCCAACCTCCAGTGCAGGGAGAAATAAACTTTTGTTGTTTGTAAGTCACCCCATCTGTGATAGTTTTTTATAGCAGCCTGGACTAAGACAATGACTGAGGTAGACTAAAAGTCAGATTCTCTGACAATAAAGATGATCAAGTAGCGCCCATTGAGTTTATCCATCCTCTCCCTGCACTCCTACAGGGAGTGCAGCCCAGGTTCAGCCCATCCATACCAAGGATTTCCCATGACAAAGGTTGGAACATCGCCAGTAAGGGTTCCATTCATAAAGTTGGGCACAAGCTTGGGAAACACATGATTTTTGTGATAAAGCACAAGCTCAATGACCATTGGGACAACAGTTTACACAAGAGGAAGTCATGCTTAACCAATCTATTAGAACAATTTAAATGGTAAAAACACACATGGAGGGCCAGCTGGTGGTGTGGTGATTAAGGCAAACAAATTCCACATGGATGACTATGTGGTTCAAGTCCCAGGTCTAACAATATGAAAAACACATCAGGTGTGTGTGCATGTGTGCCCCAAATCCTGAGAGAATGGAGGAGAAAGAATTGTGCAATGGCCTAACCCCCTAGAGGGTGCTTTCTCATTTCCTGTGTCTCTTTCTGCTGGGCACATGCCCCCATAGCAAAACTTAAAAAAAAAAAAAAAAAAAGTAGATGAAAAGGGAACATGAGAACAGAAGTTTTTGACACAGTGTAATATCATTATGGGATTGGGCGTATGATAGCATTATGGATAAGCAATGGGCACACGAACAGGAAACAGAGGGATAAACCTGAACTTTACTGAGGAGAGAAGTGTAGACACTGGTCTCCCTTCAAAAACTGGTAGAGGGTTATGTCTTACGTGACTTCCTCAAAAAAAAAATTATGTGGAAGGCAGCCTAGTGAAAGCTTCAGGTCTCCAGGCAACACCCAACCCTCTGGGTAGTAACATGTTAAGCTCTTTAGATTAAACTGCGGGGAGATGCTGAGAGGCTGTGCGAGTGGGCTGAAAAGTAGCAGGTGAGCATCAGTGTAGGCAAGTGTAACATAAATGCACTGAAAAAAGAATCCCATTAACCACTCAGAAAAACACCCTGAGCAATCAAGCCTCCTTTGTACAAATCTTGGGACATCTGCATCCAAAATGAAGGGGCCAATTCTGCCATTAGATCCATTGAGAAATACAAAAGTCATCCAACCCAAACTCTTCCTTTGACAGAGGCAGAATTAGAACCCAGGCCAGAACACTTTATCCAGGACCATAGCCACTGGACAAGAGGAGCTTTTAAGCATCAGCTGATCGAGGGTCCTGGAAATAGTGTGGTGTAATAAAGCGTGCATGGGTTTTTCAAGTCACATATAGTCAAAACCTAGCTCCATTTCTAGCTCTGTACAGGCAAGTTTATTAACCTCATTGCACCTCTGTTGCCTCAACTGTAAGATAGAAATTATGACACATACTTTACAACGTTATGAGGATAGAGATATTTAGAAAGCACTCTATGAAAGGATCTGAACACACACACACCTCCAAGGAAGGTACACTAATGTCAGTAAGTACATGAAAAGATGCTCAACATCATTAGTCAATAGAGAAATGCAAATCAAAACCACAATGAGAACACAATGAGTACAACTTCACACCACTAGCATGACAATCATCAAAAACTGGAAATTAACAAGTGTTGGTAAGGATGTGGAGAAAACAGAACCATCATACATACACTGGAGATGGGCGTGTGAATTGGTACAGCCATTGTGGAAAACAATTTGGCAGATTCTCAATAAGTTAAGCAGAATTGCCTTATGACCCAGCAATTCTACTCTTAGGCATATACCCAAAAGAATTAGAAACAGATGTTTGGACAAAAATTTGTATATGAATGTTCATAGCAGCACTATTCACAATAGTCAAGAGGAAGAAACAGCCCCAAATGTCCATGGAGTGATGAATAGATAGGCAAAAAGTGGTATAGGTATACAATGTAATATTATTCAGTCATAAAAAGGAATGAAGTACTTGATACATGCTACACGGATGAACCTTGAAAACATACGATAGCTGGAAGGAGCCAGTAACAAAAAATCACATCTTGTTTTATTTCATTTATATGAAATGTCCACCATAAGAAAATCCATAGAGACAGAAAGCAGATTAGTGGGTGCTGGGGACAGGGAATGAGAGGAGGAACAGGAGGCTGTTAACTAAAGGATACAAGGTTTCTTTCTGAGGTCATAAAAAGGCTCGAAAATCAACTGTGGTCATGGTTACTCATATCTGAATACACCAAAATTAGTCAAAGTGTGCACTTGAAATGGATGAATTGTACAACATGTTGATTGTATCTTCACAAAACTGTATGAAAAATAAAATGTTCTATAGACAGTGATTAAGTATTGAATATCTGGCTCTCAGAGAGAAAAAGAAAAGTCCTAATTTGTCGTGTTAGATGGTGAAAAATACTCCTGTGGCCAATTTCAAGCAACCAACGTGCTGTTAAGTGACTGTGGAGTCGGAAAGAACTGTCTAACAGCGCACTGTTGTAGAGTATTTGCACCATACAGACACAATGAATGGAAATGCTGAGAAGTATTTTTTATGTTGGGTAAATTCCTTTTACAAACCAAATGATACACAGTGATTAAATGTTTAAAAAATGATAATAATAATAATAATAATCTGAAAAAATGATGAACAGCTATTTGATGATGAGGATGTGGATAGTAATGTCTTTGTCTTGCATGGTATTCCTGCTGGAAAAAGAAATGTAATACACTGTAAAGATATATGTGATTCGATGTAATATAAAAAAGATTATGATGTTAATAAATAAAATTTAATTTTTAAGAGGTTTTTGCTATAGGGCGTGTGTGCTTGCCAGAAAGACAGAGAGAGACAGAGAGACAGAAAGCGAGAAATCGCCCCTCAGGGGGGATGGCCACTCCGCAATCCCTTCTCCTCTGTTCTCCTCTCAGGATCTTGGGCACGCACGCACAGTGCAGTCGACTACATGAGAGTCCAGCGACATAGCCATTACGCTAACTGCTGGTCTCAATAAAATTTAATTTAACAAAAAAGATTTAAAAAAATACAATGAATGGAAATGACCCCAAGAGCAGGGATAGTAATAAAAGGTGATCAAATACTTAGGAAATGATGTGCTTTGAATGTGTTCAGACTTATTACCTTTGTTTTGAATGATATTCATTTAACTGTAATTTTATAGAATTTTATTTTTAACAATTACAAAATTCCTGAAAATTTAACAATTAACTTTTCACAAACTGGTACAGACCGTGTCCAGGCACTATGCTGTGACCATGGAACACTTTTCTTTTCTTTTTTTAAAGAATTTCACATGAGCATCTTCTAGGAATGCCACCTTCTGCATTTCCCGGAGCAAAAACTTGAAAACCTATCTGGCCATACAGTTTAGCCTAAAGAGACTGATTCCCCACCCCATCCCCAGCATAAGTTGCTATCTGAGTATGGCAGAAACATTTTCCTCACTGTGGAAGCATAATCCTTTTCTCTGTAGACTCCATTTTCAAGAACTTTGGGAACGCCTCTACCACCAACAAGCAACACTAACAGTTCAAGCAAAAGCCCTGAGCAACACTGGATGACTCACTGTTCTCTGGTTAACCCCCTGGCTCTGGGGCTCCATTCTGATTCTGAATGTAGCTCAGTGCTCTTCCTGTTTTGTGAAAGCAAATTTCCAGACATCTTCATTCAATGATAAAATACAATCTTTGAAAACTCTGCAGATCCTGATATCTAGCCCATTGACATGGGAGGTTTGAAGTGTTTGATACTTCGAGTATGCTATTCAACTTAGTTATATGTCATTTCTAATCACTCTGGCCTCCCACTCAAGAAATATGTGTTTTAGAACAAGGTAGGTCGGGACCAGCAGTTAGCGTAATGGCTATGTCGCTGGACTCCCACGTGGTCGACCGTGGTTCGTGTCCCGGACCCGGTGGCTTAAAACTCAGGCTGGGCGCATGTGCGTGCGTGCCCAAGATCCCGAGAGGAGAATGGAGGAGAAGGGATTGCGGTATGGCCATCCCCCCTGGGGGGTGATTTCTCGCTTTCTGTCTCTCTGTCTCTCTCTGCCTTTCTGGCGAGCGCACGCGCCCTATAGCAAAAAAAACCTCTCCAAAAAAAAAAAGAACAAGGTAGGTCATTTCAATGTTCCTGGCTCCTGATTCAGTACCAAAATCATGTTGTGAAACTCTTGAGCCTCTGGACAAGACAACTTAAGAGGATTAACCATGATTCCAAGATGAGAGGGTATAAGACTTTCCTGTCCTGGGGGTGACTGAGTGAAGCAGCTACAGGGAGTAGGCTCTGATGTTGTCCTCATGCTATTGGGGTGGCTTTTAGCAAATTTAGCTTCTCTATGTTCAGTTTTTTCATCTATAAAATGAGGGATATTAACAATACTCACCTTACAAAATGGTTGGGGAATTACATGAAATTAGGTATATAAAGTTCCTCATGTATCAGTGATGCATTAACAAATATTAAGATGAGAAAGTAAAACAGTAGCAGTTAAACATCAGGCTTGAAAACCAGAGTCAGTTCTAAATTCAAAGTCTAGCCCTGCTTGTTCCTGAGTCTCTAAGCAAGACACTATTTCTTTAGAAGCCTTTGGGTCCCCTTCTGCAAAACAAGGGTAATGACAGCACCTGTCTCACTGGATCATTCAATGATCTGGGAGAGAGCAAGTGCTAGATCAAGTGTAAATCTCCAGTAACTGGGAGCTGTTAGCCTGCTATGAGGGGAGGGACCCAATTCTGTGAGCACTTGGGAAAAGCTCACATTGTGTTATTAGAGAGAGAAAATGGAGTAAGGACACTGATTACTAGAACCCAACAGTGAACTGATGAGAGCCAAGACAGAGGTGCTGGGAGGCCTGATGGGCCCCCATGGGCAGTGTTCTAATACTGGGTATGGGATCCTAGAGACATAAGCCATGGGTTTTGGGATTGTTTCCAGGAGCTTATTTTTTCTTACATTTAGACATAATACATTTGATTAAACTACACATATCTAAAGAGTACAATTTGATGTGTCTTGATATAGGTATACACTCATGAAACCAACATCACAATCAAGATAATGAACACCTGCATCACCTCCAAAAGATTCATTTTTCTTTGTATTTCATCCCCTTCCCACCCCACCCCCCACTTCTCTCATCCCCAGGCAACCAGTGATCTGTTTTATGTCACTTTAGCTTTACTTTCTGGAATTTCATATAAACAAAATAATACACTAATATATTCTTTTTTTTGTCTGGCTTCTTTCACTCAGCATAATTATTTTGAGATTCATCTGTGTTGTATATATTAATGATTTGCTCTCTTTGGTTAAATACTATTCTAATATGTGCATATACCATTCACCTGTAGATGGGCATTAACATTTCTAGTTTTTAATCTAGTGCAAATAAAGGTGTTATGGGCCAATTACATGGTTTGAGTCCTGTACCTATTGGCTTGAAAAACATGCTGGGTACATGTCCATGTGCTCCCAGAGTCATGAGGCATGACAGATATAAAACAGACTCTAATATTGCTTCTAGAGATAAAAAAAATAATGTTTGATATAAAAAAACCCACTGGATGACATTATTGGAAATAATGAGAGGAAAAGGGAGGAGAAGGGATTGCAGCAGGACCATCCCCCGCCATGGAGGGGAAGGGGGGTTTCTCACTTTTCCTCTGTCTCTCTCTGGTGAGCACACACACCCTATAGCAAACAAAGAAATAAAGATGTTAAAAACATTCATGTACATCTTTGCATGGACTAGTGCTTTTATTTCTCTTAGGAGTGGAAAGACTTGTCATACAGTAGGTGAATGCTTACCTCTTTTTCAATTGATCAAACTATTTTCCACTGTGGACATACTATTTTACATTCTAAAAGCAGTATATGAAAATTATAGTTCCTTCAGATCTTTGCCAAATATATGATGAGGATTTACGGAGAAACTAAAGCATTATTATGTGCCTTGGTATGAGTTCCTTCATTTCTCTTGTGCTTCAGTTTTGTGGAAGTTCTTGGATCTATGAGTTTACAATTTTTATTATATTCAGAAAAGTTTCAGCTTTTATTTTAAAAATGTTTCTCTCTACCTCCTCCTGGGACTTTAGATACACACAAATTAGGCCCCTTGAAGTCCCTCAGCTCACTGTTATTCTGCTCATTTTTTTTTTCTATCTTTTTCCTCTCTGATTCATCTTGGACAGTTTCTATGCTGTGACTTCAAGTTCACTAATCTTTTCTTCTGCAGTGTCTGGTATGCCAATAATGTCATCCAGTGGGGTTTTTTATATCAAACATTATTTTTTGATCTCTTGAAGCAATATTAGAGTCTATTTTATATCTGTCATGTCTCAGAGATTAAGTACATGAGACTGAACTGGTGAAATAGCATTCTGTGACTTTTGACTAAAATATTGCTGCTTTTCTTCTAGGCTTTGTTGTCGGGTTTTAAGAGTTTTTGTCCTGTCTCGAGCTGTCAATAGATTCATGTATGCACTATTTGAACAGAATACTAACCTGTTTCCAGGCTTTAAGTTTTAAGCAAATTTCCTTACCAATTCAAAACCGTTTTTCTTGAAATTACCAGCTAAATTTGCTATTGAAAGTAGTTAGATTATTTAAGAAATTGTGTGATCAATAAAAAGGGGGGGGGGGAAGAAATGGATTACAACTGTAGACACCAGAGATAGTGTGAGAAGAAGTTGGGAAAGGGCAGAGGGCCAGACATAAGGGTAAAAATATATATATATATATATATATATATATATATATATATATACACACACACACACACACATAAACATATATATGTGAAACTAGAAATGGAAAATTATTGATGATAACATACATACATGATTAAGCCACTATGCAGTATATTCTGAATGGGAAACCACTTTTTGTATGCTGTGATGATAATTAGGGGATGAATGTACATTAATTAATTTAAAAAAAGGTTTCAGGAAAAAAATGCATATTTGATGACTGCAGTAAGCTATATAGCCCCAGCTAGGTGCTACTTTATAGCATGTTCATTCTACTCACTGAGGCTGATGCCTAAAGTCAGGCTTGTGTTCATGGAGATGTATATGTCAGCTGCACTTGCTACTGGAAATATTTAGATTAATTAAGTTCATTAGCAAATCAATAAAATGGGGGGAAAAGGCATAGAAAGCAAACATGGATACCAGAGAGAGTGTGGGAGGAGGATGGGACATGGCACAGGGTGAGGGATAGGGAATCAAGGATGGCAAAAAACAAAAAGTATATACATATATATATATATATATATATATATATATGAAACAAGAAATGGAATATTTTTGTTGACGATAACATGTATGCTGATGTGCTTGATTGAGCCAATATACAGTGTATTCTGAATGGGAAATCTCATTTTGTATGCTAAAATGATGTGTAGTGAATGAATAACAGTTTAAAAAAATGAAAAAAATAATAATACGCCCATACTTTCTTCTACCTTCCTGAAAATATGAAGTATACTTTTTTTAAAGTCATGTTAATGTCCTTGGCGATTAATTCTATCATTTGCATCAGTTTCTATTTAAGGAGCTTTCTTCTTCTTATGGATTATATTTTCCTACTTTGCATGTTCTGCAATGTTTTACTGGATTTCAAACTTTTACAAATTCTACCTTGTTTAATACTGGATATTTTTGTACTCCTTTAAATATTTTTGAGTTTTGCTCTGAATTGCAGTAAAGTCACTTGTAAATAGTTTGATCCTTTCAAAGCTCGCTTTTAAACTTTGCTATATGGGACCAGAGTAAACTTTACACAAAGGCTAATTGGGTCCTATCCTGAGGCAATCCTCTTCTGAGGATTCAGTCGAATGGCCTGCATATTATGAAGTTTCTCTTGACTATTGGGAAACTGAGCTATTCCTAGTCTTGTGTGAACGGTAGAAATCACTCCACCTACTCCTTGCGAGTGGTTCTTTCCCTAGCCTAGTGTAGTTTTCTCACATGCATGTGCTGATCCATATTCAGGTAAAGACTTGAGGGGAACACTTTATAGATCACGGGAGCTCTATTTCTGGGCAGTTCCTCTCTGGCACCTTGCCCTACAAATTCTGGCCACCCCTCCTTGAATTCTGAACTCTATCCCCTCAATTTAGGCAAGCTTATAGACTCAGTGTGGGTTCCCCCTCCATGTACATTGGCCTGGAAACTCTCTAGGCAGTAAACTGGGGTAATTATAGGGCTCACCTCATTTGTTTCCCTTTTCTTGATGATAGCTGTCCTCTACTGCCTGTTTTCCAATGTCTGACAACTATCATTTGATATATTTCATTCACTTTTTGTTGTTTAAGATAGTGAACAATCTAGCGTCTGTTACCCTTTTATGACAGAAAACAGCTCTTTGGGATTTTTCAAATATTTTAGTCAAATTAGTTGTGGGATTTTTTTTTAATATCAGACAAAGTAGATGGAATCAAAGGTCATAAGCAGACAAGATCCTTAGAGATTACATAATATCTCCATCCTTGCTCATTTGGCAGAGAACTAAAATCAGAGAAAGGAGGGAATTTTCCCAAGGTCACACAGCAAATTAGCCATAGAATTATGATTAGATATCAAGTCTTTTCCTCTTCATTTTTCACTCACTTAGGTATTTTCTGTTGTATTTTGTTGTTGTTCCCAATCAATTTATTTAGACGTAACTTTGAAGATCAGACCTTCTGTACTACCGAAGGCAACAGAATAGACAATGTTGCTCACACCCAGATGGTATATGATTTCATTCGAGTTTTGCAAACACAACCCCTAGGAGTTGCCCTATAGCGAATACCAGAGTAACTCGTAACACTGAAAATTTTAAAACACTCCCATAGGTATGCACTCCAGAGCAAAACCATATATTTTCCCCCACTGATTTATTATGAAGGAGTGTGACTTAGAATTTAGATGGACTGATTTAGTCATTTTACTACCTATGGGAACCAAGTGTCCCACAGAAAGAAATCATTACCATTGCAAGTGTATCTGCCTTCCCACAATTCTAGCCACCCTTAGACTGCTTCCCCCAGATTCAAAAACTTTATCTGGGTTGGTTTCTCAGGAAATTTTTGCTCTTGCCTCTGGACCCTTCCATGAAGCAGTCCATTTTTGTTGCTTCTGGACGCTTCCATGAAGCAACAGGATTTCCTCGGCTGCTCTGCTTGCAGACAGGAAGAAGAGGTTTTAACTCAATGTCAATACATACTTGTGTGATCTTGGGAAAGTTACGTTATTAACCTTTCTGTAAGGGCAAGGGTTGTACTGCCTTACACTGATTCAAAAGCACATGTTTCTTTCACATATTAGCATCTTTGACATCAAGATATATCTTGCTAGCAGTAGTGTGATGATTAAATTTGCAGTTTTGTTTTCTTTCTTAATAGTATATGTGGTGTCTTGGATTCAAAAAGTATAGTATTAATACCTAACCTGCAGAGTATCCTCAAGGATTAAATAAAATAAAGCACAGTACTTGATACATGGTAGGCACTCAAGGACTCTTGCATCCATTAGTATTTGGACCAATGACTAGTACCAGTACCTGGATGGGTATTGCACCTCCCCACTTCCTTCTTCTGGCTATTGGGTACATCAGCAGGGTGCTGCTCTGAGGAGGTGACCAAATCTGACGTTGGCATGCAGCTGACTGATGTGATTGTCGTCAGGCCTTTAAGGCCATTTCTTATTAGTAGCTTCCTGCCCTCCAGCTCTGTCCCATTCATATTGTACTATTAGTCTGATCTTACCTCTATCGCTACTGAACGATGAAGGTAGGAAATTCACTGGGTGACTTCTTAAGTCATCACCCCAAACTCTCTGTCTCATCCTAAGGATTCTACCCAGAATGTAATGAGGCTTGTCAGTTGAAAGGCTCTTCCAAAGCTATCAGAATCAGTGCCTGAAGGGCTGCCAGCCAAATCCACATTCCTGAAGACCCCCCACATACCTTCAGTTAGGGAGCCCATACTTGCATGTCTTTGAAATTCAAGGACAGCCACTCTTCTCAGGCCTGGAAGGAAAGAGAGGAAACAGACACCTGAAGATTAACCACCCTCAGACATTTCCCAGTACAGAAAAATGGTTTGCATTTATTTCCCAAATCCTCCCTGAGTTTCTTACTATATCTCCAGCAGACAGGCTGGCTTCAGTTCCAGAGGCCACATTCCACCCAGACTCTGCCAGTCCCACCCCCCTTAGCTCTCAGAAGTTTGACTGCAGATTCCTTGAGCCCACCTGTCTTTAACCTGTATCTAGAGATTTCCTCCCGGTCCCCTGCTGGATCTCAGCAGTCCAGGGTACTCTTGGGAACCATAGTGAAAAGGAGAAAAGTTCAGGAAGGATTGGCCTTTGCCTTCAGCCACTTCTAGCAGCTTGACTGTCTCCCTAGTGTTTGTAAAATATGCAAGTCTGAACGTACTACCACTTGACAGTGCATGCCACTCAGGACTGCACCATGGCCAGTACGAGACTGAGAATTAATAACGGTGAGTGATTATCATGGAAACTGTCTTCAGGAAAAACGACCAGGTTTTTACATTCAACCTTGGGAAGATAAAATCAAGCCTAGCAAAAAAAAGACAAATGATACAAGAGCAAATGCAAGACTTGAAACCCAAAGAGTATCCTGGGGCCTGATTACACCACTTCCTCGTTGTGTGTCCCAGAGGCAGGAAAGGGAAGATGAGGTATCTTGAGGTATCTCCATCCCACCCATCACCCAACACAATCCCATGCTCATTCTATTGGATCATTGGAAAAGTCATGACGTATTCTTTCTACATTTTTCTAAGCAAAATTGTGTCATAACTTTCCTGATAATCCAGTAGGTTGCCCCAAACACCTTCTCACTCGAATTTCACTCTACTATCAGTTTTGTTCTCTGCCTCTGCTCAACTCCATCGATATGACTTGTCAAGACCCTGCTCATCTCCTGTTATAGCCTCTTTCTCCATCAAACACTCTACCTGCCCCCGTCCCAGCCCTGCCTCTAGGAGACCCAGGAAAAACAGAAATCTCATCACATTTCCCTACTTGAAAACCATCGGGAACCAGCAGTTAGCGTAATGGCTATGTCGCTGGACTCCCACGTAGTAGACTGCGGTTCGCGTCCCGGACCCGGTGGCTTAAAACTCACGCCGGGCGCATGTGCGTGCATGCCCAAGACCCCGAGAAGAGAATGGAGGAGAAGGGATTGCAGCGTGACCATCCCCCCTGGGGGGTGATTTCTCACTTTCTGTCTCTATGTCTCTCTATGTCTGGCGAGCGCACGCGCCCTATAGTGAAAACCTCTCAAAAAAAAAAAAAAAAAAACCATCGGTGAACAAGAACAGCAAAATATTTATCACTGTTAAAGGTTGCATGATGCAAACATGGTAATTTATTTTATTATTCTCCTCACATTTGCGTATGTTTAAAGTTGTTCATAATAAAACAAATCTTCAATGGCCTTGCAGAGATCTCAAGTTCAAAGTCAAACTGTCATTCAAGGCCCCTCAGGATATGCCCCTTCCCAATTTGACCAGCCCACCTCCTAGCACTCACAGTCCTGTGACCTCCCTGTCACCAGCCCTGGTGACAATCCCCAGACTGTGAGGTTTAGGTGAGCTCCCTTGGCACCTGCAGCCCTAGTTTGCACACACATCTCCTCCTTATAGAACACCTTTCCCCTTTTGTCCTGCCTGGAAAATGCTTTCTCATTCTTTCGAAATACAGTGCAAATGACCCCTGGTCTGAAACATCTTGACCCTCTCCTAGCCTCTGTGGAGAGAGGGAAAGCCTTGTGCCCTGGTGTCTCCTCAGGCCTGATATATACCAAACAATGTGTGTTTGGGAAAGAGTACGATGTCTTGGTTAACAGAACAGGGGCAATATTTACTTGAATTTGAGCAAGTAATGTTATCTCTTGACTTCTGCTTCTGTCTCTATAAAATGAAGATAATAGTGGTACTTATCTCACAACACTGGGGTAACAATTCAGTGGTATTTTCTGTGTAAACAGCTTTGCACAGTACCCGGCAGAGAGAGAGGAGGGAGAGAGAGAGAGAGAGAGAGAGAGAGAGAGAGAGAGAGAGGAGCTGACTGAGTTACAGACTTCAATCGAATGATACAGTGAATAATTATGCAGCTTATCGGGTGAAATGCTTCCAAAACATACAGGAAAGGCACTGCTGTTTACCTCTTCCAAGGAGCAAGAGAAATTTATGGAAAATCGTTGGCATCTAAGTGACAATTCCAATAGTATGGATCACAATTGTACATAGCAGAGACTATAGGAAGATGATGATTACTGGGCAGGGAGAAAACATACCAGAGACTATAGGAAGATGATGGTTGGGGAGGCCTTCAGGGAAAAAACACATTTAACAGACATAAGAATGGAAAGTTATCTGTTGAAGATGATTCATATGGCAATCTCTTTGACTTGATTGGCATCCACTGCAGGCATGCTTTGAAAAACCGTATCATACACTACAAAGCTGTACAATGATTCAATGTAAATAAGAAATCATATGATAAAAATAACTAAACAGGGACCAGCAGTTGGCATAATGGCTATGTCGCTGGACTCCCATGTAGTTGACCGCGGTTCGCGTCCCGGACCCGGTGGCTTAAAACTCATGCCAGGCGCGTGTGCGTGTGTGCCCAAGATCCTCGAGAGGAGAACGGAGGAGAAGGGATTGTGGCGTGGCCATCCCCCCTGGGGGGTGATTTCTCGCTTTCTGTCTCTCTGTCTCTCTGTCTTTCTGGCGAGCGCACGCGCCCTATAGCAAAAACCTCTCCAAAAAATTTAAAAAAAAATTTTTAAAGTAAACAAATATTTCCTTTTTAAAGTCACGATTTCTCTCAGCCCCGGGATGGTTCATACTTTGGAGTGGGAAGAGGCAAGGGGGCTCTTCACAAGTCCGGGCCAGAGTGGTGGGCTCCTCTCTGGAAGGACTACATAGGTATGTGGTCAGAACAGACCTCTTGGGGTCTAGGAAGGCATGGGATGTGCACGAAAATCTGCCCTGGTGACCATCCCCAGACTGTGAGGTCTAGGTGAGCTCGAGGCGCCTGGGATGGAGACGCAGGGTGCGAAAACGTGAGCGGGGTCGGTGGCAGCGCCCCCCACCCGCCAGCCCGGCTCCTCTGGGCCCCCGCGGCCTCGTGCGTCACCAGCGCGGGCGGGGGCCGCGGGGAGGCGGGCGCCGCAAGGTGAGGGCACCGAGCTGCCTTAAGAAGGCGCGCGCCCCCGCCGCCGCTCAGAGCTCGCAGCGCGGCGCGCCGGCCGGACGTGCGGGCACAGGCGCCGGCTCCGCTCCCGCCGCGCCCGCTGCTCCGCCGCCAGGTGCGAGCTCGCGGCCGCTCGCGTCCCGAGGCGGCTGCGAGGAGCTCGGCGAATCCCGAGGGACCCTCTCGCTGCGCCTGCGGCGCGACGCCGCCAACAGCAACAGGTAAGTGACCGGGCTCGGTTACGGCGGCCGCAGCCGCTGGCATGCAGCCGGCCCCAGGCCCGGGCACACAGGGCGCCCCGTCTGGCCGCGACCCGAGGTCGGCTGAGCTACCCCGCGCGGTGGCCCCCGCGGCAGCCCCTTCTCGCCCCTCCTAGGGGATCCGCTCGCCCGCGCGCTTTCCCTCGCACTTTCCCTCGTGCGCTCTCCTCCTCCCTCCCCGTTCTCTCGCTCCCGCGCACCCCGTCTCCTCTCTGCTTCTCGGCCTCTTTTCTCCTCGTGTGCTCCATCAGGCTCCCTCGCAGCCTCCCCGGCTGTCTCTCTCACTCTGTTTCACTCTCGCGCTCTTTTTCTTGTCTCTCTCTCCGTCTCTCCTTTTCTTCCTGTGTCTCTTATTTTTTTCTGTCTCTCTCTGACTTTCCATCTATCCTGCTGTCTCTCTCAGACTCTCCCCGGCACTCAGCACCCCCACCCCACCCCGCGCTGAGGCCGACTGGGCTGGAGAATGCGGGAGGGACGGTGAACTGCGGGTGGGCATGTGTGCTGGGGAGCGCGTAAGCACCCTCCCCGTGGTCTCCTGCGGCTGCTGCGCTGCTGCCAAACGGCGTTTTATCCGCCAAAGCCTTCGGTGGCCACAGTGGCAGCCGGTTTCCATGGCAAAATAAGGTCGGCAGAGAGACCAAACAGAGATCCAGCCAGAGAAAAACCAGGAGAGAGACCGTCGCAGATGGACGGAGAGAGAGAAACACACACGCGGGCACACGCACGCACACACACTCAAAGATACTGAGAAAGTGCTTAGTGAGAGTCCCAGGGTACTGAGAGAAGGGAAAGAAACTAACCAGAGAGCGTGCAGGCTTGAGAACGGAGACAGGCAAGACGAGCAGTAGAGCATCAGAGGGGGAACAGGGTCCAAAGGGGAGATGCGGGCAGACAGCGATACAGAGACACGCGAGGAGAGACAGAGCCCACAGGGGGAGATAGGGAGAAAAGAGGAACCGGGAAAGACAGATCAAGAGCACGCGTGCCAGTGAGACAGGAGGCACGCAGAGAGTACCGAGGGAGACGTGGAAACAAGAGTTGGCGAGATGCAGAGACACACAGCCAGCCAGCAATGCTGGACTGGTGTGCTAGGGACCCTCAGCGACGGGCTGTCAGAGAAATGGACTGAAAGAGCAATGGAGAGGCGCGTCAGCATCGCGGACAGAGGGAGAAGCACAGGCAATTGACATAGTGAGAGAAAGAGACACAGAGAGATGAGAGCGAATCAGAAAGAGACAGCGGGAGAGACAGGAACAAGACTGGGAGAAGGACGAGAAGAGAGAATGAGAGAAGCCCGCACACAGCTGGAAAGTAAGTGCACTAGGGAAACAGACACACAGACAGGGAGACAGAGAAAGAGGGAGAGCACGGAGACCAACACGTTATCACTATCTAGCGTGCACACGTTATCAGGAGACTGAGAAGCAGAGACTGGCCACCGCCTGAGACACAAAGATGAGAGAGAGTGAGGAGAAACCGTGAGACCAAGGCATTCAGAGAAATACAGAGAAAGTGTCATGGGAGAGCAACAGAAACCCATCATTGTAAACAGACAGGATAGAAAGCGCACGCGCATGCGCTAGTGGAAGCGCTAGCTTGGAGAGACCAAAACTCGGAAACCCAGAGAGTATAGGAGATACGCAGAGAGCGCGTGCACACGCGCCAGCAGAAGAGAGAGAAGAGAAAGAATTAGAGACCCAGAAAGGGGCAGAGAGACCCAGAAAGCCAGTGAAGGCAAAGAAGCTCCCTGAATGGGGACTGGCACTGTGCCAAAGCCACGGGGATGAGGGGATCCTGCAGCGTTCTGCTGGGCTGGGCGGGAGACAGCTCCTCTCTGTTGGGCACTAACCCCGCCTGCGTGTTTCTTTCACCCCCAGCATAGGCACTGAGTGCGGTTAGTGGGCCCCTTCGCCGCCAACAGGTGCCCGTGCTGAGCCTGCACCCTGCCTCCTGCCTGTCCACGTCGCCATGACGTCCACCTGCACCAACGGCACTAGAGAAAGCAACAGCAGCCACACGTGCGTGCCCCTCTCCAAAATGCCCATCAGTCTGGCTCACGGTATCATCCGCTCCAGCGTGCTGATCATCTTTTTCACCGTCTCATTCGTGGGCAATGTAGTGCTGGCACTCGTGTTGCAGCGCAAGCCACAGTTGCTGCAGGTGACCAACCGCTTCATCTTTAACCTCCTCGTCACCGACCTGCTGCAGATTTCACTTGTGGCGCCCTGGGTGGTGGCCACCTCTATGCCTCTCTTCTGGCCCCTCAACAGCCATTTCTGCACCGCCTTGGTTAGCCTCACCCACCTGTTCGCCTTTGCCAGTGTCAACACCATAGTTGTGGTGTCCGTGGATCGCTACCTGTCCATCATCCACCCTCTCTCCTACCCATCCAAGATGACCCAGCGCCGTGGTTACATGCTCCTCTATGGCACCTGGATTGTGGCCATCCTGCAGAGCACTCCCCCACTCTATGGTTGGGGTCAGGCTGCCTTCGATGAGCGCAATGCCCTCTGCTCCATGATCTGGGGAGCCAGCCCCAGCTACACCATTCTCAGCGTGGTGTCCTTCATCGTCATTCCATTGGTCGTCATGATTGCCTGCTACTCGGTGGTGTTCGGTGCAGCCCGGAGGCAGCATGCTCTGCTGTACAACGTCAAGAGCCACAGCTTGGAAGTGCGGGTCAAGGACCATGTGGAGAATGAGGATGAAGAGGGAGTGGAGAAGAAGGATGAGTTCTGGGGCAAGAGCCAGTTCCATGTCCAGGATGAAGGTGAGGTCAAGGCCAGCAAGGGTAGCCTGGAAGCCAAAGTCAGCAGCATGGAAGCCAAGAACGACAGCATGAAGGCCAACAAAGGAAGTGTGGAGACCACTGAGGATAGTGTGGAAGCCAAGGGCAGTGAGGAAGTCAGAGACAGCAGCATGGTGGGCAGCGAAGGTAGTACGGAGGGTGAAGGAGGCACTGAGGTTGAGAGCGGCATGAAGGCAGATAAGGGTCGCATAGAGGTCAACCAGTGCAACATTGACTTAGGCGAAGATGACATGGAATTTGGTGAGGACGACATCAATTTCAGTGAGGATGATGTCGAGGCAGTGAACATTCCAGAGAGCCTCCCACCCAGTCGTCGAAACAGCAACAGTGACCCTCCTCTGCCCAGGTGCTACCAGTGCAAAGCTGCGAAAGTGATCTTTCTCATCATTTTCTCCTATGTGCTCTCTCTGGGGCCCTACTGCTTCCTAGCAGTCCTGGCCGTGTGGGTGGATGTCCAAACCGAGGTACCCCAGTGGGTGATCACCATAATAATCTGGCTTTTCTTCCTGCAGTGCTGCATCCACCCCTACATTTATGGCTACATGCACAAGACCATCAAGAAGGAAATCCAGGATATGCTGAGGAAGTTCTTCTGCAAGGAAAAGCCCCCAAATGACAGCCACCCAGACCTGCCTGGAACTGAAGCTGGCACAGACGGTGGGACTGATGGCAAGATCGTCCCTTTTCATGATTCTGCTACTTCGCCTTGAAGTTAGTTGTAAGGCAAACCTTGAACTGTCCACAATACAAAAAAACAAGAGCAGCTTTCTTTTCAAAGGATCACCCACAATCCCACTAAAGCCAGTCCATACCATTTTAGGCACAGCTGTTGCACACATGTCCTTTTCACCACAAGGTAGTTAAATATATGAAAGAGGTAGGAACTTGGGTCTTCCTTTAAAGGTGTCCCTCAAAGCATGGACTTGAGGATTCTGACTGAAATATTCCTCCAAAGAAATTATTAGGCTCTAAATTTCTTAAAGCAACAAGGGCTATCCATTTTGGATCTGTACTTGGGAAACTGTCTCCTCAGAGGTACAACATAGCAGCTTCAGCTTTGAGGGAAAAGGAAGATGATGCCTGTGAACTTTAAGGACTTTTCGACCCTCAAGTTAGGAGCTCATGGGCCAGGCCTACAGATTATGTTCAACTGAAAGAAAAGCAGTGGAGTGAATCATTCTTGGATTCCAAGAAGCAGAACTTATCGGACTGATCAAAGTATTAGTCAAATTCTGAACTGAAGAGATCCACAATCTGGTGCAAAGACTGTTATGTAAACTAAGATAAAGGGCACCATACAGTTAGAATACCAAAAAGGTTTCTAAATCCCCTAAAAGTGATCCAGAAAAGTGGAAGGGCATGTATGAAATGGAAAGCCAGTTCAAGGGAAAAGATAAATAACACACATCCAAGGGGGCTAAGCAGTTGACTTAAAGAAAAATAAAGATCTGAGTTTACATATAGGCTGGGACTGAGGTCACTCCATGTACATGGAAAATTGTTAATTGACACTAAAATATTTTCTGTCTCCTACTTGAATAATAGTGAAACAAAAATCATGCCACTATTTTATAATTTTCTCTTTGTGACTGAATTGGGATTCTCATAAGACTCCTCCAGGTCTTTGCCAATCACTTGTGTTTCCTTTAGTTTTGTTTTGTTTTTCAAATAGGCCCTTTGGGTCAAATGGTATTTCTAGAAAAAGAAAATTCAAGTAGGAGTGGCCTAAGTCATACAAAACTCACACTACTGGTCAAGAGCTAGGTGGCCCATCAGAACTCTCTTTTGTGTAAGATCATAGGTAAGGAATGCGATCTCCATGTGGGGTGCAAGTAAGGCAGGATGGTCATTTGCCTTCCTCCAGGCACACTTGAGTGTCTTTTTTTCCTGTGGCTTTCTCTAAAGTGTATTAGCTCTCTACAGACGTGAGAGAGAAATATAAGAGAGTCCAAAATGACAAAGAAGATGGTGTTACAATACCTGGCAAACATTGCCCTATTCCACACAATCTTAAAAGTCAAAGCATTCAGGTCAGAGATACACTAACTATGGCCTTTGAAATCTATCACTTTGGGACAATTTTTATGATGCCTACGTTATCCCGAGCGTCAATACACCGGAAGATTTTTCAAATCTCAAATGCCATAATCACTTGGGGCAAGGGTAGATCTGTAGATTTCTGAGGCCACAGGCCATATCACATGGCAAAATAATATGGAACTCAAAAACAGTCAAGCTAGTGTTTTTGATCCTACTGAAGACCAAATTAAAGCAGCTTTATAGCCAACCAACCATCCACACAGAAATCCACTGTTAATATGGGTGTATCAGGGGGAGTATTTGGTTGAAAAATGGTTAATCAGGTGCCATGTATAAAGATGGCCATATGTAGAGTTTAGCCTCACTTCTGGGTGATTGCCATGTCTTTATTAGAACTCAAATTCCATTTATCTAAATGTCCAGCTTGTTTATATTTTCTTTTATCTCTTCCTCCTCACAGATTCCAACAAGAGCTTCTCAAGGGGGAGAGGTAAAAACAGCAATGTATTTGGGCTGTGAATAAGTACACATATTGCCATGTTCATGATGAAGGAAAGGAGAAGGGGATAGAATCAAATGATTTCAAGCTGACCTGTCAAGTCAGTATATCCATGAAAATCTAAATTCCAGCTCCATTAATTTAGAACTTGTATAAATTCAGACAGGCTGTAAAGAGGTTTATCTTTGCACTATCACTTATTTTTCTACCAAAATATATAAAGTGAGTTAATAGCCATAACTTAAATTATACCAATTCATTGTCAAACTCTTATACAGACTTGTCCTTAAAGATTATCGGAGTGAAGGAATGAACTATGCGATCAAGTCTCCTGTGGGGGAAGGGGTATTGCCTTGAAGGTCTGTCATGGTCAAAGGAGTTCAAAGTAGCTATAGCCTGTCCTTTGAATAGAAATATTTACCTAGGTAGGAATCAGGATTTCAAACATAAGTGTCTTCAAATATTTTGTTGAAACTGAACTTCTTGTTTTATTTTTAAAGCTCAACCCCTTCAAAGTGTATCAGAGAAAATTGTTTGCCAAAATTCCAAACCAAAATGGAACCAGAACCTGTACGAGTGTGGTAAGTCCATTTAACAGCACACACAACATTTTCTAGGGCACCAAGACTCACCGGTTTCCTTTTTAAAGTTCCTCTTTTCCCTGTTTTAGTCATTGTCTATTCTTTTGGCAAATTGGGTTCTTCAAAGGTGAAGACCATTTGAAAATAGGAGACTGGAAAAACAAACCTTTAAATTAAGAGTATTCTGCTTTGATGACATGTTCTTCTTAATGAACAATAGGGCCTTTGGTTAACCTGAAGATAGCAACTACTTCAAATTTTGTGCTATTTTGAATAAAGCATGATCAACTTAATGAGATTTTACTGCACATACTGTTTTGTCATTTGAAAATCTGAAAGCGCACAAAAAAAGTCATCATTAGCCTCACAGATCGTCATGTGCAATAGCTTTCCCTAAATGTTTTTAAAGGATGTATTCTTTTGCCAAGGCCACTTCATATGTGCAGTAAAAAAATCCCATTAAAGGGGCCAGACAAACTAGACTTTGAAATGATGTGATTTTAAATTTAATGATTTCCTTATTTAAGAATAATAGAGCATCTAGTTTGCCAAGGAGTCGCAGGTGCTTTGACTAACATACCAATTTCAACAAGCTCGGGAAGGTAGTAATAAGGAGAGAGCCCTGGGCTTCTGCCACTTCTCTGAATGCGAAGGTTTATCTTCTCTAAGACGCCACAAGTACCAGCTGCTGGGAAGTCCTCTGCACTTCCGGCTCCCTGCCTACCTCACCGTCATGCCCACTGCCTTCTCCTGCCTCACTCCCTTTCCCACTGCTGTGCTGGCCCTTTGGGAATACCCGTGCCTGATCCTCTGTGTGCTCACCCACTCCCCACCCATCCCTTCCAAACCCAGAACTGACAGATTCACAGGGACCTGGGGCCCACGGAGCAGGGAAGGAGAGAAAGAAGTGAGTCATAGGAGTGACCAGCAATTGAAGGTGTGTTTCTGTCTCCTCCCCAACTCCAATGCAATTTAGAGATGACGGGACACCTACTTCAAATTCAACAGGTAAGGAAAAGTGCCACATGATGACTTAGGAAGAGGTAGGCACCTCATGTTTTTATGAAAACAGCACCTGATACAACACATCTTGGGGGACACATTCAATCCTGTAGATACTGTCCAATTATTTCAGCAAAAAAACTCTTAAAAATAATCTTTGACCTATAAAATTACAAGGTGCCTAACACTGCCTTACTTTATACATAATTAGTCAATTAAGCTAGGTAAAGTTACTTCAAAAGATTTTTTTCATACTACCTGAAGAAGAATTTATACAATTAAACTAGGCTTTCTTTCTTAGACTTTGCCAGAAAGCTTTTTAAAAGTGTCTGAAACACACCATTTGGAAGAGAAAAAATAATGCATCATCTGGTAATTTCAACTCTCTAAGATAAAACCCTCAAGGGTTGTAGGGATGAAGCAAAGAGTAGCAATTTAAACAACTGAACTATATTTTTCTTACAGAACTGCCCTCCCCCATATTTTGGAAGAAAAAAAAACTCAAAAATGTTTTCCCTTCATAATGTCTTTTCTGTTTTATTCCTCTTTAAGACAAACCCGAACTGTCAAGGGAGCTTTCTCAAAGCAAAATGTCTTTTCCTTCCAGAACAGACAAAAGATTAAAGGAACAGCTGGCTGCTAGCCAGTTGACAAGATAAGGAGAGAAAATCTGGTCAGTCATGGCTTTTAACCCTGTCTTTCCTTATCTCTGTCTCTCTCCTATTTTCTATGGGCTGGACTGGTGCTCCTGGCCCCTCAAAGCCCCTTGAAGCTTAGGCCTGAGGAGACAGAAGCAATGAGCTGGAAACATGAGACCACAGCCTAAAACCCAAAAAGAAGAGAAACCCTTGTCATAAATTCTTTCCGATTACTTACAATCTCTTCCTCTACAGCAAATGCCCAGCTTGCTTACAGCAGTCCTCTGCTATATGCCACAAAACTGGCTGGAGGAAAAAATAGGAAAGCTAAAATCCACTGAACTTGGCCACTGACTGCCAGCCAGGTCACTGGCAAGTTCACTGCTCTTTAATAGGTAGTACAAGAATCCTCAAGGTAAATGAAGGTTGCCAACAGGAGTCAGGTATTTCCATCAAAGCCTCCATATCTCCGAGTACACATACCCAGGGGGAAACCACAGTAACTCGTACGCTCACAGGAGGTTCGCTATGTCTGAGGATCAATTACTGTCTCTCTCTTGTTCTAAAACATAGACAAAAACAAGATTGGATTTAGTTCAGTGCTTCAAACTTGAGTGGATTTTCCCCCTCTCTTCATCTCTGTTATAACTTTGGTGTTCAAAGTTTGGTACTTTTGTCCTGTATCAGTGGTGTGTTCCTTTTTAATAGTAATTCTCCTAAATGTAAGCTATAATTGTGTGTAAAATGTGAGTGTTCTTGGAGATAAGGTGCTAGATATTAGATTGTGTGCATTCGTAGATAGTATCATTTCAAAAATGGGTAGTATGTACATGTGAAGTTAATTAATAAAATGCATGCACGATTCTATATGTGACCCACACCTTGGTCAGTTTCTGAAGTAGAACATAGTACATTTATTTGTTGTTGAGATGTTATTTTTAAAATGTATACTACAAAATATGTAGGATGGCTATAAGGTCAGGTGGCAAGAAGTGGTGCCTTTCGTTCCTTAAATCCCTGGTACAATATAGGACAGGCGAGAATTTATTCTGGTATGTCTGGTCATTAATGTGAACTAATCATCTTGGCTGCAGTCCTCACTGGCAGCACGCCACTACACACTTGGCACTGGTATGCTGTTTCCCATTAACTGAATGTATAGAATGTTTAAATCAAAGACAATCCTTTCCCCATTAAAAGGCAAGGACCCCAGCATAGGCTCTGGGAGTCCTATTTGTTAGCAGGATGAAAGGAATCCTGTACTCTCAAGACCCAAGCAGTACCTGACAGTGAACTGACAGGATTTGCATTCAGCAGGTCCGTGTCGGGACCATCTCTGCCCCCTACAGCAGTACCAAAACCCAGAAAAAGACTGCTCTGGTTTTTTCCTTTCATTGGTTGTCTGAGAGATTAGATGGAACATGGATGAGTAAACAGATAAAGAGGTAGTGGGACCCTTCTGGGGGTCGCAGCTAAGGTATTTGCAAATTACAATCACATAGCAATGGTATTTGCATCAGATAAGAAAAGAGAACTG
Organism: Tupaia tana; assembly: GCA_026018925.1. Classification (NCBI taxonomy): domain Eukaryota; kingdom Metazoa; phylum Chordata; class Mammalia; order Scandentia; family Tupaiidae; genus Tupaia; species Tupaia tana. The sequence goes on from JAKSZU010000009.1 coordinate 16,538,936, forward strand.
TGAAATGTTTTTATTATATTTTAAGAACAAAAATATTATAACTAGAAAATGATATATGTATATATATGTGTGTATATATATATATATGTATACTCTCATTAAGTTATTTCTAAAACTGCCTTTAATACCAAATTTTATGTGCTACTTTGAGACTGAAAACAATAGAAAAATGCATTCAGTCAATAAACAGTTCTCTTTACTTTTTAAAATTTTGAATTTAACATTTTTCTTTTCCTTTTGAAAAAGGATTTGTAATTTAAAGTGCCTTTCCAAAGGACTGTCAAACTACAGTCCTGGGCCAAGTTCCCATTGGCACAACTTACCGTCAGGTGCACAAAAGGGGTGGGCTTTAGCCTTTTCCTCCCCTCGGCAAGAAGAGAAACCCCCTCACACCCCCATCAAATTCATAAATCAATACTGTTATATGGGTCAGTAGTCCCAAGACTCTGCCCAAGGTCAAGGTTTCATTTGTCGGTTGGTTTTAATTGGGTCTTTTCTAAAATGGTTACACTGCATATTTTTGCTGGACAGGAATAATGGACTCCTGCTTAAGTAATGCAGAGAGATTGATATTTATGGTTTAACTAAGTATTATTAAGTAATGTTCGTGTTTCTTAAATAGGTGCTGTTAATCTGTCCTTGGTATACTCTTCTTAAATATGCTAAATAAAGACTAATTTTATGTGCGTATGTGGTTACTATGCCGAGTTTCTTGAGAAAACAATGAGGGAGACGCATAACTAGGTCTCTAGCCCTTCTCTTCCGTTTGAACGCAGGAGAAAGGGGATAAACAACCAACTGCACTGCCGAGCAGAACAAAATACATGTGCTCTGATACTTCATTCTCCACCATTCAAATAGAAAGAATGTGCAGTAGGATGGAGGGGTGGTCATCAGGAGGGTTTGCTGGAAAAGGAGCATTGCCCCACTCCTCTGTGAATGGGAAAGATTTCCAAGTGAGACCGGGGATGGCAGAGAGGAAGCATGAGTTTGTGGGGCTCCCAAATGCCACACTTGATTCCAAAGACAATGAGGTTTGAGCAGGAGAGGTTGGAGTGGGGGAAGGTGAGGAGCCTTTGTTTTTAGGAAACAATACTGCCCAGCACCCAGGTCACCTCCATTGGGCTACAACCCCTGCTGCCCTTCAACTCTGGCCCAGGACCCTTCCCTCAGCACAGTTCAGCCCAGCCTGACCTAGTTTGCCACACCCATAAATTCAGCCCCAACTCAGTCAGGGTTTACAGAACAGGAGGGCAGGGGCACATTTCCTCAAGCCCCGGTTTCAGAAAATGATTATACCTCTGATGCACCTGTTACATATGAAAATATCCACAGATGAGATTGGGGAATCTATCTAAAACTTAAGTACCTCTTGAGTTAAAGTATTTGACCTACTAGTAGCTCCTATTCTGGTACTCACCCGTAGTGGTGCAGGGAACTGCATGCCTCCTGCCCAGCCTTATTGGCTCAGGGAGCTATTCCCCATTTCAAAGTAAAATGTTCTTATCCCATTTTTCACCTAAAATCAGCTACATATTGAATTACACATCTTAAAATATGTTCAAAGATGGGGCCAGTGGTAGTTAAGTTGTTGGACTTCCACGTGACTGACCACGGTTCAAGTCCCAGACCTGACAACTTGCTTTCTCACTTTTCTTCTTCTCTTCTCTTCTCTTCTCTTCTCTTCTCTTCTCTTCTCTTCTCTGTTCTTCTCTCTCTCTCTTCCTCCCTCCCTCCCTCCCTATCTCCCTCTGGTGCCCTATAGAAAATTTAATAATAATAAATCTTTAAAAAAAGAAAAAGATGTTCAAAGATGGCAACCATGACACCTGCATGTGACTGTCTTCACCTTAATTGATGAATGCCATCCAGGCAATAACTATTTTCTGCTGCAGAAATAAATTTGCCTACCCAAGCGACCTACTACCACCAATGTAAATAAGTGGGCTCGGGAGCTGAGATTAAACTATCAGACAGTCAACCTGGCAAGAAAAGAGTTCTCCGAAACTCCACGTACCACTGCTTTGTTCAGAGTATTGGGAGGAAAAAAGGAATTGGTTCTAATGAGCTTCATAATAGCAATTTCTCCTTTCAGGTAGGGCTAAGGGCCCCAGTCCTAGGTTATGTGACTGGATTGGGAGAGGGTTGAGAGGATCTGAAAATCCCACTGTCAAGACTTTCTTGTAGCCTTCTGTAGCCACTCCCTTCCTCACACTGTGCTCTAGACCCCAGATGCACTTTACACCAGCCTTAACCGTGACCCTATATATAGACAAAAGCATACTACTACTCTCCTTTTACTTCTCCTTCAGAATGTAACTCTCTGACCCTGTCCCTCCTACTCTCCTTTTACTTCTCCTTCAGAATGTAACTCTCTGACCCTGTCCCTCCTCATCCCTCCTCCAAGGACACAACCTCTTTAATCCCCAAACACACAAACAAATACTCCTCAGCTTAATAATAAGAAAGAGAATGAACTTTAAGAATGTTCCTGAATGGAAGGGTACATGTACACATTTCCAAACGTCTTCCTAAATAAAACTAATAATATCAAGCAGGTTAGTCTCTAGCTACAAAAATCCTTGGAGTATAGTGCCTGAGCCCATGCTGGAAAGAACTGAAGAATCTATGTACAGTTTTAGACAATAATAAATGAGGCAAAGGTTCTCTATTCTGGTGGAACAATAAGCCCTTCTATTGAGTTTTGTTTTTACTTTTTCTTCTCTCTCTCTCTCTCTCTCTCTCTCTGTGTGTGTGTGTGTGTGTGTGTGTGTGTGTAAGAGAGAGAACTTTAAGGAGTTCTTTTGAGTCCATCAAAACAGCGCATGCTCCTGTGTTGAGACTGTTGTGTTAGTATATTACCAGGAAGAAACTCTTCTGCCTTCCAGTTCTCCCCTGCTAATTGAGATGCCAGGGCCGTGTTGTCACACTTCAGACCCTCTACGCAAAGTGAATTTCCTGCTTTCCCGTTTATTTTCTAATTTTTTAAAGATTTATTTTATACACTCAATCACTGTATATCATTACAGCTTGTAAAAATGAATTTTCCCAGCATGAATCACTTTCCCTTTTAAAACTAGAGACTACTGCCAAGGTTGCAACACTAAGAGGTAGGCAAGAAAGGGAACTGTCCGGCGCTGAGTTCCTGGGTACCTGGTTTAATTCCAGGGTTCACAGCTCCTCTGTGCCCTTCCATGACTGTAGCCCCAAGGGAAGATCCTTTCTCCATATCCTTTGTCACGTTTGGATGGGTTAGCCCCAGAGGAACTGTTCACCAAAGGGAAAATTTCCAAAGGAAGAGTGGAAAGTACAAAAAATAAAAATCCTTATTTCTGAAAAAAAATCATAATAATTATCGTACCAAAGGTATGATTTTCCTGATTGCTGTCTCAAAATTGCAGGCTTGAAGACTATCTGCAACACACATTCCCAACATTGTGGGAATGTACCACCTGACTATTGTTTAATCAAAGCAAATAAATCCAAGAAAATAGATGGTTATCTAAACACAATTAAGTCAAATTTGAACATTCTCAGCCTCCAAAGGACAGCGTGCAGAAACAGACAACCATCAACCAGAAATGGGCAGACTTATCTGAGGACTAAGGCAGCAGTGCCTGGCACTGCACCAACTCTACATACTAAACCAGTGTCCATTTTTGTAAATGATCACCTAGAAACAAACATGTAATAGTTTGCATAACCAACTTCAGTTAGACAAATGCACATTTTACATGAGATTTCTTTGGCATTCATTCGGATGGAGTAATTAGATACTATGAACAATATGAAGAAGAAAAAAAGGGGGGAGAAACTTCATCTGAAAAATCATTATACTCAACCCTAATGTTTTTAAAGAAATGTGCCTTGCTCTAATTCCTTTAAATTAAATCCCTTATGGCATCTTTTCAGGAAAATATGACTTAGAATAAATCTGGTTTCCAACCTGCTTCTCTCCAAACAATTGGTAATTTCATATACACTGAAGCCCACGTGATTTTATGTTTCTTTATATTCAAAATTTATGGAATTAGGAGCATACATAGATCATGCATATATAGATGTTCATGTAGATACATATACTCAAAAGCAAGGGTGATGTGCCTGGGAACCTTTGGCTAAATTCTGTAATCCACTTTCACCGCACTGTAGATTGTATTAATAAACCAGAAACAGGAAAAAAATCCAACAGTCCCTGAAAAAAAGAAAAAAAAATTCTGTGTTAACCAGCTACAACAGCAAATCAAAGTATCTATCTCAAAGACACAAAAGCATGTCAGTTTTGAGGTGGGTTACTGATTCTCTAAATGTCAATTTGTACATTTTCAAATAAAAATAACCAGGCTCTCTTGCTGAGCAAACAGGATGAGCATCAGTCACCTGCAAATGGGTTTAAGAATCCATCTGATTGAATTCTGCAGATATCTGACCAAAGCAAAAAAATAAAAAGAAAAAGAAATATAGCTTAAGTTCTCCATTGCAAAAAAAAAAAAAAAAAAAAAAAAACATAAAGGCTCGTTTGTGACACATTTCTTATAACTGGTTTCCGTTTACAAAATGCAAATAGTCATTATGGTTATATGTAGCAAAATGAGGAATAATTTATTTACTTGCATACCCACAGGATGAATTGGAAAATTAGTTTTCCAATTCTAAGTTTTACATTGCTAAACTTGAAAAGCATCTCATTTCTGGAGATTTATCCTAAATAAATGACCTCAGAGAAGAAAAACTGGTAAGTGAAAAGGTGATCATAATACTATGGTTTCTAATGTTGAAAAGTTATATACCCTAAAAGTTACAAATGCCCTAAAAGTAGGTAAATAGCTAAATTATGGCCTAAGTGCCAGATAAAATAATATAGTCTTCAGGCTGGCCCCATGGCTTGCTTTAACCAGGAGCCAAATCCCACATGGTAAATCATGCACTTCAAATCTCAGACTTGGTGGCTTGAAAAGCATGCCAGGTGAGGGACCAGCAGTTAGCATAATGGCTATGTCGCTGGACTCCCTCGTAGTCGACTGCGGTTCGAGTCCTGGACCTGGTGGCTTAAAACTCACACCGGGCGCGTGTGCGTGCGTGCCCAAGATCCCGAGAGGAGAATGGAGGAGAAGGGATTGCGGCATGGCCATCCCCCCTGAGGGGTGATTTCTCGCTCTCTATCTCTCTGTCTCTGTCTGGCGAGCGTACACGTCCTGTAGCAAAAACCTCTCTTAAAAAAAAAAAAAAAAGAAAAAGAAAAAAAACATGCCAGGTGCATATGTGTGTGTGCCTAAAATTCTGCCAGGATAGAGAAATGGAGGAGAGGGACCAGCAGTTGGTGTAATCACTATGTCGCTGGACTCCCATGTAGTCGACCGCAGTTCGAGTCTCAGACCCGGTGGCTCAAACTCACACTGGGCACGAGTGTGTGTGTGCCCAAGATCCCGAGAGGTGAATGGAGGAAAAGGGATTGCAGTGTGGCCATCCCCCCTGGGGGGGGGTGATTTCTCGCTTTCTGTCTCTCCGTCTCTCTCTTTCTGGTGAAAGCACGTGCCCTATAGCAAAAACCTCTCCAAAAAGAAAAAAGAAATGGAGGAGAAGGATGATCATGCCCCACTGGGTAGGGGGTGCTTTCTCTCTCTTTCCCTGGTGTGTACTCACACCTCCTGGCAAATATATAAAAATATATAAAGTAAAAGAATATAGTCATCAAAAATGACAAGTATAGGGCCAGGTGGTGGCATGGTGGTTACACAACTGGATGCACATGGGAAAAGTTATGGGTTTGCATCCAGAAACCTCCCTGAGCATGTCAGGTACATATGTGTGTGCCTCTGATCTGGGCCAGCTGAGACTAAGGGTGGATGACAGCATGAAGACCCTGTTGGGGGCACCTCTCTCTCTCTCTCTCTCTCTCTCTGTGATCTCACAAAATAAATAAACATTTTTTAAACAAGTACAAGCGCTACATAACAACAAAGCAATCTTTATACTTATAATACAATGCTAGGTTAATAAATAAATAAAGCCCTTGAATGACTCCCAATGACCATTTACATAAGCATTAACACATAGACTAGACAGAACAGAGCAAGCACAAAAGAAGATACCTTTATATTTAGGATGGGCATAATTATGGGCAAATTTTTCTTTACTATGTGATTTCATGATATTATTATAAAAACAATTGCAGATGATATGATGGTTCAATGACTTAATCAAAGAAAGCTACAATAGGATTTCCAGAATCTAGAGTCCAATAGGGTACCCCAAGACAATTCATCGAAGAAAGCATCTTTTGTTTTTAATTTGCTAGAGGGCATGTTTGCTTGCCAGAGACAGAGAGAGAGAGAGAGAAAGGTAAAGTGAGAATGCACCCCTCCTGGGAGATAGCCATGCCACAATCCCTTCTCCATTTCTCCTTTCTGTCAGGATTTTAAGCCAAAATATATATGCACCCAGGGTGGTTTTTCAAGTTGGTGGGTCCAGGATTCTAACCATACAGTTAGCCATGTGAAATCCAACCATGTTAACCACCATGCCACCAGTTGGCCCTAGGAAAATAGAATAACAAGATCACAGAAACACTACTGCCTGGGTCATACCCTCCAGAGATTCAGATTTCATTGACCTGGGATATAGCCTGAGCATCAAGATTTTGAAAAGTTCCCCAGGTGATTCTAATATGCAACCAGGGATTAGAACCTCTAGACAAGTCTGTCTTTTCCTTCCTTCCTTCCTTCCTTCCTTCCTTCCTTCCTTCCTTCCTCCCTTCCTTTCTTTCTCTTTCTTTCTTCCTTCCTTCCTTCCTTCCTTCCTTCCTTCCTTCCTTCCTTCCTTCCTTTCTTTCTTTCTTTCTTTCTTTCTTTCTTTCTTTTTCTTTCTTTCCTAATAAGCAACTTAAAATATTTCAGGAAATTAATTTTTATTTCTCTACAGCTCAATTGCTTATGTCACCACTCAAGATAGAAAAGGGGAGATGAGACAAAATTGGGAAGAATGACCACCTCAGTGTTTCACTTACTTTTTCCTAAAGTCAGAGAAAAGCTCTAAACTAATATTAGAAATGACTTAGTTTCTTTCTAAGCTTCATAACCTTTTGTCATTAAGTTGGATGATAGATACCAAAAGACAATCCAACAAGAACTTGAAAGGGGCAGTCCAAGACAGGCAGACAAGCTCATTTTCCTCCTGCCTTTCCCTAATTGCAATTCAATAATGAAAAGGATTCAGTCCGATCCTAGAGACATCCAATGCATGTGTCTTCTAAGACTTTCCCAATGCAGTCACATATGTACTCTCTTTTTTTTTAGATAGGTTTTTGCTATAGGGTGCATACACTTCACAGCAAGACAGAAAGCAAGAAATCACACACCCCCGCCCCCGGGGGTATGGCCACACTACAATCCCTTCTCCTCCATTCTCCTCTTGGGATCTTGGGCACACATGCACTCGTGCCCAGTGTGAGTTTCAAGCTGCTGGGTCTGGGACTCGAACCACAGTTGGCCACATAGGAGTCTAACATCTTAACCACTATGCTACCTGCTGGCCCTCATACATATGTACTCTTAAAATAAGAAGAAACTAGCTAACTAAAGCATTTTGAGGAGCTAGCCTGTGGTATAGTGGTTAAGGTGACTGGATGTCACATAGCCAACCATGCGGTTTGATTTCTAGATCCAGCAGCTTGAGAAACATGCTGGATACGGGTGTGTATGCCCCAAATCCCCACAGGATGGAGAGCTAGAAAAGAGACTGAGGTGTGGCCATCCCCCATGTGTGTGTGGGTGTGTGTGGGGCGCTTTCTCACTTTCTCTCTCATCCCTGCCCACGTTTCTCTCTGGCAAGCGCACACACCTTCTGTCATTTTTTTAATTTTGAAAGTCTACCACTTTTTTTCTTATTTTTTATTTTTGGTATAGGACATGTGCACAGAGAGAGAGAAAGAAAGTGAGAAATCACCTCCCGGGGTGAAGACCACACCGCAATTCTCTCTCCTCCAGTCTCCTCTCAGGATGCACACACACATGCCTGATATGACTTTCAAGTTGCCAGGTCCAGGACTCAAACCACACAGTCAGCCATGTAGGATCCAACACCTTAAACTCCAAGCCACCTGCTGGCCTGAAAGTCTACAACTTCCTATTACAAACTTTTAAAGAGTCTTTCCAGGGGGCTGACAGGTGGTGTGTGGTTAAGGGCGCTGGACTCCCACATGGCTGACTGTGGTTCAAGTCCCAGACCTGGCAGTTTATTTCTCACTTTCCCTCTCTCTCTCTCACTCTATCCCTCTCTGGTCAAATTTAAACAAACAAATAAATAAATAAATAAACAAGAATAAAGTTAAAAAATAAATCTTTTCAAAAAAAAAAAAAAAGGTCTTGGGAATCAGCAGTTAGCGTAGTGGCTATGTCGCTGGACTCCCACAGTCGACCGCGGTTCGCGTCCCGGACCCGGTGGCTTAAAACTCACGCCGGGCGCGTGTGTGTGCGTGCCCAAGATCCCGAGAGGAGAATGGAGGAGAAGGGATTGCAGCGTGACCATCCCCCCTGGGGGGTGATTTCTCACTTTCTGTCTCTCTGTCTCTCTCTGTCTGTCTGGCGAGCGCATGCGCCCTATAGCAAAAATAAAAGGTCTTTCTACAGTCACTATGGGGAAAATTCTAAGACATATTCACTTCAAGATTTGAAGCTGTGACTAAGACATGCAAAAAAAAAAAAAAAGTCTCCTAAAGTTGGAATTTCATCCACAAAGGAATAAAGAAAAAGCTTATATGGAGAAAATGGTCTGGAGGGCCCTGATTCCCTCAGCTACATTTGAGTCAGCATTCAGTAAGCACATTCTGTGGGCCTGGCACTTGCCAGGTAGTATGAGGGATTAGAACATGGGCTCTTATAGGGAAAAATTTCAGTTAATGGCTATACTACATACTGTTATTTATATAGAGGTCACAAAGATCCAAAGTCACCCTTAACTCCTCTGTCTTTTGCACACACACCTTATCAGTCATCAAGTCCTGCAGATTCCAATTCCTTGATGGAATCTTAAACCACTTTCTCTTGATTGCTCATCTGAAAAACTGGCTCCTTCCTGTCTTCCTCTCAGCTCCATTCTCCATGCTGTCAGTGTGATTGTGATATTTCCAAAACACAAAATTTGATTGTCAGGCCCCTACTAAAAACCTTTAATAGCTCCCATAGCAGAAGTCCTCAATCTCTGTACTGTATTAGACACCTCTAAAGCTGTTAAAAATATGTATCAGGCGGCCAGCAGGTGGTGTGGTGGTTAAGGGCATTGAACTCCCACACGGCCAACCATGGTTCAAGTTCCGGACCTGGCGGCTTGCTTTCTTATTTTCCCTTTCTCTCGCTCTGTCCCTCTCTGGTCAAATTAAAATAAGCGAATAATTAAAGTTGAATAAAGTAATTTAAAAATATATAGAGAGAGATGGGGGTGGCAGCAGGTGGCATGATGGTTGGGGGCGCTGGACTTCCACATGGCCATCTGTGGATTTGAGTTCCGGACCTGGTGGCTTTACTTTGCCTCTCTCTGTGTGTCTCTCTCTGGGAATAATAATAATAATAACAATGTTAAATAAAATAATTCTTAAAAAAATATAGATCAGGGGACCAGCAAATGGTGTAATGGTTACGTTGCTGGACTCCCACATAGTCGACCACGGTTTGAGTCCCAGACCTGGCAGCTTAAAACTCACACTGGGCACATGTGCATGTGTGCCCAAAATCCTAAGAGCAGAATGGTGGAGAAGGGATTGTGGCATGGCCATCCTCCCTGGGGGGAGATTTCTTGCTTTCTGTCTGGTGAGCACAGGCAGCCTATAGCAAAAATCTCTGTAAAAAAAAAAATATAGAGAGTCTGCTCCATGGCTCCTGAGATGTAGACATGCTGGGAGGAAGGAAGAGGTCCCACTCCTAACTGGGCCTCCAGCATACAAAATCCCACATGAACAGCCCTTCTTCAAGAGACAGTCTGCTCCATGGCTCCTGAGATGTAGACATGCTGGGAGGAAGGAAGAGGTCCCACTCCTAACTGGGCCTCCAGCATACAAAATCCCACATGAACAGCCCTTCTTCAAGAGACAGTCTGCTCCATGGCTCCTGAGATGTAGACATGCTGGGAGGAAGGAAGAGGTCCCACTCCTAACTGGGCCTCCAGCATACAAAATCCCACATGGTAGGAAAACCCCTTTCATATCTCCTGTCTCTGAATCAATCTTGGTCTCTCTCTACCTCTCACTCTCTCTCTCTCTCTCTCTCTCTCTCTCTCTCTGTCTGTCTGTCTTTTTTTTAATTTTTGCTTTTTAGAATTTTTTAAGGTGAGGCGTCTTACAGGGCCCTTTGGCCCCTCCCTCCTAGGCCTTTGTTTTGTTAATAATCCCCTCTGCTCCTCCCAGAACAGCCCTTCTTCAAGAGACAGTCTGCTCCATGGCTCCTGAGATGTAGACATGCTGGGAGGAAGGAAGAGGTCCCACTCCTAACTGGGCCTCCAGCATACAAAATCCCACATGGTAGGAAAACCCCTTTCATATCTCCTGTCTCTGAATCAATCTTGGTCTCTCTCTACCTCTCACTCTCTCTCTCTCTCTCTCTCTCTCTCTCTCTCTGTCTGTCTGTCTTTTTTTTAATTTTTGCTTTTTAGAATTTTTTAAGGTGAGGCGTCTTACAGGGCCCTTTGGCCCCTCCCTCCTAGGCCTTTGTTTTGTTAATAATCCCCTCTGCTCCTCCCAGAACAGCCCTTCTTCAAGAGACAGTCTGCTCCATGGCTCCTGAGATGTAGACATGCTGGGAGGAAGGAAGAGGTCCCACTCCTAACTGGGCCTCCAGCATACAAAATCCCACATGGTAGGAAAACCCCTTTCATATCTCCTGTCTCTGAATCAATCTTGGTCTCTCTCTACCTCTCTCTCTCTCTCTCTCTCTCTCTCTCTCTCTCTGTCTGTCTGTCTTTTTTTTAATTTTTGCTTTTTAGAATTTTTTAAGGTGAGGCGTCTTACAGGGCCCTTTGGCCCCTCCCTCCTAGGCCTTTGTTTTGTTAATAATCCCCTCTGCTCCTCCCAGAACAGCCCTTCTTCAAGAGACAGTCTGCTCCATGGCTCCTGAGATGTAGACATGCTGGGAGGAAGGAAGAGGTCCCACTCCTAACTGGGCCTCCAGCATACAAAATCCCACATGGTAGGAAAACCCCTTTCATATCTCCTGTCTCTGAATCAATCTTGGTCTCTCTCTACCTCTCACTCTCTCTCTCTCTCTCTCTCTCTCTCTCTGTCTGTCTGTCTTTTTTTTAATTTTTGCTTTTTAGAATTTTTTAAGGTGAGGCGTCTTACAGGGCCCTTTGGCCCCTCCCTCCTAGGCCTTTGTTTTGTTAATAATCCCCTCTGCTCCTCCCAGAACAGCCCTTCTTCAAGAGACAGTCTGCTCAATGGCTCCTGAGATCTAGGTTTTCTAATTTTTGATTTTTATTGAAATTTTTTGAATATTAATTTTTGTTTTTTAGATTTATTCCAAAGTTTTTCTCTTCTTTTTCTCTGTTTCTTGTCTGTTTTTTGTTGTTGTTGGTATTGTTTCCCTCTCTCTGCTTCCTTTTCTGCACACTTCCCAACCCTCGTATTAATCTTCAAAATTTCGGGAAGAAACCGACCATCCACCAGATGACTAGAAATCACTGCAGGACCACAAGAAATATGGAGAAGCAGGAAAATGCCTCTCCTCCAATTGAAACGGATAGCTCCTCTTCATCCACACACAGTTCAAGGGAATTCATGGAAATGTCTGATAAACAATTCAGATCACTCATAATGGCAAAGCTAACAGAGAGCAAAGAGAAGAGAGACAAGGATCTGCTGAAGGGGAAGGAGAAAGGAGTTGAAGAGTTCTAGGAGGTGAGGAAATTCATGCAAGATCTAAAAGAGGAGTTTCACACTTTACAAAAGAATCAGATGGAGCTGTTAGAGATGAAGGATATAATACAAGAAGTCAAAATCTTCCTTGAAAGTATTAAAAGCAGACTAGATCATTCAGAAAATGGAATCTCTAATGTAGAAGAGAAAATGGCTGGCCTAGAAAGGTCCACCATAAAGACTGAGATAATGGCCCAAAACTTTGAGAATAATATGCAAGAAGTACTAGATACAATTAAACGTCCAGGGGCGGCAGTCGGGGGCTCCGCTCCGCGTGCCGGCGCATGGAGTTGGGGAGGCGGGCGCGGGGGCTCCACTCCACGTGCTGGGGCGCGGGGTCAGGGCGCGGGGGCTCCGCTCCACGTGCCCTTCTGGAGTTCCGGCCCGATTGGGGCTCTGCCCCGCGTGCCGTGGCCGGGGCTCTGCCCCCGCGTGCCGTGGCCGGGGCTCTGACCCTGCGTGCCGTGGCCGGGGTCTGCCCCGCGAGCCGTGGCCAGGGTCTGCCCCGCGAGCCGTGGCCGGGGCCTGCCCCCGCGTGCCGTGGCCGGGGCCTGCCCCCGCGTGCCGTGGCCGGGGCTCTGACCCTGCGTGTCGTGGCCGGGGTCTGCCCCCGCGAGCCGTGGCCGGGGTCTGCCCTGCGTGCCGTGGCCGGGGTCTGCCCCGCGAGCCGTGGCCGGGGTCTGCCCCGCGAGCCGTGGCCTGGGCCTGCCCCATGTGCCGTGGCCCGGGCTCTGCCCCCGCGTGCCGTGGCCGGGGCCTGCCCCCTCGTGCCGTGGCCGGGGCTCTGACCCTGCGTGCCGTGGCCGGGGTCTGCCCCACGAGCCGTGGCCGGGGCCTGCCCCGCGTGCCGTGGCCGGGGCGCTGACCCTGCGTGCCGTGGCCGGGGTCTGCCCCGCGAGCCGTGGCCGGGGCCTGCCCCGCGTGCCGTGGCCGGGGCCTGCCCCCGCGTGCCGTGGCCGGGGCTCTGACCCTGCGTGCCGTGGCCGGGGTCTGCCCCCGCGAGCCGTGGCCGGGGTCTGCCCCGCGAGCCGTGGCCGGGGCTCTGACCCTGCGTGCCGTGGCCGGGGTCTGCCCCCGCGAGCCGTGGCCGGGGTCTGCACCGCGAGCCGTGGCCGGGGCCTGCCCCGCGTGCCGTGGCCGGGGTCTGCCCCGCGAGCCGTGGCCGGGGTCTGCCCCGCGTGCCGTGGCCCGGGTCTGCCCCGCGAGCTGTGGCCGGGGCTCTGACCCTGCGTGCCGTGGCCGGGGTCTGCCCCTGCGTGCCGTGGCCGGGGTCTGCCCCGCGAGCCATGGCCGGGGTCTGCCCCGCGTGCCGTGGCCGGGGTCTGCACCGCGAGCCGTGGCCTGGGCCTGCCCCGCGTGCCGTGGCCGGGGTCTGCCCCGCGAGCCGTGGCCGGGGTCTGCCCCGCGTGCCGTGGCCCGGGTCTGCCCCGCGAGCTGTGGCCGGGGCCTGCCCCCACGTGCCGTGGCCGGGGCTCTGACCCTGCGAGCCGTGGCCGGGGTCTGCCCCGCGTGCCGTGGCCGGGGTCTGCCCCGCGAGCCGTGGCCCGGGCCTGCCCCGCGAGCCGTGGCCGGGGCTCTGACCCCGCGAGCCGTGGCCGGGGCTCTGACCCCGCGAGCCGTGGCCGGGGCCTGCCCCGCGTGCCGTGGCCGGGGCCTGCCCCGCGTGCCGTGGCCGGGGCCTGCCCCGCGAGCCGTGGCCGGGGTCTGTCCCACGAGCCGTGGCCGGGGTCTGCCTCCCGTGCTGCATCAGCTGATGGCCGTCTCTGCTTCCCTGAGCCGCGTTCCTGAAACTGTGTTCCATGGAGATTCACCTACATTTGCGGGGCTGCACGAGACCCACCCTTGGTCCAGCCCTGAGTGGAGTCTACGTTCCCTCTTGTTGGGAACTTTATGATCTGATAATTGGAGAAAAAAAAAATCATGTTTATCATAAAAAATAATTAGAATAATAATAATAATGATTGGGGGATACATAGGAAAGATATTGAATGTTGAAGTGGGGAGATTAATGTCTCTGTACTGACTGACATGCATGGCATTCCCTTTTGAAAAAGCAATGTAATACACTGTAAAGTTATATGTAATTCAATGTAACAAAAAATGGATAATAATAAAAAAAAAGAGAAAAGAAAAAAAAAAAAAAAAAAAAAAAAAAAAAAAAAAAAATATAGATAGATAGATAGATAGATAGATAGATCAGCAAGGATTCTAGTTCTGAGGCTCTGGGATGGGCCCTGGACATCAGATTTATTGGTTTTCAATAATTTCCACAAGTGACTCTGATACACACTTAAGTCTGAAAACAATTATATATGATAAAAAGTAAATCTTTCATGCTGACACACAAAGCCCTCAAGAATCTGGTCCTGGTCTACTTCTTTCTTTCCTGCCATTCTCCACCTTAAATTTTTAAACTGCAGAAACCCCAAATTATCTACAGATCTCTTTATGCCATGTCTTGCTCAGCTGTTAATTTTGCTTTCTACCTTTAAGCCTCAGTCTAAAGGGCTATCAATTTCTCTGGGAAAGCCTTCTCTTATCTCTCTCCTCTTCCCCTTTCCTGGACTATGTTCCCCTCTGCGATTTCACAAAACCCTGGGCTTAACTTTATCATAATAGAGTCCTTACCACAACGCATGGGAATGATCCGTTTAAGGGTCTTCTCTCTTTGGAGTATAGCTGTGGGGTGAGGAATTAAGTCTTAAGCCTATTTTGGCCCTCCAGTGCTTAGCATAGTGATGGATACATTGTAAGCAAAAAGCAAATATTTGTTAAACTGAAATATTTAAATTAACTGCTTAGCCTCATAAGCTGCATGAGGATCAAGATTTTATCATTTTATAGTTTTGTTCACTGCGAAAGCCTCAGTACCTAGGGCAGTACCTGGCCCACAGTTGGTGCTCAGAATACACTTATTGAACACATGAATGAATGGATGGCAGGGATTTGGAGAGGGCATCCTAGAGGAGATGCTATAAAACTGGGCTCAGAAACACTTGAGAATGGGAGATGACTATTACAGACGGAGGGAACAGTATCCATAAAATGTTGGCAGCTTTAACAACTAGTGAGAACCATGGCAGAAGGGTTAAAGGCTGAGAATTAAGGAAGCATGAAAGAGAGCATATGAGAAAGGATTGCAAATGTGAATGGGAGCTAAATAATGAATGCCAAGTTAAGGAGTTTGGATGTGATTATGTAGAAAACTGGGGGCCAGTGAAGACAAATAAACAAAAGAATGAGATGACCAAACTGGTATTTCATGAAGAATAAAATGATGCAGCTAGCTTCCATTTGCTAAATACTTATTACCCCTTATGCATAAGGAATACAGTCCAAAATTCTCACTGGATGTCTGAGATTATAGATAACACTAAATCCTATATATGAGGGGACTTCAAAAAGTTAGTGGAAAATGTAATTAAAAGGCCAGAAGGTGGCATGGTGGCCAGTAGAGGTGGCTGGATCCCACATGGCCAACTTCATTGTTCAGCTTAAAAATCATGTGGGGTAGGGGGAACCAGGTGGTTAAGAGCACTGGACTCCCTCATGGTCGACCATGGTTCAAGTTCCAGACCTGGTGGCTTGCTTTCTCACTTTCCCTCTTTCTCTTTCTTTCTCACTCTCACTCTGTTCCTCTCTGGTCTAAGTAAGTAAGTAAGTAAGTAAGTAAGTAAGTAAGTAAGTAAGTAAATAAATAAATAAATAAATAAATAAATAAATAAATAAAATAATTCTTTGAAAAAAAAATCATGCCGGCTGTGTGTGCATGCATGCATGCTCAAAATCCTGACAGGAGAATGAAGGAGAAGAGATAGTGGTGTGGTCATTCCCCCAGGTGGAAGCTTTGTCACTTTCCATCTCTCACTCTATGTCTCTCTCTGGAAAATACATGCACCTTCTAGCAAAAAAAAAAAAATTGGAATTAAAATATGAGTTTATTTTAGTGCAAAAAATTTAAAATCCATGCATAATTTTTTCATAATATGCATTTTCCATGAATATTTTGAAAACCCTCCTATATACTGTTTTTTTTCTATATATACATACCTATGATAAAATTTAATTTATAAATTAGGAACAGTAAGAGATTAGCAAAAATAACCGATAGTAAGAGAGAACATATTTAGCAATATACTGCAATGAAAGTTATGTGAGTCTTGGCCCTCTGACAAAGCACTTCAGTGCTGTTCAGAGGAAGCCAGATCCCACATGGCTGACCAGGGTTCAAATCCTGGCTCCTTCAGCTTCATTCCAGGATCATGTGCATATGCCCAAGATCCTGACAATAAGGAGAATTGGAGGAAAAAGGGTTGCAGCATGAACAGGTCCCACTGAGCGGTTATGTTTCCTCTCTCTCTATCTCTCTCTCACACAAACACAAATGTTAATGTAGTCTCTCTCTCTCTCTCTCTCGAAACATCTTTTTATTTATTTTTAAAAGTTTATTTCTTCTATGACCAAGAGAGAGAGTGGGATAGAGAGACAGTACCTTCAGCAGAGTCTTCATGCTATGATCTACCACCAGCCTCAGCCAGCCCTGGATCATGGGTACGTGTGAGCCTGCCACTTCAGGGAAGCCTTCAGAAACCTTCCCATATGGGTCAGCTTTATATTACATTAGCACTGTGCCAGTGTCCAGTCCCTCAGAATCTTCCTGGGAGCCAGTATGTGCCAAAGGAGTTAAGACACTCAATTCCCACATGGTCAACCACGGATCTAGCCCTGGACCTGGCAGCTTGAAACTCATGCCAGGTGCATGTGCATGTGTGCCCAAGGTCCCAGGAGAACAGAGAAGGGACAGCAGCATGGCCATCTCCCCTGGGGTTGATTTCTCACTTTCTCTTTCTCTCTCTGCCTGGCAAGCTCACATCCCCTGTAGCAAAAATCTCTCAAAAAATATCTTCCTGTACTATAATCACCTATTTTTGGACCACAGTTGACCACACGTAACTGAAGCCACAGTATGTCAAAGCAAGGATAACGAGGAATGACTTTATATGCCTGGCTCTGGGTTAAGTGTTTCAATGACACTGAGTTGAATTTTCTGAGATAAGTACTATTATTTTCCCCATTCTGTAAGGAAACTAAGGCCCAGAGAAGTGAAGTGGCTTGCCATACACACACAGTCAATAAGTAGAACAGCTGGAACTTAAAGCCAGTTCTGCCTGATTGTAGAATGAAGATATCAACATCGGCAGAGGTGACCAGAAATCACATTGTGCACAAAGATCTCAAAGAACAAGCAGCAGTTGGGAAAAGCTGGGATGACAGTGGACCAAAACCCACCCAACTGTGAGATGCCAGAGAATGTAAAGTGCATAATACAAGAACTCCAGAGAATGCAGCCTTTGCTTACCTTAGGGGAACAGAACCTCCCTTTCCTTTCAAAGACTTTAGTATGATAATTAAAATGACACCAGCCACCATAAGACCCAGAGTTAGAGCACTACTTGCACCAAGAATAATAATATGACCCAGAGGTTTTCCATATCCTTGAGAATAAAGACACCTATGCCCTCTTCCCATACAGAACCTAGCACTGTCTTTTATCCATAAAGGTAAATTTAAGTTAAAATAAGCTACTGGGTCACCAGGGAAGTCATGACACATTTTTGCATAGAAAAATACATCACAGCTTTCCCAATGACCTAATAGAACTAAAGAGGTAATGAATTATTCCATAGGTTATATGACCCTTGACCCTCCGTATCCTAAAATAATATAAATGAGACAGATGTGCCTCTGTTTCTTTAAGGCAAGATTGAAGGGGCATGGGAAAGGCTCAAGATGTTCTATTGTCATCATATATTCCTGAGGGTGAGGTTGTATTGCTTGACATGCACCAATCTTAATTCCACAAGTAAGAGCAGTCTACCTGGTCAAAGGACCACAGAGCAGATGCCATAGGCATCCTTTGGTTGTTGGCTTGGTTCCACCTTAAAGAAAGTGTCTCTTTCTTGAGGAGGACACAGAGTTGTATATAAGAGAATGTGCTTTAGAGTTAGACCAACCTGGATTTGAATGAATCATGGCTCTACCACTTACTCAATGAGTGACCTTGAACAAGTCACTGAATCTCTCTGACCCTTGGTTTTATCTATGCATTGGGAGTAAGGTGACCTACACCTCGTGGCAATTCTGAAAATTAGTGAGATAAATATACACAAATATCTGGTACATAGTCAACTCAATGAAAAATATCTCGCTCTTTCTCTCCCTTTTTCATGTTTGCTATAGGGTGCATGTGCTCACCAGGAGTTCAGGGGGAAAGAAAGTAAGAAAGTGCCTCCCGGGAGGATGACCATGCCACAATCCCTTCTCCTCCATTTTCCACTTGAGATTTTGGGCACACATGCACATGTGCCCAGCATGTGTTTCAAGCCACTGGGTCTGGGACTTGAACCACACAGTTAGCCATGTGGAATCCAGCCACCTTAATAACCATACCACTAGCTGGCCCTATTAATGTTTTTATATTCCCAGTTAGTATATTGCCAAGCCCATAGAAGAAGCTTCATTAATACGTGTTGGTTGGTTAACAATGAACATTAATAAACTTTTACTTTTTTTCAATCTTTAGACATTTAGAATTGAAGATTTTAATAAGATAGAACTAGTAACAACTTAGCATAATAAAACACAAAAGACCCAGTGTAGCTAACATTTGCATGTTAAGATAATTGGACACTTCCTTCAGTATGCTATATTTCATCTTGTTCTATAATATGGATTCCTCATTTTAATATAGATAATATAGATCCTTCATTTTAATTTAGTTATCAAATATTACACAGTAGATGCTCTCAAGATATATTGAACTTCATTAGCTACTTTTAATGAATAAAGACACATTCTAAGCACAGACACTGAGAAAGCTAACAGAGAAAGCATTCTGCACTTAGCTGATAGTTCTTCCAGGTCTTAAAAACTCTCTATCATGCTGGCTTTAATCACTGTCCAGTCATTGGTGGCTTAGAATGTCATTTTCTAAACATAATCTCTTGAAATTATCAAAACTGTATTTTGAAAATAGCATTAACTTCCAAGTAAACATGAAGTCTGAAAATAGTTTACTTGAGACCAGATAACATATTTTTGTGGAATCTGTCCAGTATACTGTAGGACATTTAACAGAATCCCTGACTTCTATCCACTAAATGTCATTAATATCCTCCTGGCCACGACAATAAAAAAATGTCTCCAGGGACGAGCAGATGGCATAATGGTTATGTCACTGGACTCTCACGTAGATGACCATGGTTCAAGTCCCAGACCTGGTGGCTTGAAACTCATGCCAAGCGCATGTATATACATGCCCAAAATCCCAAGAGAAGAATGGAGGAGACGGGATTGCAGCATGGACATCCCCCTGGGGTGTGATTTCCTGCTTTCTGTCTGTCTCTCTAGTGAGGACACACACCCTATAGCAAAAATCTTTCAAAAAAATATCTGCAGACATTGCTAAATGTTCCCTGGGGGACAAAATTGTCCTACTGGAGAACCACTAGAATAATAGACTATCACTAAATGAAAACATTTTAAATTACTTGCCTAAAATACATATCTGTGTATAAAACCTTTAATTTATCCCCAATTTTTGGCAATGCTAGCCAGAGCTTATATTAAGCCATAAATGACAATATTATAAAATAACTTTTTAGATTTTAAGATAAGGAAGACTAAGTGTTCAGTCTTAATTGGTTACTGTGATCTTACATCCATTATATCTAAATAGGAATATGTTATTTTAATTAATTTTCTTATGACTTTACTCACTTATTGATACGTAAGGCAAAACTTGATACAAATAAAGAACCATTATCTACCAATCAAGATTAAGTATCTCTAGGTGTGCCAGCCATGAGCATCCATTAGAAATCTGAATAAAACATGGGTCCAGCAGGTGAGGTGGTGGTTAAAGCACTGAACTCCCACCTGGCCGGGCTCAGTTCAAGTCCTGGACCTGGTGGTTTGCTTTCTCACTTTCCCTCTCTCTCTGTCTCTGTCTCTCTATCTCCTTTGGTAAAATTAAAATAATAATAATAAATTAAATAATTCTTTTTACAAAAGAAATTGGAATAGAACAATTACAGCATAATACTTGGCTATGCACAGACTTTCTTTTTTAATTGCTATAACTACTTGTTAAACTAATTAAATTAGGGCTGTAGCACAGTGGTTAAGTGCTTTTCACGGAAAGCTGCATCCTACATGACTTATCATGGGTCAAATCCTGACTCCCACTGGCTTGAGAAATAGGCCAGGGACATGTGTGCATGTGCCCAAAATCCCAGTGGGATGGAAAAACGGAGAAGAAGGAATTGCAATATGACCACACTCCATAGGAGGACTTTGTCTTTCTCGTTCTCTCTCGCGCGTGTGAGCACGCTCTCTCTCTCTCAAGTACACATGTCCTCTGGCAATAAAGAAAACAACACTAGTTAAATTAAAACTGGTTAAGATTTGGGGCAAGTTATCCAACCTTAACTGAAATGAATTCACCTTTATCTATAAAAATACAAGATTTCCCTCCTGGTACCCTGTCTTGATACACTGTGGTTTATCCTCTCTCTTTCCCTGTCCCTTAAGTCCTATTTCAACTTGTCATTACACATCTATAAGAGTGCTACCAAATAAAATTGGGTAAAGGAACACCAGCCACACTGCATATCACTTCCCTTGGCTCCAAAACTGAAGAAGAATATAGTGGAGTGCCATTTTCGATACACTACATGAACAAAAAAGGAAATGTTTGGCTGTTTTGTTTTGTTTTGTTTTAAAATAATACTCAATGTCAGCAAAGACTATAGTGAAACCAAAACAACTTAGTTGATGGCAGAAAAGCATAAAGAGTCATAAAAATCTTCATGTTTCTTGACCCTGTCATCCAACTTCACAAGCTATTTTAAGGAAATAATCCGAAATGGAGATAGAAAAAAAAGTTTAGGGCTGGGTCTGTAGCCTAGTAGTTAAGAGAGCCAGATCCTACATACTCAACTGCATGGTTCAAATCCTGGCCCCAGAAGCTTAAAAAATACTTCAGGCATATGTGTGTGCCTACTCCAAATCCCAATAGGATAGAGAAATGGAGAAGGGATTGCAGTGTGATCACACCCCACTTGGGGGGGCGCTCTCTCTCTCTCTACCCCCCTCTTTTCCTGACAAGTGCATGTGTCTTCTAGCAATGAAAAAAGTTCACTAGTAAAGAAATGGTTAAGAAATCTGCTCAATGGATTAAACAGCCATAAGAAATGATAAATATGAAGGATATGTAACAACATGAAAAAAAATACTGTATTTAAAGTATCATCCCATAGCCACAATATTCAGTATCAAAAGGTGACTTCAAAAGGTGAAGTCCTGTACCTCTGCTGTGATGCCAGGAATGAATTCAACCATCAAAAGGAAATGTGACCAAAAAGAAGAGCTTTGGATGAATATGTGAATATTCTTAAAAAGTGCGAATCAATAAATGTGATTAAGTGTGAAACTCTTCAGCATTTTTTTACATAAGTGGATATTCTAATTTTAAAGTTGTCATTTTAAAAAATCATTCTCAGTAACATTTGCCTAAGTAAGACAGCATAATCAGCAATTAATAACTGCACTTTTATATATATCTACCTTCTCAATGCTAATACTTAATTTTTTTTTTTGGAGAGGTTTTTGCTATAGGGCGTGTACGCTCGCCAGAAAGACAGAGAGAGACAGAGAGACAGAAAGCGAGAAATCACCCCCCAGGGGGGATGGCCACGCCACAATCCCTTCTCCTCCATTCTCCTCTCGGGATCTTGGGCAGGAACGCACACATGCCCGGCGTGAGTTTAAGCCACCGGGTCTGGGATTCGAACCATGGTCGACTACGTGGGAGTCCAGCGACATAGCCATTACACTAACTGCTGGTCCCAATGCTAATACTTAATTAAAGACCACTTCCTTGCAAGTGAAACATAAAAACAGGTAATAAGTCTTGCATATCCATGAAGTGTGTTTTTGACATCTGTTTTCCAGAACTGTTCTTTAAGAAGCTCTGTCTGCTTACAGATTCTTAAATGACATCTCTTTATATTTTATCATTATATTTTGAGGTTAACAGCAGGTATCCTTGATTTGATTATCACATGCCACATGCATACTTTGATAAGCTATCTTGTGCACCATAAAGATGTACAATCAAATGTCAACAAGAAATTATAAAATAAATTAAACAATGTGTCAGGCCAGCAGATGGAGCAGTGGTTATGTCACTGGACTCCTACATGACCAATCATGGTTTGAGTCCTGGACCTGGTGGCCTGAAATTCATGCCAGGCATGTGTGTGTGCATGCCCAAGATCTCAGGAGGAGAATGGAAGAGAAAGAACTGTGGTGTGGTCAACTTCCCTGGGAGGCGACTTCTTATTTTCCTCTTCACTCGCTGTCTCTCTCCCTATATGGCGAGCAACATGCTCTAAGGCAAAAAACCTCTAAAAAAATATATCTACAAAATCCAAAAATGCACTTTGCTAATTTTTTCTTGATGTAAGTGGTAACTAGAATTTATTTTGGAGATTTTTTCATACCCTTGATATAGACTTAAAGTAGATATGGAAACATGATACCATGAGGGTATTTCCTTTCTTCCGTACCCTATGCAATTCAAGAACCATTTGCTTAGCACTCTGAAGGATACAAAATAGACGTAAGACATAGTCCCTTGAGGACATTCTGATCTAGTTGGTAAGAACCACTCAAAATGTCAGGAGGAAGGTTGGCTCTGTGGTGCAGTAGTGTGTCCTGCTCAAGGGAAACCGGATCCCACATGGTGACCATGGTTCTAATTCCTGGTTCTGTCAGCCTGAAACACACACTGGGCACACATGCAAGGGCCCAAGATCCAATAGGTGAGAGGATAAGAGGAAGGGGTTCTCAGTGTGAACAGACCCTATGGAGGGTGCTCCTCTCTGTGTCTCTCTCCCTCTCTCCCATGCACACACATGTGCTCTGTCATGAAGAAAAGGAAATAAATATATTTTTTAAGTTAGGAGGAGACAAGCCCAAACTTAGGGAATGATTCAGCTTTGAGAGGCTTAAAAAACACATCAAGTAGAAGAACAAGACCATACTGTGGAGGACCCCAAACACCAAGGTGAGTTTAGACCTTGATAGAGAAGGAAGTATAAAGTTATTAAAACTAAATAAGAATAATGATATTATCACCCTCTGAAAGCCTCCTCAACATCAGGTTAGCCTGTAGCGCAGCCACTTCCTGGCTACGTACAGGAAGCCAGAATCCACATGGCCAACCAGGGTTTAAATTCTGGTCCCACGGGCTTGAAAACATGCCAGATGCCTGTGTGTGTCCAGGATCCTGACCAGCTAGAGAACTGGAGGGAAAAAACTGTTTATGTGAGAGAGTTTTTCTCTCATGCATACATGTGTGCCCTCTAGCATTAAAAAAAAAAAGGATGGGGGCCAGCAGGTGGCATGATGGTTAAGTTGCTGGACTCCCACATGGCCAACTATGGTTCAAGTCCCGGACCTGGTGGCTTGAAAATCATGCCAGGCACATGTGCACACATGTCCCAAATCCCGAGAGGATAATGGAGGAGAAGGGAATGCAGTATGACCATTCCCCTGAAGGTGATTTCTTGTTTTCCCTCTCACTCTCTGTCTCTCTCAGGCAAGTGCATGCACCCTATGACAAACATCTTTTTTAATTAAAAAATGAAAGTATGAAGCCAGTCATACTGTCATCTGGCTACTGTAAACATGCTGGGTGCATGTACATGCATACCCAAAGTCCTGACAGAATGAAGGAGGGGGGATTGTGGTGTGATAGCATCCCATGGGAATGCTTTATTTTCTCACATGAGCACATGCAACCTCTACCAATAAAAAATAGTGATAAGAATTAAATTAATCCTCCTCCACTTTCCATCACTCCCACAATAAAACCTACATTCTCCAATATAGCTTATGAGATCCTCATAAGACCTGACTGTTCCTTACCTTTCTAATACCATCATTGCTGTCTAGAGCCACCCTCTCTTTCTTGCCATCCTAGACTTCTCTGTGCTCTTTGAAAATGTCAAACTCTTTCCCACTTCAGCCTTTTAAACAAGCTGTCACCTCTGCTTGGAACGCTTGACCATCCACCTCCTTCAACATCACTTCTTTCACAAACCTCATCAAACCCACAATTTTTTTGTAGTATATCTCCCTTCTATTAGAAAATAAGGTCCATAAAAACAGGGAACCTCATCCATCTCTTTACCCCTGGGTCCCCAGCACCTAGCACAGTGTCTGGCACAGTAGAAGCATTCTGTTAAAACAGATCTTGGGCTGAATTGCACTTTCATAACAAAAAGAAAAAAGAAAAAGTCCATCTGGCAGTAGATGCTATATGGAATAAGTTAGAAAAGGAGAGACTAGAACCCACCAAAGCAAATAGGAAGCTATTGGACTTATCCAGACAAAGGGCAATAAAGGCCTAGACTAAGACTGTAGGAATGAAAAAGAAAAAAGAAAGAA
The DNA here is from genome assembly GCA_026018925.1 of Tupaia tana. Lineage (NCBI taxonomy): Eukaryota > Metazoa > Chordata > Mammalia > Scandentia > Tupaiidae > Tupaia > Tupaia tana. The sequence goes on from JAKSZU010000009.1 coordinate 16,563,351, forward strand.
AGAAAGAAAGAGATAGAAAGAAAATGGAAAGAATTAAGAACCTTCCTAAGAAGAATAAAAAGTAAGGTTTCTTAAGTAGCTATAAATCATGGAAAAATTATGTTAAAAATTCCTTCAAAATATGCCGAGACGATGAGAGAATAGTGATGATGGTCAAAGAGAGCTGAAGCTCTGTGGAGGTGGCAGTGGGCACTGTGTGGTGGCTGCAGATAAGTCCATCTGGGGAGAAGGAAGTGCAAACTTTATCTGAGCATGTGTTGAGACTGCAGGGCCAGCAGGACACACACATGCTCAGAATACAGCTGGAAAGAGGTTATGGCTAGGGATACAGATTGGAGAACAGTCAGCATGGAGGAGGTAAATGAAGCCATGGGACGGGATGAGCTCTAAAAGGAACCATAAAAGGAAGGACCAAAATCCCGGTCTAAGCTATAGGAGGTGACAGCAAGTGGACGGAAAACAAGAGATGGCACAGAGTGGTACAAGGAAAATAATTCAAATGATGTTAAGAGAATTTCATGGAACAGCTATTGATTAAAGAAGCTGAGGAGGATGAAAACTAGAGAAAGGCCACTAGAGTTGGCAAGAGATCACAAACTTTGAGAGTCAGTTCCATGTAGTATGGTGGCAGAAGCTAGAACACAGGTAATGGAGCCAACCAATGGGAAAAGATTTTGTTGGCAATGTGACCATTCAGGATTATGTCTGTTTTGAAGGAAGCTACTGTGATATAAGACTCCCAGAAAAAGGCAACCTGAGTCAAAGTGTTAGGTAATGAAGAAAACAGAAGTTTGCACTCGATTCATCCAACTTTGCACTACACATATATAGAAGCCAGTAATTCACTGGGTGAGGTTGCCGGGAGGCTTCAAAACACAAGAAATGAGGGACAAAGACTGCACCTATACACAGTGAATCTCACAAACAACATTGAGAGAAAGAAACCAGCCACTGGGGACCAGCAGTTGGCATAATGGCTATGTGGCTGGACTCCCATGTAATCAACTGTGGTTCAAGTCCCAGACCCAGTAGCTTAAAACTCATGCCGGGCATGTGTGCATGTGTGCCCAAAATCCCACGAGAAAAATGGAGAATGGATTGTGGCGTGGCCATCCCCCCTGGGGGATGATTTCTCGCTTTCTGCCTCTCTGGCAAATGCCTATGCTCTATAGCAAAAAATGTCTCTTAAAAAAAAAAAAGAAAGAAACCAGCCACTAAAGAAACCAGACATAAAAGAGTATATCCTGCAGCTATGTATACATGCATGTAATGTCTGTAAATCTATTTACATACAATTCAAAAACAGACCTAATTAATCTATGCTGTTAAAAGTCAGGAGAGTGGTTGCCCTTGTGGAAGGAAGCCCAACAGTGGCCTCAGGGCTGCTGATTACGTCTTATCAGTGTGAGCGCTAGTGATGAAGGTGAGCTCACTTCGGGATGACTCGTCAAGCTGTACCCTGATGATGTGTGTACTTTTCTGTGTGCATATTTCTACAAAAAGGCAGAAAACAAACATGAAGAGCCTAGTTAGACTAGAATGGTGAACAGTTCTTGGCCGCTGATTGTAAATGGTACTTCTGGTAGCTAAGAGATAAGAAGAGGACTGACTGTACGACGCTTTCTTTACTGAGGAACTGAGACCAGCAGTGCATAAGAAGTAATATATATTTTATGTAATCAAATACAAAGTGAAGGCACCACCAAGATACCCAGTTTCTCAGATGTTTACATTTGTCTGAAGGCTTTGATTTCTAACAAAATTCCACTGTTAATTTTTATATATCTGTTGAACCTGAGAGTCAAAATCAGAGAAAATACTTGAAGTTTTCTGATCTGACCTATAAAAGTGATACGACCTGAGCTAAAACCAGAATTTTCTGTGAGGCAGGGAGAAATGTTACTTCACCTGTGTTCAGAAAGTCATACAGCTCTCCAACTTTATTATTTCTCCAACTGGAGCACTTTATAAAACATTCCAATTTTTTTTCACCTGCTTCAAGCATTAATCTACACAAAAATTTCCGACATATCTAAACCCAACTAATAACCCCAAATGAATAATCCTTCCAAGTATACATCTTGTCCTTCACATATAATTGCTTATATGGCCACACATTTAATTAATCTAATTTTACAAATTTAAAAGTTATTCAAGTCAGTTAATTTTTATGCTTGGAGGCCATTCAAAGGTGATTACACATAACCCTTTCTGTGCTTTGGAACACATCCCTACTGTTTAAAAACATTCACCAGGGACACTCTCACAGCTAAGTACATAAGGTCCCTCCAGTTCCCAGGCTTTGCAATCTTTTATCCCCAAAGCATAAAAATGAACATGACGACTCTGTTCCCTATTTCTTCTACTAATTGTTAATGGATGCTTATTCCATTATGGCTATGTCCAAGACTCTTTCAAGTGCCTGAAATATACTAAGTAGCTCTGTGGTTACCTGCGAAAAGGAAGAAAAGCCACACCACGATCATCATGTACCCGAAGTACAAAATGGTACTTGCAATGCCTGTGATTTGAAGTTCGGTAAAGAAGTAATGAACTGCATACAGAAAAAGATAAACAGCTGTAAAACCACCGGTAAAAAAAGCTCTCCACCACCAATGATAATCCTGCAAAAAGAAGTAGAGAAAAAAAGACCTTTCAGCTAAAACTCTAACCATAAATGGGTTAGCAATTATTGTAATAAAGAACAAAACATAAGCTCCATATGGTTACTGATGAAAAGAAATAAAAACGAAAGTGTTGTAAGAAATTAAATAAATATATAATGTATGTTCTGCTTGGAGTACCCTAAGAATAGAAAACTCTCTGTTTGCAAGGATACCACATGTGGCCTCTGGGATTGAACTTCTAATGTATGCACCCTATCACAGCACTGTCTCAGCCCTGGAAGGTGTTCCGTTCATCTTCAACGTCTTTGCCAGTGTAGTATTGTGCCTACTGATGCCTCCAGCCAGGTATTTAAAAAAGAAATAAAACAAACAAACAAACAAACAAAAAAGGTTAGTATAGAAGTTTAAGATAGACCTTGTGGTTAATGAGATTTCCTTTCACTGGCTGAATCCAGGACCCATGGATGGTATGACTGAGGTTAATAATGCAGGATGGTCTCACCCTGCCACATGTCCTCCTATTGATGGTAATGTTATTATAAAGACACTGTGGCTAAACGCCACAGGGATCAATAGTGCAGAAAAGAGTTAACTGTCTGAGGCAGCTATCATCAGAAGAGCCTGCTTGTAAGGTCGGCCCTTGACTTGCATCTGGGGACTTGGCATTTAATCATTCCCTGACTGATAAGACCTGTTCACTATACCTAAAGTGTACAAACAATGTGATTTATGGTGGCCACTTGCTTTCCTTTTGAGAGTCTGGGCTTTCTGCAGTTGCTAGGCAGAGGGTGTCCATGTGACTAGCTCCCAATAAAAACCTTGGATGCTGAGTCTCTAATGGGCTTCCCTGGGCAGAAACATTGCACATTTATTACTGCATTTTTCACTGCTAGAAAAAGAAGCACATTCAGTGCATTCCCTCATGGGAGGGAGACAGCAGAGAAAGACTACCTGAATTTCTCCAGTTTCCACCTCTGTCTTTTCCCCTTGCTGATCCTGTTGTGTATCCTTTCTCTGTAACAAAGCCTAGCTGTGAATACATCTAGGTGCTTCATCCCATAAATCCCTTCCAGTGAATTAGCAAGACATGTAGTGTGTGTGTGTGTGGGGGGGGGAGTCTTGTGGCTCCCCAAAACATCTTCTAAGAAATAACAGCATACTGATTATATGCTTATTGCTATATGTTTAATTAATGGTTGTTGCTGATTCTCTATGACAAAATGTACCATAAAATTAACGAGCAACTAGGTATAATACATACACAATGACATTTTTTACCCGTGTGTATAGATGAAGAAGAAAATGCTCTAAGACAACATTTATATAAGAATTATTCAGGCCAGTCAGTGATATGGGGGTTAAGGTGACTGGATCCCACATGGCTGATTTTGTAGCCAGCCCCAGTGGCTTGAAAAATACACTGGGCACACATGTGTGCATACCTGAAATCCCAAGAGAAGAATAGAAGAGAAGGAATTGTGGCGTGACCATCCCCCATGGTGTGTGCATTCTCACTTTCTCTCTCTCTCTGTCTCCCTCCCCACTTCCTTCCCCCAGCAAGCACATGTGCCCTCTAGAAAATTAGACAAAAAAGAATCATTCCCTCAACCTTCTATTGTCACCTTTACAAAATCATTTTACTACCAAAATAAGACAGACACAGTTATCCAGAATGATATCATGGGGGGGAAATGGGGATCAGGGTGAGGGGGAGAAATAACAATTTATGTCCCTGGTGACCAAAAAGTAATGAAATTAGAGGAAGAGGAAGGGCCTTTATCAGCAATCTCAAACCCACAAAACACAATCCAAGCCTAAGCTACTTAGAAAATTTTAATTGTTAAGAAGAAAACATCATTGAGCAGACCCTTTATGTGTCTATCAAATCTGTCCCTTATACTCTCTCTACGTTAACTGAATATTAAGCAGCAATTATAATAACCAGCCAGAGAGAAATTGCTTTCTGGTTAAATTTTCCATCAAAATAGTATTAATTTGATAGTTACATGCAAGTCAAAATGGGTCATTAGGAAAACACAATATAAAACTGATCCCAAGTTGCAGAAACTATGTGGTTATCATTTATTTTAATTCCTTTCTGAACACAGACTTCTAATTCCAATAATGCAAGTTTAGAAAGCTTAAGATACATTCACTTCTTATGTCTTTATTACCTCAATGCATAAATGAAAATAGCACAGCAAAACTGTAACTTCTGAACAGGTTATCAGGAAAATGATGAAGACCAAAAAAAGTAAGTCAAACATATAGTACATCTGATGAGACCTGAAAATAGAAATAATAGCTTTTAAATAAACTTTAACTTAATAGTACACACAGAAAAATTAGTCCAAATTTGTACAATAGGCTGTCACACATTTCTCTAAACTGTTTTTTCCTAAATCTTTAACTCTGTTCCAAAGCTTCATCTATCCATCTTGTCTGAGTCTGTTATTAATTGCTTATGGAAAAAATACCAAGTCTGGGTACTTTACAAAAATAGAGGTTTAGGGCTGGTTGTATGATATAGAAGTAACATGCTCCTTAAAAGAAGCTGATCTATATGGTGATCATGGTTCAAATCCCCAGTCCGGTCAGCCTGAAAGATGCCAAGCAGGCATGTAAGTGCCCAAGATTCAATAGGCTGGAAGAATGCAGGAGGGGAATCACAGCATGACCAGGCCCTATGAAGGATATCCCCACTTCACATGTGTGTGCACATACTCTATCATGAATAAAGAAAAAAGCATTTTTTAAAATTTTTAGAGGTTTATTTGACTCACAATTCTGGTGGCCAGAAAGTCCAAAGGCATAAAAAAAATGGCAGAGGGAAGAACTTTGACCAGAGCAGAGCATGGCCTGTATTCATGTGGGTCTCTCTCTTCATAAACCCACCAGGAATCAGTCATAGACGCCTTACCCTGATTACCTTAATCGTAATCTCAAAAAGTCCCACCTTTATTGGGTCAAGTTTTCACCCTTTATTCCATTGTGGTGGTTCAACATCTGTGTCATTTTGGGGAGGACATATTCACATGACAGCAATCTATTCAATACTATTGAAAAGAAAAATCCCTTACCTATGTAGTTTCAGGGTTTGGCCTTATTTTCTCTAGTCAGAACAAGTGCTGCTTCTTACCCTTATTTCCCTGCAGCACTGATAGTTTATCTCTTACTTGAGACCTATCAATATTTCTATAATTTTAAATACGCACATTGAAAAACATGCTTTCTCTTCAGAAATGAAAGATTGTAAATGCCATAGATACCAGAAACTGCATTATATAACAGAAAACCACAGACTTAAACATCACTTTGCCTCTGAAGTTCTATTGACATGCAGCTTCTCCCAAATATTTTTATGTAGTACACATAATTCCATTACGTATACTTTCAAACATATACCTTCAAAAGGTCTCTGTGTGGGTTACATTTAGGTCAAACTTTGAAGGAATGAAGTCATTCCCTTCATTATAACGGGTTTGAGCTGACTAAATTGGGATGAGCAATACCCATTTTAAAAAGCCTTCTGGAGGGCCCAGCCATGGTGGCACAAGTGGTAGAGTGCCGCTGCACAAGGCTGGGGTCACATGGATCCCAGACCAACCCAGGACAAGCTAGGCATGTACACATGCCTGTAATCCTAGCCAAATGGGAGGCCCAGGCAGAAGATCACAATGGACAGATTCTGTCAAAAATACCTCTTTCTCACCCTCTCCTCTCTCTTTCTTAAAAGAAATTTTTAAAAAAGATAAAAAGCCTTCTGGAGATAAGAAGAAACTGATAAGCCAATCAAATACCTCATTTTAAAATCTCATGGGTATGAGAATAAGGGATGGGGGTTGGAAAGAGTTATCTGTACAGATAATAAGTATATATAAAGTTTTACACAATAAGTACACAGCTTTCTTTCCATTGTAACAAAAATTAATTCATCTAAAGAACCTTTTAGTTCGCTTTAAAATTACTTTCCCATCAAAAACATCTGGAAAATGTGGTTACTATAATCTATTTTGCAGTACATTAAATATTTAGTTGCTGACAAGGTAACAGGTTTTTATTGCTTATCTTTCAAACAAATTTGACATAATGTTGTTTGAAAGGTAAGTAATTAACATACATGATTAAGTTGAGTTTTTGAAGATTTAAAAGTTTTCATCTAAAAGATTGCTTTGGGATAAACATATTATAAAAACACACAGTTGGTGACTGAGTTTTACTTTATGGTGCTTATGCCCATCTCCAAAAATCCCTCCACACTAACACCCTAACCTGGCCAGTTCCTGAAATGAGAATATAGTCAAGAATCAGGATATAAGAAAAAAAAAGGAATACAAAGTGACTGAAATAGCTTTCACAAAGCTAGGGCACCAAAGCCATGGCAGTTTAATCAGAGAGCACTAGTTCTTACTTTACATGCATTCCTAACTATATTGTTTTAGAATTCTTTTTTCTTTTTTTAATTAATTAATTTATTTTACATTCTTTCACTGAGCATCATCACAGTGTATGAAATGTGATTTCCCATCCAGAATACACTGCATAGTGACTTAATCATACATGTTATCACTGACAAATAATTTTCCATTTCTTGTTTCATTAGAATTCTTAAAACACAACAGATTAAAAGTAGCAAAGGAAAAGTATAAGCAGTAGGCATCCTGACATCATAATTAATGGTCATTAGAAAGAAAGAAGCCAGGAAACCATTACAGCTCGATACAAATGAAGACCCAAATTCAGTGGTCTTCACATTGTTTTTAGCACAGGATCCCTGAGTGAAATCTTGCATGTAAGTCAAGTATGAAAATCAGGAAAAATCAGACCTGCCTCTTCCCACCTTCAGGCACTTCCCTTCAAGGGACTCATCCCACCCCCATGCAAAAGCTCAGTTTGACACCAACTTCCCTAAGTCATACAGAAAGGCTTAACAAAAGGTAATTCCCCTTAAAAAAGGAAATCTTGTCTCAATAGAGACAAGAGAGTTTCATCAAAAGGTAGCTTTGAAAACTTATGAAGTCTCAGTTTCCTAAGAAATTCCCTGGGTCAGATTGCTATGTCCAAGATAAAGTGGGAGTTAATGAAGTATTATCAAACTAGAATTTAATCTTCTTGAAATGGAGGAAAATTAATTTCTAAAAAATTTAAACTTTGAAGAGTATGAATATGTAACACTCACCAAATACTGTTTAGAATTAAAAAGAGTTGAACAAAAATACAGCCAAAGGGTAAAATACCACCGACCATGATGCCAAAAAGTGGTTTTGTAAAGAAGCTCTGTTGAGGAATCCGACGAGGAATCTGGTTTGTGCGAACTGGACACTTAAACTGCTCAGAAAGAAATGTAATGGTAATCAGAATGAAATGAAATGAAGGTAAATTAATACAGACATACTCATAATACAGAAGCTTGAGTCTGAACAGGACAGAGACAGTCTACAAGAGGAGTCATGTGGGCAGAGACTAGACCAGTCCTATGCAGTAGAAATATAATGCAAGCCACATATGTAGAATAAAGAGTTTCAGTAGTCACATTTTTGAAAAGTAGAAAAGGAACAGGTGAAATAAATTTAGTAGCATTCTTTTTTATCCAACATAGCCAAATATAATAACTTAAACTTGTGATTGGTATAAAAACCATTGATCTGCCATTTTTCATTACTTGTGTTGCTTTTCTAAGTGCTAGAAATGTGGTGTGAATTGTGTGTACTCACTGGACAACTCAGTTCACACTAGCCACATTTCAGCTGCTCAATAGCCCCATGTGGGTATTGGCCATGACACTAGATGGCAGACAGCTGGACAAGCAATAAAGATGTTTATTCTTTTTTAGAAATTCCAAGGAAGGCGTTGGATAAAATTTACTAGTGACTATTCCAATCCAAACTAATCCACAATGTCAAAAAGTTCTCTCTTAAAATTTGCCCAAGAATTTGTCTCTTAGAATTTGTTCATGACTTTCGAAATTTTTCTATGTCTTCTGTGGAACTCCCCTCCCCGTTTCGTCTTTTCCGATTTCTCCCGTGTAATCTTGTTCTCTATATAACCCTTTTGCAGTGGGGCTTCATTTAGTCTTTTTGGTATCCTGCTCCTTTTCTTATGTGTAGAACAGGCTAGCTTCAAACATGTAAACTGAACAGCCCATTTCTTAGACTACGTCTTGGATTTTCTTCTCCCGCTATGTAGCCCTACTACTTTTGTGAGTTGGTTGACGTCAGCCTTCCTACAGTATGTTCCTTGAACTTTTCCATCAGAAATAAAAGAAAATATAAACAATCTATAACATGGGAAACATACTGGATAGTGTCTTTGAAAGTGCTACAGTCTTTTCTTTAATTTTTAAATGTCTCTTATTCCATAATGATTCTTGTCTGTAGTGTTCACTGACGGTACTTTTATATTCAATGTATACATTGAATTATTTCAAGTATCACTTGAGGAATTATTTCAAGTATCACTCAATGGTCAAAGCAGCATTTTAAAAGTTTACCTTTTTCTTGCTTCCAAAGTATGCACCAAGAAATGTTAATGGTACTGAAATTCCAAACCACATTGCAAGTATAGCTATCAAAGTACCAAAGGAGATGGCAGTTGATGATCCTTCCACCCGAAGAATTAGATTCATAGTGAAGACATCAGCAAACACAATTCTGGGGAGTGGGGAGAGAAACAGTAAGCAAACAACGGGATTTCAGCAAAATGTTATAAACATGCTTGATATGAATGTCGGAACCTTCTTTTGGTGGGAAGAATATAATAAATTACAAAGTTAATCCCTATCATATTATAATAAATCATACTGTATAAACAGACTCATTGAGTCTGGGCTTAACCTCAATACCATAAAATAAAACAATATTTTTTATAGAATTTCTACATCCTACTCAACTCTGCACCTTTGGAGTCTAGCAGGATATAAACTGTGGAGTAATACATCATAGAAAAACTCAATATGCAATATAGTGAACACAATCAAGAAATAGCTTACATTAAAAACAGATTTTTTAATCCTAGGCAGAACTGGGCTACAAGATGCTTTAAGTCAGACAGGTATTCATTTAACACAGAGTTTGAAGTTAGTCACTCAAAATCAACAGGTCAACTGCTATGTCTATTAAATATATGACCAGGCAAGCCCAGCTGTTGTGGCCTTACTTGTTCCAAACAAGTATGACCAAAGCTACAGGTAGGAATGGGTGTGGGTATGGATATGAACCTTTCAGAATGCCTAAAACATACATTTGAAGAGGTAGGTAGACACAGGCTAAATTGTAGAAGGCTTTTAATGTCGACTGAAGCAATGTAGACTTTATCCTGTTAGCATCGGGATGCAACTGAAGGGATTTCACAATCAAAGCTGTGATACACCGTGTGGTCTTTCGGGAAGATGAAACTACAACATGGTGGAGGACAGACATAAGGAAGACGCTAGCGGAAAGGAGCCTAGATATAAAGTGTTAAGTATCTGTATAATGCAGTGATAATTAAAATCTAAAGGGCTAGATAGAAATAAAAGACATGAAGAATTAAGAATCCTAACTTGTTTCCTGGCTTTAAGCAAAGTTCCTTGGCATTTCTTTGAGTTAAGTTAAAACTGGTTTTCTTAGTAGTAATGAGTGAACTCACCATTGAAAGTAGTTAGATTATGTAGGAAATTGTGTGATCAATGCAACGTGGGTGGGAAGGGAATGAAGGACAATTGTGGACACCGGAGGTGGTGTGAGAGGAGGGTGGGAAGGGACAGAGGGTCAGAAAGAGGGGTGGAAGTAATTCTAGGAACTAGTAATGGAAAATTTTTTGTAATGTGCATGATTGTATCACTATGCAGTGTGTACTGGATGGGAGATTGCATTTTGTATGCTGTGATGAAGCTTAGGGAAGGAATGTAAATTGAGTTAAAAAAAAGTTTCAGAAAAAAAAAATATATATCTATTCAATGACTGCAGTAGGATATGTAGCCACAGCTAGGTGCTACTTTATAGGATGCGTAAAGTAAGACTTGTGTTCATGGAAATGTGGGTATCACCTGTGTTTGCTATGAGGGTATTTGGATTGATTAGGGTCTTTGGCGTTACAATAAAATGTGAGGAGAAAACAGTATAGAAAGCAAACATAGATACCAGAGACTGTGGGAGGAGAGTGGGAGATGGCAGAGGGTAAGAGATAGAGAATCTAGGATGGGGGGAATAAAGCAAAACATACAGAAGACAAGAAATGGAAGATCATTTGCTGACAATAACATGTTTGTTGATGTGCTTGATTGAGACAATATATAGTGTAATTTGGATGGAAAATCTCATTTTGTATGCTGTAATGATGTTCAGAGAATGAATGCAAATAAATAAATTGAAAAAAAAAAGAATTAAGAGACTTTTGGTTAGAGATGGCAGCTTGAACTCACACATTCAACTCTGCTCCCACCTCAAAACCCTAATATAATTGGGACCAGTAGGTGGTGTGGGGGTTAGGGTGCTGACTCCCACATGGCCAACCACGGTTTGAAGACTAAACGGGTGGCTTGCTTTCTCTCTCTCTGTCTCTCTCTCTCCTTCTTTCTCTCTGTCTCTCTCTCTCTCTGTGTGTTTCTGTCCCTCTGTTGTGAGTGCACAAGACGTATAGAAAATTAAAATAATAATAATTAATAAATAAAATTAAATAAATAATTATTTTTAAAGCCCTAACAAAATTATAGTAAAAGAACATTTTAAACGCACAAATACACATTACTGGGAAATACAGGAGAGAAGACACTAGGAACAAATTTTAGAAACAAGATAGCAGCAGGACAAATAGTAACTGAGTTAGTATAACTGAGAAGCGAAAGTCAGCAGTAGGGACAATTGAGAGACGGGTCAGTTGATACTACAGAACTCCGAAAAGGCTCAGGGATTTGTAGTTCCAGGTACCTCTGTAAGTCAATGTTAAGGAGTGGCTAAAACCAGGAGGACTGGTTGAAAGTCTGCCTAAGAAGCTGACAGACCTGCAGATTCCCTCCCCCACTCCACAGAGTCAAATAACCTCCCCGACCCCAGCAGAAGATTGGAGGTCTATTCTCTTGGGGAAAATCGCTGAAGCTCAGAAGAAAACTTTAAGAAAGAAAATCTATCATTGACATCCTCGGAGATATTAGAGGAGATATTGCAACCATAAAATAAGAGGAGGAAATTTTAAGCAGTATTGAGAAAAATAAAAGAGCTCTTGGGAATTAAAAATATGACAGGAGAAATTAAAACCTCAATAAAAGAGTTGGAAGATAGACCTCGTAAACTGTCTTAGAAAGCAGCATTAAAAAAAGAAAACAGGCCGAGAAATATAGGAAAATCAGACGAGCAACCCAAACATCTGAAAGGAGGAGTTATGGGAAGAACATTAATAAAGAGTTCTTTTATTAATGCCTTTTAGGGATATTAAGTACTTTACTCAAGGTCAGACAACTGAGAGGCAGAGCTAGGATTCTAACTCAGGTGTCTTGGATTTTTTAGGAGTAAGCTTTTTCCATTCTACTATACTATAAAGCCTCTATGGTGAGACCGTTTTTCCCCACCCCACCCATCACGTCACATCTATCTTCTCCTCTCCAGAACATGGCATCAGAGACTGAAGAGAGAGGATATGTTATCAGCTACTCGATGATACATTAGGTTACGCTTTGAGAAATATCTGGTTCAGCTTTTTAGTTTAAGTTCTCTCAATGTCCATTCTAAGTAGAATTTGAGTGCTGCCTTCATACTTGCCTTTTTTTTTAATCAATTTCTTATTTAGACTCATTGTTTTGGATGCTTTTTCATTTCTCCCTATAAGTGATTTGGTCTTTTCTCAAAATATTTCAGGCATTTGTCCTTTCATTTAACTATTCCTACTTTACTTTTCCCCTTAGTGTATATCACCTCTTCTGTCTAGTATCACCTTTCTTATTAGGTACATTTAGTCTGCTTTAAAAAAAAATTGATATAGAATGCATGCACTCACCAGAGAGAGGAGAGAGAGAGAAAGTGAAAAAGCACACCCCGGGGGTGGCCACCCTGCATTTCCTTCAATCCCTTTTCTCCTCCAGTCTCTTCTCTGGATTTCTGGCATGCACTCACATGTACCGAGTGTTTTTCAAGCTGCCAGGACAGGGACTCAAACTGTGCAGTTGGCAATATGAGATCGAGCCGCCTTCACCACCACCCTGCCGAGCAGCCCTATTCTGTTCTTTAAAGGCTCCTACTTTGTTGCTGCTGGAGATGTAGCTTCAGCTCCTTTCAAACAACAAAAACAACACTAAAACCTCCACCTTATGTCTCATCAGTTTCTGGCATCTCAGTAAGGGAGCCTGGTTTTCCATGATTTAACCACACTTCTCAAAATATCTTTTTATTTAGATTTATTTATTTACATTAATTCACTATACATCATTACAGCAAACAAAATGAGATTTCCCATCCAGAATACATTGTATATTGGCTCAATCAAGCACATCAACATACGTGTTATTGTCAACATATAATTTTCCATTTCTTGTTTCCTATATATTTTGTTATTTTTGCCATCCTTGATTCCCTATCTCTCACCCTCTGCCATGTCTCACCTTCCTCCCACACTGTCTCTGGTATCCATGGTTGCTTTCTATGCCTTTTCCCCCCATTTTTTTATTCGCTATTGAACTTAATTAATCTAAATACTACCAACAGCAAATGCAGCTGATATATACATATCCATGAACACAAGTCTGACTTTAGGCATAAACCTCAGTGAGTACAATGAACATACTATAAAGTAGCACCTAGCTGGGGCTATACAGCTTACTGCAGTCATCAAATATGCAATTTTTTTAATTTCAAGAAAAATAGTTTTCGTGTGTTTTTTTCCTCCTGAAACTTTTTAAAAATTAATTAATTTACATTCATCCCCTAATCATCATCAACAGCATACAAAAAGTGGTTTCCCATCCAGAATATACTGCATAGTGGCTTAATCATGTATAATTTTCCATTTCTAGTTTCACATATATATTTATATATATTTTACCCCTATGTCTGACCCTCTGCCCTTTCCCACTCTCCTCCCACACTATCTCTGGTGCCTACAGTTGTTTTCCATTCCTTTTCCCCCCACATTTTATTGATCACACAATTTCTTAATCTATTTTCAATAGCAAGTTCAGTTAATACCTTTCTGCTCTAATGAATTTGTTTTGCCATGATATTTCTCTGCCAAATGTCCTAGCTTTAGAGAGATTCGTTTCAGCTGTTATCATTCCTTGGCCAGAAAAATTACTTCTCACTTGACAAATCATAACCTCCCTTTTTATACATAAACTCAATTAACCTGTCTCAACAATTTCCCCTTTCAAAGTACACTCTAGAATGTTAATATGTATTTAACAAATCTGTAACTGTCCTTCAACTTCATGTTTTTACATTCTAAATATTTCTTTCCATGTCAATCTCTAATTATTTCTAGACCTTTTCATGGAATCTTAAACAGCAAAACTAGAAGGAAACTTGAGGTCACCTGGGCCCATCTCCTACCTGGAACATTTATTCACACATCCATCAAACAGTTATTGAATTCCTATACATTAGGCCCTGGTGTTTGAAGATAAATAAAACAAACATCTTTGGTCTGAAAAAGCTCAATCTAGTTGGAAACAGACATAAACAAATAAATTACAGTACAACATGGGAAATGATGAACACAGAGCAGTAAGAACACAGAAGAAAGCAGTGACCAAAAATGCTTTCTAGTTCACAAAATAATTTCACAATCCATTAGTTCATTTACTTCTCTAAATGACTCTGTGACACAAGCATTACGGGCAAGAAAATGGACAATCAGAAAGGTTATAAGACTTACCCAAAGTCACTTGCCTAATACTGAGTGCTGAAATTCAAACTTTCTTCTTCCAGTTTTTTTGTTTTTGTTTTTGTTTTTGGAGTGGTTTTTGCTATAGGATGCGTGCACTCACCAGAAAGACAGAGAGAGACAGAGAGGCAGAAAGCGAGAAATCACCCCCCAGGGGGGATGGCCACGCTGCAATCCCTTCTCCATCATTCTCCTCTCACGATCTTGGGCACGCACACACACGCACCCAGTGTGAGTTTAAGCCACCAGGTCCAGGACTCGAACCGCAGTCAGCTACATGGGAGTTCAGCGACATAGCCATTATGCTAACTGCTGGTCCCTTTTCTTCCAGTTTTAAAGTTTGGATGTATGCCCATCAAACTATGCTGCTTCTCTCCTTTCCTCCCTGCTGCTTGTAGGGTTATATAGAGTAAAAGTACATTGTTAAATAACTGTTTTATAGAGAACATATATATTCATTCATCTAATTGTTTCTCCATCTGAATCCAATTCCATTTATATACTGTGAGCCACTGAAATTTTCTTTCAACCTACTACATTTTGAAAAATAAGAATATAGTGATTGGGGCCAGCAGGTGGCATGGTGCATAAAGGGGCTGGACTCCCACATGGCCGACCACAGTTTGAGTCCCAGACCTGGTGACTTGCTTTCTCACTCTCTCTCCTTCTCTCTCTCTCTCTTTCTCTCTCTCTCACTCTCACTCTCATTCTGTACCTCTCTGGTCAAATTAAAATAAATAAAAAGGTAAATAAAATAATTCTTTTCAAAAAAAGAATATAGTGATTAAATGTAAATTTTAAAAATAAATTTTTAAAAATTACAATTTAAATGTAAAAAAAGGAAGAAAGAATCCCAGTACCTTATGATTCCCCTATCTACCTGTCTTTCTGTCCCACTCTAGTGAACACACATGCCTCTGGTAATTTAAAAAAAAAAAAAAAAAAAAAACAGACCAAATGTCTATCAAATGATGAATAGATAAACAAAAGTTGGTATAACTATATGATGGAATATTGCTCAATGATAACAAAAGAATGAAGTACTGATAAGATGCTAAAACATAAACAATCTACATATCTAACAATACATGAAAACTTAAATGACACAAGTATAGAGACATCGTCTGGTGTAGTGCTTAAGAGCACAAACTCTCTTGGGCCTAGCCCAGAGACAGAGTTGGTAGCACACTGAACTGCAGTACTGGAAGCTACATCACCAACCATAGGTTCAGATCCCTGAGTTTGCCTGAAATCACACCAGGTACATGTATGTGTGCCCAAGATTCTGACAAGAGCTGAGAAAAGGAGATTGAAGCATGATAAGACCCTGTCAAGGGAGTCTCTCTCTCTCTCTCTCTCTCTCTCTCTCTCTCTCTCTCTCTCTCCCCTCTCTCTCTCTCTCTCCCTCCCTCTCATGCACATGTACACACTACCACAAATGAAACAAATTTATAAAGAGCACATGCTCTTGAACCTGTCTGCTTGGATATAAATTCTGAGTCTATCACTTCCTTGAGTGACTTTAGACAAGTTACTATATACTGCTCTGTGTCTTATTTCCTCATCTGTAAAATGAAATAATAATAATATCTACTTTACAGTGTCAATGGGCTAATAATTTAATATTTGTGAAGTATTTAAAACAGTGCCTGGCACATAGTAAGCACTATGTACGAGTGAGTTATTATTATCCAGACAATCATGGAATATTTTGTGATTATTAGAAATGATATCACAGAACATCTAGTGATAACATAAAATGTTGAGACGACATTTAACAACACATCGTTAAATTAATAAAGCTAGAACAAAACTGAGTACATTATGTGATTGAAATTTACATGCATAGAGAAGAGATTGGAAACATGACAAAGTCAATAGCAGTTCTCTCAAGAAAATGGAATTGCAGGTGACTATTATTTTTATCTTTATACTGTTATGTATCTCTAAATGTTCTACCACAACAATTTATTATTATAGGGAAGAAGAACATAAACATTAAAATAGGAAATTCCAAGTTATAATGGCAAACTGAATGCACACACTTCTAATCTCTCTCTTCTGAAGCTCCAGTAAAACCATAAAAAGCATTTTTTTCAAATCTTTACAGACAAGATAACAGAAAAAAAAAAAAGAAGAAGAAGCTAGATACTATGCAAAGGATAGAGAAAGCTGAGAAACAACCCAATTTACTCTACAGAATCCAACAAAATTTCAAAAACTGGCAGCAACAGGTCTTCTGTGAGTAAAGGGAAGGGGCAGGGAGTGACTAAAGGAAAATAATGTTGTGAAAGTTTTCTGACAAGTAGTACCTCCCTCCCTCTAAGCTACAGCAATTGTCTAAAAGTTTAGTCTCTGGGTTAGAGGACACCAGACATGGTTAAATGCTTGGGTACTGTACCCAAAAGAGAGGATTTAAGTGACTACATGCATACTAAATATTATAGGTCAAGACACTTCATTCCTTTCTCCATATACTTCCCAGAATGCTGGCAGCCAAGCATTGATCCTCCAGAGAGGAGATTAGAACAGACTTCTCTGGGGAAAGTGGCCAGCACAGAGCTTAAATTCTAAACATACTGACATGAGGGATCTCTAGTAAACAGTGCATCCAGATCAATCTGCAATAAAGCTCCAAGTCTATAAACTACCCTACATGGTCATCATATCCACTCAGTATTTTATTCCCACACCTTTGATGATAAGCACACATATAACTAACAAACAATAGCCAGAGCTTTAAGGACAGCCTGTAACATGAAAAATAGAGACCAAAGCAAAAGGGGAATGTCAACTCAAAAGAAATGACACTATAAAAATTTTAAAAATACATATCAGGCCAGCTGGTGGTATGGTGGTTAAGGCAGCTGGATCCTACATGGCCAACCCTGTGGTTCAAATCCTAGACCCATCAGTTTAAGAAAGATATCAAGTTCGTTCCATGTCTTAGCAATTGTGATTAATGCCACAATAAACATAGATATGCATGTACTTTTCCAACTAATTGTTCTCCTATCCTTTAGTATCCTCAGCTGGAGTGGTGTAAAGTATATTCATGTTGGGTAAATTCAACTTACAAGCAAAGTGATGTATACTGATTAAATGTATTAAAGAATAATAATAATAATAATTTTGAGAGGATTTTGCTATAGGGCGTGTGCGCTCGCCAGAAAGACAGAGAGATCCAGAGAGACAGAAAGCAAGAAATCACCCCCCAGAGGGGATGGCCAAACCGCAATTCCTTCTCCTCCATTCTCCTCTCGGGATCTTGGGCATGCATGCACACGCGCCCAGTGTGAGTTCAAGCCACAGGGTCGGGGACTCAAACCGCAGTTGACTACATGGGAGTCCAGCGACATAGCCATTACAGTAACTGCTGGTCTCAATAATAATTTTAAAAAGACAACAGGTACATGTGAGTGTGAGCTCAAAATCCAAAAAGAAGGGATTGCTGCATGGCCATCCTCCATGCCGGGAGTGATTTCTCACTTTCCCTATCTCTGTCTCTCTCCAGTAAGCACATGCACCCTATGGCAAAAACAAAAACAAACAAACAAACAAACAAAAAAACAAAGAAAAAAACACATTTTTTTGCTTGTATTTACATTATACTATCTACCCTTACCTACCAATTCATCTAATATTAATTTTAGAGGTTTAGTGAAAACTTAGTAATAGCAACCATTGATATCAATCCTAGGAATTAAAAAAAGTCAATATAATTAACCAGAATAGCTGACTAAAGAAGAAAAATCATATGACCATCTCAGTATATCCAAAAAAAAGTGTTTGACTAAATCCCAATTTCATTCCTGATGAAAAGTTCTCAGCAACTGAAGGAAAAAAAGGCAGGGGGGACATCCTCAATCTGGCAAAGTACCTGTATGAAAAACCCACAGCTAATATCAGAATTAATGGTGAAAGACTAGGTGATTTCCTCCTGAGATTGGAAACAAGACAAAGATAGCCATTCTCACCAATTTTCAACATCATCTTTCAAGTCTAGTCAGAGCTATAAGGCAGCAAAAAGAAATAAAAGACATCCAGATTGGAAAGGAAGAAATACAGCTGTCTCCATTCACTGCTGACATGATTGTCTACATAGAAAATCCTAAGGACTCTATCAAAAAAGCTCCCAGAACTAATGTGTGAGTTTAGTAAGGTGACAGTATAAATCCAAATCAATCCTATTTCTATATGCCTACAATAACAATTGGAAGTCAGTTTTTAAAATATCATCAATAGCACCAAAAGAAGAAAGAAAAAAAAAAGGAAGGAAGAAATATGTAGGTATACATCTAACAAAATATGTATTGGAGTTATAGACTGAAAACTATAAAACATTGCTGAAAGACATCAAAGAGAACTTAAATAAATGAAGACATATACCATACATGGATTAGAAGATTCATATTATAAAGCTGTTAATAATCCACGAATTGATCCATACATTGAACGCAATCACAAAATACCAGAATCTTTCTATATTAAAATGTTGATGCCAAAATTTATATGAAAGGGGAATTAGAACAGTCTATCTTAAAGAAAGAACAAAGTTAGAGGACTCACAGTACCTGTTTACAAATTTATTACAAAAATACAGTCATCAAGACAGTGTGGATTTGGTTAATTGACAGACATACAAACTAATGGAATAAAACAGGGTTCAGAAACTGGCCCACATCATTATGGGCAAGCGATTCTGACAAAGATGGCAAGATAATTTCATGAAGAAGGGACAGTCTTTCCAACAACTAGTACTGAACATTCATAAGCAAAAAAAAGAAGAAAAAACTTTGAGGGGCCAGGAGCTAGTGTGGTAGATAAGACGCTGCACTCCCACATGGCTGACCACAGTTTGAGTCCTGGACCTGGCAGTTTAAAAATCACACTGGGCATGTGTGCATCATGCCCAAAATCTCAGGAGGAGAATGGAGACGGGATTGCAAGCATGGCTATCGTCCCAGAGAGTGGGGGTGAGTTCTCACTTTCCCTTTCTCTGTTTCTCTCCAGTGAGTACATATGTCCTATGGAAAAAAACAAAGCAAAAAAAAAAAAAGAAGAAGAAGAAGAAGAAGAAGAAGAAGAAGAAGAAGAAGAAGAAGAAGAAGAAAAAGAAAAAGAAACCAAACTTTGAGCCATAACTCACAGTGCACAAAAAATTAAACCGAAATAAATGCACTTTATAGTATAAACAGGAGAAAATACTTGTGATCTTAGGTTAGGCGAAGAGTTCTTTAAGTAAAATACAAAAATCACATCCATAAGGGACAAAAATTTATAAATAAGACTCAGCCAAATTAAAACCTTTTGCTCTGCAAGAGATACTGTTAAGGGATCAATAAGACAAACACTAAGATTGTCTCTTCACTCCGTTAATCATTTCCTATGCCTTCCAGAATCCTTTCCATTTGATATAACCCCATTTTGCTTTTGTTGCCTATCCTTTTTAGGTCATATCCAAAAACTCTGCCCAGATCAATGTCCTGAAGTTTTCCCTGTTTTCTTCTAACAGTTTCATAGTTTCCAACCTTATGTTTAAGTCATTAATTCACTTTGAGTTGATTTTTTTTTTGGAAAGGTTTTTGCTATAGGGCGCGTGCGCTCACCAGAAAGACAGAGAGAGACAGAAAGGGAGAAATCACCCCCCAGGGGGGATGGCCATGCCGCAGTCCCTTCTCCTCCATTCTCCTCTAGGGATCTTGGGCATGCACGCACACATGCCTGGCATGAGTTAAAGCCACCGGGTCTGGGATTTGAACCATGGTCAACTACATGGGAGTTCAGCAACATAGTCATTACGCTAACTGCTGGTCCCTGAGTTGATATTTTATATGGAGAGAAATAGGGGTTTAGTTTCATTCTTCTGCATATAAATATCAAATTTTCCAACACCATTTTTAAAGAGACTGTCATTTCCCACAAAAGTTATCTGCACCCTTGTCAAAAATCAGTTGACTGTATGTATTTGAATTTATTTCAGGGTTGTTTACTCTGTTTCATTGGTCCAATTATTTTGCTGTTACTGTTATTTTTGTTTTTTCTTTTGTTCTATTTTGCCAGTACCATGCTGTTTGGGTTACAATAGCTTTGTAGCATATTTTGAAATCAGATAGTGTGATGCCTTCAACTTTGTTCTTTTGTTCAGGATTGCTTTAGCTGTTCAGGGTACTTTTTGGTTCCATACAAATGTTTTTTTTTTTTCCTATTTCTGTGAAGAATACCATTGGAATTTTGATAGGTATTGCATTGAAAATGTATATTGCTTTTGGTAGTATGGGCATTTTAACAATATTGATTCTTTCTGTCCATACTTTCAATTGATGTCTTTTCTTTTTGTTTGTCTTCTTCACAGAATACTGTTTGACAGTATTCTTTAAAGTACTATTCACAATAACCAAGGTATGAAACCTGTGTCCATCAATAGATGAATGCATAAAGAAAATATATACATATACACATGTGTTCATCTGCACATACACACACAGTGGAATATTATTCAGCCAACAAAAAGAATGAAATTCTGTCATTAGAAGCAATATGGTTGAGCCTGAAGGACAATATGCTAAGTAAAATAACCCAGGCACAGAAAGAGAAAATGATATATTCACACTCATATCTGGAAACTTAAAAAGCTGACCTCAGGGCCAGCAGAGAGCATAGCAGTTACATTGCTGGACTCCCACATAGTTGATCATGGTTTGAGTCCCATATCCAGGGCTTGAAACTCATGCCAGGCTTGTGTGCATGCATGCCCAAGAGCCCAGGAAGAGAATGGAGGAGAAGGGACTACAGTGTGGCCATCTGCTTTTGGGATGATTCTCACGTTCCCTCTCACTGTCTCTGTCTCTGTCTCTCTTTCTCTACAGCGATTGTACACACCCAAAGGAATAAACTTCTTAAAAAAAAAAGGAATGACCTCATAGGAGTGGACAATAAAATACTAATTACTAGAACCTGAGAAGGGAAGGGGGAAGGACGGATAGGGAGATGCTCGTTAATGGATTAAAAAAACAGTGAGATAAGAAGAATAAGTTCTATAGCACAGTAGGGTAACTATAATTAGCCATAATTTATTTTATATTCTAGGATAGTGAAAAGAAAAGATTTCAAATGTTCCCACCATAAGGTAATGATAAATTGTAAGATGATGGATATACTAATATCCAACTACATGGGAGTCCAGTGACATAGCCATTACGCTAACTGCTGGTCCTGTTTTTTAAAAACTACCCAATTAGGGCCAACAGGTGACATGGACTCACACATGGCTAACTGCAGTTCAAGTCCCAGTTATGGTGGCTTGAAAATCACACCAGGCGCATATGTGTGCATGCCCAAAATCCTAGGAGCAGAATGGGGGAGAAGGGATTGTAGCATGGTCACCCCCCTTAGGAGGTGGTTTCTCACTTTCCCTCTCACTGTCTCTGTCTCTCTGGCAAGCACATGTACCCTATGGGAAAAGAAAAAAAAAACTAAAAAAAAAAAAAAGAAAAAAGAAAAAAGAAACAAAGAAAAAATATATATATACCCAATTTAAATATATATATATATATATATATATATATATATATATATATTTGAACACACATTTCACCAAAGAAGAAAAACAGATGTGCTACCATTAGCCATTATGGAAATACAACTTCAAACCACAATGAAATGCTTATTAGAATGAATAAAGTAGAAGTGCTAACAATGATGTGGAGAAAGTAGAACTCTTTTTACTTTCTTTTTTTTTTTTTTTGGAGATGTTTTTGTTATAGGCCACGTGCGCTCACCAGAAAGACAGAGACAGAGAGACAGAAAACGAGAAATCACCCCCCACAGGGGATGGCCATACTGCAATCCCTTCTCCTCTTGAGATTTTGGGCACACACGCACACGCACACGCACACGCACACCCCCGGTGTGAGTTTAAACCGCCAGGTCCAGGACTCGAACCACGGTCGACTACATGGGAGTCCAGCGACATAGCCATTATGCTAACTGCTGGTCCCGAAAGTAGAACTCTTGTACATTGCTGGTAGAAATGCAAATTGTTAAAAATCACTTTGAAAAATAATTGGGCTGTCTTATAAAATTTAACATGCATTATCACATAACCCAGCAATTTCACTTATAAATATTTACTTAAGAAAAATAAAAACTTATGTTCACATAAGAACCTGTTCTGTGAATGTTTATAGCAGTCATGGCAACATTTATTCATAATCACAAAAAAATGTGGAAATAGCCTAAGTTCTCATCAGCTGGTGAATACATAAAGAATCTACAACACACTTAAGCAATAGAATACTACTCAGCAATAAAAAGAAGTAAAATAAGCCAGATCCAGACAGCTCTGCACTATTCACAGTATGAGCTGTTTAAATGACATCCTGAGGAAGGCAAAACTATAGGGCAAAGAACAGATCAATAGCTGCCAGGCCTTGGAATAGGGAAGGAGTTGAATATGAAGGTGCAGCAGGAGGGAAGTTTTAGAGTGATGGAACCTTGATTGTGATAGTGGCTACATGACTCTATGTATTTGTCAAAACTCAAAGCACCAAAAAGAATAAATTTTATCATATATAATTTATACATATATAAATATTTATGTACATTTTAAAAAATCATGTATAGGGGCGAGCAGATGGCCTGGTGGTTAAGGCACCGGATTGATTCCCACATGGCTGGCCACAGTTTGAGTCCTGAACCTAGTGACTTGAAAATCACAACAAATAAATAGATAGACAAATAAATAAGCAAATGTTTAAAAAAAATAGTGTCTATCTTTTTTTTTTTTTTTGCATTATGTAGTAAGTGCAACATTATCACAGAAATAAAACATATAATCATTTTCTAATTTTTAAAACTTGGGGGTTTTTAGAGAGATTTTTTTGCTATAGGGAGTATGCACTCACCAGAGAGAGAGAGAGAGAGAGAGAGAGAGAGAGAGAGAGAGACAGAAAGCGAGAAATCACCCCCCCCAGGAAGGATGGCCACACCACAATCCCTTCTCCTCCATTCTCCTCTCAGGATTTTGGGCATACACACACATGCACCTGGTGTGAGTTTTAAGCCACTGGGTCCATGACTCAAACCACAGTCAACTATGTGGGAGTTCAGCTACATAAACATTATGCCATCTGCTAGTCCTCACAAAACTTGTTTTAGGTGTAAGTAGGGTACTTGGGGGATAGAAAGGGAAGAGCCGAGTAAATTTACAAACACAAAAGAAGGCCTTGGTGGAAAGGTAAAGTAGATATGCAAGAAAGCAGGGGTAACTGACTGAACAAGGCTGTGAAAGAAATGGACGGGAATAGAATCAAGTGCAGAAGTGGTCAAGTTCTAAATACAGTGGTCTCCTTTTATTGGCACTTTCAATTACTCTGCAGTCAACCACAGTCTGAAAATAGGTGAGTAAAGTACAATAAGCTATTTGGAGAGAGACCACATTCATATAACTTTTATGACAGTACAGTGTTATTATTGTTTTATATTATTGTTAGCTACTGTTGTCAATCCTCTTTTAAGAATTATTTAATTTTGGAGTCGGCAGGTGGCATGGTGGTTAAGGGTGCTAGACTCCCACATAGCTCACCACAGTTCAAGTCCCAGACCTGACGGCTTGCTTTCTCACTTTCCCCCCACACCTCTCTCTCTCTCTCTCACTCTATCCCTCTCTGGTCAAATTAAAATAAATAAATAAAGTTAAATAAAATAATTCTTTTAAAAATAATTATTTAATTTTATTATTATTATTATTTTAATTTGCAATAGGGCACATGTGCTCACCGGAGAGAGACAGAGAAAAGGAGAGAGATGTGGATAAGAAGGAGCTACTGTATCTTTCAAATCACAGATGAAGCATCGTTACTGTGCAAAGTGTTTCCAAGTGTCCCAAACTGAAAATTGCCTTTTCCTCCTCTGATCCCTCTCATTACTTTTTACACACCCCTCTTATAAATCTTAGCACTTGCTACTATGTAGGATTGTTGCTAGTTTACATATGTTATCATCCCAATAACCCACTAAGTTATACATTACTTAAAGGCAGACTTTTGGGAGCGATGTACATTTATTTCCTTTACTATGCCCAGAATAATGCCTTTTTATGATAAAAACTAAAGGCTAAACCAAAATACTCTCAATATGGATGTTAAATGAGTAACTAAATAATGCAGAGAACCTTAGATGGTTGATTGACTGATTCTTGCATACAATATCCCTTGTATTAAAATCTACTATAATGACTTTTACACAATGGCTCTTTGTTGCCAAATGTATTCAGTTTGGGATACATCTGAGTCTTGAACTCAAGTAACAAATACGTGAAAAAATTGTCAAGGACATTGCTTTCTCACATAAATGTATTAAAGCATTCACCTCAGGAAAGACCACCCATTCTGGTTCCCTTGAAAACAGTTACAGAAAAGGCAGATGACTCTATTCAAGGTGGTAAGGGGAAGGGGGGTGCATGACGTTCACTTTAAATAAGTCAAACATTCTGAACTACATATATTTGATGTGCAAACTTGTAATGTTCAATCCTTTCAATGATCTTATCTTTTTCCCTGGAGATTAGGGGAAAACAAGCCACATGTAGATAAAAGATTATCAGTGTACTGAACATATCACTGAGTTGCATTGTTTATGGCATTGGACTCAGTCGCAGAGCATTATTAAAGCATCTGCTGCCTTTTTCTCATTAGTCAGTATATAATTTCTATGCAACTGAATTTACTCTGTAAAACTTTAATTCCAAATAGGATCTCTTCCCTTATTGTGATACACTTCTAGCATCAAAGACATGGGAATTTTGTTACAAATAGAAATTTAAGTACCACATAACAATTAAGACATAATCCATCACCCTTTCCTTTAAAAGAAAACAAAGTGAAGGCTGGCAGGTAGCATGGCAGTTAAGGCGCTGGACCCCCACATAGCTGACTGGGGTTCGAGTCCCAGACCTGGAGGCTTGCTTTCCTACTTTCCCTTTTTCTCCCTGTCTCTCACAGGTCAAATTAAACAAATAATAATGATGATAATAAATAAAATAATTCTTTTTGAAAAAAGAAAAGAAAAGAAAAGAAAAGTGAAACAAAAGACTGCCCTTCAGAACCATCCCTATAGCTTAGTGGCTAAGAGAGGGCCAGGGTAGCATGGTGGTTGGGGTGCTGGACTTCTACATGGCTGACCATGTTTCAAGTCCTGGACCTGGCAGCTTGCTTTTCTCACCTTCTCTCTTTCTCTGGTGAGCACATGTGCCCTGTAGCAAATTAAATAATAATAATAGTTATTATTATTATTATTTAAAAAAAAAAAGAGAGAGAGAGCTGGCTCCCACATGGCTGACCAAATGTTTCAAGTCCCAACCCCAGCCTCAGCCACTTGAAAAACATGCCAGGCACCTATGGATATGTGCCCACAATCCTGACAGGATGGAGAGACTGAGAAGAGATTGCAGCATAACCACATAGCAATGGGGGAGGGTGCTTTCTCCTCTTTCTGCCTCTCTCTGATGAGCATATGTATACTCAAGCAAAAATAAAAATTGTCCTTCAGAAGGGGAATTTTTTTTTTTTTGGTATAAATAAGTGAAACATGCTATAGACCAAACTGTGCCCCTCTCCACAATTCCTATGTTGAATCCGCAACCCTCAATGTGATGCTATTTGAAGCAGGGGCCTAGGTTAGATGAGGTCATGAGGATGGAGACCCCATGATGGGATTAGTGTGCCCTTATAAGAAGAGATATCAGAGAGCTCTCTCTTTTTCTCTTCTTCTTCCCTTGAGGATACCATGAGAAGCTGGTAGTCTGTAACCTGGAAGAGGGCCATCACAAGCACCAACCCTGCTGGCACCCTGACTGGACTTCCCAACCTCTAGAACTGTGAGAAATAAATTTATGTTGTTAAAGCCACCTGGTCTATGGTATTCTGTTTCTTTTTTCTTTTTTTTAATTAATTTTTTTATTATCATCATAATCTTCTTTATATTACATTGAATTACATATAACTTTACAGTGTATTACATTGCTTTTTCAAACGGGAATGCCATGCATGTCAGTCAATACAGAGGCATTAATCTCCCCACTTCATCATTCAATATCTTCATTGTTTTTTTCCAATCATTATTATTATTATTGCAATTATTTTTTTAAAGCAGTCAATCACTATTTCTCATTTTGCTTGTAAAAAGACTTTACCCATATGGCGACCAGAGCTGACTAAGATAAGAACATACTAAGGAATTCAGAGGTAAAACCCTATGTGGTTCAGCACTTTAGCAGTGAAATATTGTGGGAAGAGGGTTAGATAGGGTATGGGGGGCAAGGGGAGAGCTAGGCTGTACATAGCCTGGCCCTATTACTGATTTCACATGTGATCTTGAATACGTTGTTCTCAGGTTTGACCACAGATTGTGTACCTATTGAATTAAAGGACTGGATGAGCTGCTCTTGTGGCCACTGCATAGCACCACACACCCCCCTTTGACTACAACTCCACCTTGGAACTGCAGTCACTAATGACACCACAATAACTAGGTGAGACAGGAAGAAATAGCCGCTGATGGCAGCCACGAGGCAAACAACAAAATGTCATGCATAACTTGCCGCTGAGGTGTGATATACAATGCAAGATGCATAACTGAGATGAGTATTTATGAAATCTGCTTCAAAAACAAAGATCAAAATGGAACAGTGCCGCACCGACGCCATCTCTTTGTGCTAGAGGTTACAACCATACAAAAAGATGAAAACGCTGGCAGATACAAGAGAAAGGAAACACTGCAGCTACAGAAAACGCAGTGGTCATTCATCTCCATCCTACTCTTCATTACAGTGCACAATGATTTTTTTTCCCCCAAGATGAAATATAAAGAAGAGTATAATTGCATAGAGAATGGACAATGTGAGATACTAACCCGGGACATAATAGTGCTGTCAGCAACGAATTCTCCTTCCATGCAATACCTTTAAATGCTGAGGAAATAAAAAATAGAATAGTTAGTGTAGCAACCTGATTTGGTTCACTTTACAAATACTGTAAAGTAACCAAGGCATAATTACATTTGATAGATAGGCTAAAACTCTCCACACAATATTTATTTTTTATTTTTTATTTTACAATCTTTTTTTTTTTTAAGAAAGATTTTTGCTATAGGGTACATGCGCTTGCCAGAGAGACAAAAAGCAAGAAGTCACCCCCCAATGGGACAGCCACACCACAATCCCTTTTCCTCTATTCTTATCTTGGGATCCTGGGGCATGCACACACATGCAGCCAGCATGAGTTTTAAGCTGCCAGGTCCAGGACTTGAACAGTGGTTGACAACATGGGAATAAAGCAACGTAACCATTACATCATCTGCTGGTCCCTATTTCATAATCTTTTAATTGTCGCATGTCACATACCAATTTACTGGACTATAACAGTTGTAATGCTTACTTTTATACATTTTAGCAGACACATATCCAGCAGGAATTCCCAGGAGGGTCCACAACACAACCACACACGTCATTAAAGCACCTCGATTGGCAGGGGAAAGAAAACCAAGGCAGGCCATCACTAATGGCACAAAAGGAAAACAGAAACAAGGGACAATTATAGTTTCAAATTTACACAGTACTTTAAAATAAATTAAACATAACCTCCTTAAGACATGTCATATGAGGGGCCCTCAGGTGGCATGGTGGTTAATGGTGCTGGACTCCCACATGGCCGACTGCAGTTCGAATCCTGGACATGAAGACTTTCTCTCTCTCTCTCTCTCTCTCTCTCTCTCTCTCTCTCTCTTTCACTCTGGCCCTCTTTTAGTCAAATATAAATAAATTAATTAAAATAAATAAATAAAGTCAAATAAAATAATTCTTAAAAAAAAAAGATATGTCATATGAAGCAGTATACAATGAAATTCTCTTGTGAGCTTGCCCTAGTGATGCTGCAAACAAATGTTACTCGTTTAGTTAATTCCCCAACAATTTTTCTCTTAATAAAAAGTCTGACATTCAATCCAAGGCAACAGAAATATGTTTTAAAGTTGAATTAGGGTTTCACTGTCTAAATCAAAATTAAGTGAAATAGTTCCCCTTCCTTATTCCAGCAGTTGCTCCAAAAACAGCGAATTATTTTTCCCATAAAAATTGCCTTCTGGGGGCCAGTAGGTGGTGTGGTGGTTAAGACACTGGACTCCCATATGGCCAACCAGGGTTCGAGTCCCAGACCTGGTGACTTGAATATCATGCCAGGCACGTGTGCATGTGTGCCCAAATCCCAGGAGGAGAATGGAGGAGAGGAGGCTGCAGCATGGCCATCCCCCCTGGGTGGGTGATTTCTCACTTTCCCTCTCACTATCTCTCTCTGTCTCTCCAAAAAGTGCATGTGCCCGATGGCAAAAACCTAAAAAATAAAAAAGAAAGAAAAAAAATTGTCTTCTGTTTCCCTTTATTCAAGGTGAGGAATAAGTAAGACTTGATCTCAAGAAAACATAATCTTAACTGAATTTTGAAACGATCATTGATACTTGAAACACCTAACAAACTATTTTCTGACAGCAGCTTTGTTTTTCTTTTTTTAGGGAGATTTTTGCTATGGGCACATGCACTCACCAGAGAAACAGAGAGAGACACAGAGACAGAAAGCAAGAAATCACTCCCCGGGGGAAGGAGGGGTGGCCACACTGCAATCTTTTCTCCTCCATTTTCCTCTCAGGGTTTTGGGCAAGCACGCACACATGCCTAGCATGAGTTTTAAGTCAATGGTTCTGGGACTCCAACCATGTGTCAACTACATGGGAGTCCAGCAATGTAAGCATTACATCATCTGATGGTCCCCAGCAGCTTTGTTTCTGAAAAATCACTAATCTGGCTATGGAAAACTGACAAGCTCCATTTTTAGTTGATAAATGAAGGCAACTAGGATTCATCAGCTATTGTGAGCCTACTAAAGACACCACTCCATTTATACATATAAAGACCAGCACCTAGACTTCGACAGCAATTCAAAACGCTAGCCTTTGAATCATGAACTCCCTTAGCCCACTTAAGATATGATTCTGCTCACAAACTAATTTGCAGAAATGCATATATTTTGTAAAGCAAGTAATATGTATGTAGGAGTTTACAAAAAATTATTCAGAACTGACGAAGCTACATATGGGTTCTTCATATGGAAATGTGCTCAGATTCATATCCTTGATTTGAGAAGACAGATATGTAAATACTATAAAATGCAAATATCCTTAAACTTTAGAGTATAGTTTTCAGGACCAGCACTTGGCATAATGGCTATATCGCTGGACTCCCATGTAGTCAACCACGGTTTGAGTCCTGGACCCGGTGGCTTAAATTCAGCTGGGCGCGTGTGCGTGCATGCCCAAGATCCCAAGAGGAGATTGGAGGAGAAGGGATTGTGGCATGGCCATCCCCCCGGGGGGTGATTTCTCGCTCTTTGTCTCTCTGTCTCTCTCTTTCTGGCGAGCACATGCCCTATAGCAAAAACCTCTCAAAAAAAAAAAAAAAAAAACTTTAGGGTACATTTTTCAAAGTCCTTCTGTACACATGATTCAAAGTTTACCATATACTGGCAGTTCACTATGAATGTTTAAGATACATCTGAGCCTACTCACATAAAATAATAAATGTCATAATCAAAAGTTGTGTTCCTTGCCCCAGGAAAACCGACAGCAGCATTTCATTTTGGGGAGGCCTGAATACATCTCCATGAATCAACTTCCAACCAAACTCTTCCTGGGCATCTCTCTGCAAATAAAAAATTCCTTACTAAACATACATGTTACTATAACATAAAGTTACAAGAGCTCTAAAAGTGAGATGAAAAGAATTCTCCTATAAAAACAGACGAACTGGAAACCAAGGGCTCATTCAACATGCTGACCTCTGGAAGGTGCATGACCCTGCCACATAAAGGAATCCCTCCCTTACTCTAAGTTTTGCACTGGCAGGAATGTGATAATCACATAAAGCACAAAATCAGCTTGCTTTTCACAAAACAAAACAATTTCACCTACATAAGAAACTCAACCAATTTTATAGAAATTAAAAATTCACCAACACACAAATAGCTACAAGAGTCAAAACACTATGAACAGTATAATCTAAATGATAGTATTTTGCAATGTTTCATATCTTTATTT
This sequence comes from Tupaia tana, assembly GCA_026018925.1. NCBI lineage: Eukaryota > Metazoa > Chordata > Mammalia > Scandentia > Tupaiidae > Tupaia > Tupaia tana. The sequence goes on from JAKSZU010000009.1 coordinate 16,593,968, forward strand.
CATGCTTTGGATCAATAAAAATCTTTAATAATGGTATTTCAACAGTTCAGAAAAACATGCTAAACATTATAACCAAAGAGCTGATAGCAGACAACTCTCTAAAAAAAAACTTACCTGTGCTTTAAAGACATCTACACAATTCTGTACTTTCTAATTTTGTATAATACACAAAGTCACTAGGAATTGAATACACATTGTATTCAAGTTGGTGCACACTAGATAGAAATGTAACATTGGAAACTGGGCAGAGTCAGGTCTCAATTATTTGTTGAATCAAGTGTGTGCATTTTCACTTACAGAAGAAGGCATCTGGTTGTAGTTGATAATATCTTCATGGAGAGTCTTTGATACTGTCATAGCTACCATTCCAGATAGGAAAAGGACAATAATGAAGGAGTTCATAATACTAGAAAATTTAAGAAAGAAAACATGAAGTTAAATCTCAAATTTTAATCCAACAGTAAAAAAGAAAATGCATGCACATATAAAAGAAAAGCACTCAAATTATCATTATGTCGATCAATTTGCTAAAGTTAAACTTAGATCAAAGGCTAGATGTACCAGTAATATTAAATGAACTTAAAGTTATATGACAAGTCTATTACAAATAAAGCAATAGAAGCAACACTCATCTTTTTAAAAATTTTTCAGATTTATTTCATTTTATTTATCTTTTTTTTAATTTGCTGCAGTGCACATGTACTCACCAGATAGAGACACACACACACACACACACAGAGAGAGAGAGAGAGAGAGAGAGAGAGAGAGAGAGAGAGAGAGAGAGAGGGAAAGTGAGAAAGCAAGCCGCCAGGTCCAGGATTTGAACCATAGTTGGCCATGTGAGAGTCCAGTGCTTTAACTACCATGCAGCCTGCTGGCCCCAGCAACACTATTCTTAAGATTATTTTAGAATTTTTAAAGAGTACATTCCTGGGACAAGCAGAGAGCATAATGGTTACATCGCTAGACTCCCATGTAGTTGACTGCAGTTCGAGTCCCAGGCCCGGCGGCTTAAAACTCATGCAGGGCACATGTGTGTGTGTGCCCAAGATCCCAGAGGAGAATGGAGGAGAAGGAATCATAGTATGGTCATCCTTCCTGGGGGGTGATTTCTCTCTTGCTCTGTCACTGTCTCTCTCTGTCTCTCTACAGTGAGCACATGCACCCTATGGCAAAACCTAAAATAAATTTTTAAAAAAAAACTACTACTAGAAATTAGCCTCCATAATCCATTAGAGCCCTTTCACTTTCATAATCCTTTTGAGAAACCATTTAAATTAGTTTTATCAGAGGAGACTTCTGGGATGTGTGACAAAATGAGACATGAACTATTGCACAGACAACTCTGAAAAAGTTATCATAAGAAGGAGGAAGAAGAGGGGGGAGGGATAAGTATAAGAATAGAAATAGGAGGGGGGGCTATTCTAATTTAAAGACAATCAGAGCATAAAGAGAATCATCACCTTGGAAGATCATACTCATAATTATGACACCTTTCATTACTTCCATTTTTTACTTGCCAGAGGCTGTGTGCACTCACCAAAGAGAAACAAAGAGAGAGGGAGGAACAAAGCACACACATTCCCCCCCCCCATGAGGAGTGCTCATGCTGTAACCCCTTATCCTCTATTTTTTCCATCTGGAAAAATGGATGGAACATGCATGCATATATGCCCAAAATGTTATGGTGGGGGTTTTTTTTAGAGAGTTTTTTTTTTTTTTTTTGCTACAGGGGGCATACATTTGCCAGAAAGACAGAGAGAGACAAAGAGACAGAAAGCAAGAATTACATCCTGAATTACATCCCCAGGAGGGATGGCCACACCACAATTCGTTCTCCTCCATTCTCCTCTTGGGATCTTGGGCATGCACGTATATGCGCTTGGTGTGAGTTTAATCCAGCAGATCTGGGACTCAAAATGCAGTGAATTATGTGGGAGTCCAGCAACATAGCCATTATGCCATCTGCTGGTCCTCCCAGCATGTTTTTCAAGCTGCCAGGGCCAGGATTTGAACTGCAGTTTGCCATGCAGAATCTAGCTCCCTTAACCACTAGATCACGTGTTGGTCAGATTACTGTTATTTTTACTTACATAATCTTCTGTTGAAAATTGCTTTATTATAGGATATGAAGAAAACAGGGAATGATATACTATATGTACACATTGATTTTGTGGTTCTTTTTATTTATTTGTATTTTTAAAATCATGATACATAGAGACAGTCAGTGGCATGGTGGTTAAGGCAGCTAGACTCCACATGACTGACTGTGTGGTTTGAGTCTTGGACCCAGAAGCTTGAAAAAACATGCTGGGTGCATGTGCATGCATGCCCAAAATCCCAAGAGGAAAATGGAGAAAGGATTGTCATGTGGCCACACCCCTGGGGGGCTTTCTCTCTCTCCTCTCTCTCTCTCTCTCTCTCTCTCTCTCCCCGCCCCCCCCCCCCCCGTGAATGCATGTACCTTATAGAAAAGTAAATAATAATAAATAAAGAGAATAAGGACACATATTGTATATATTTATGGGGTATAGGGTGACGTTACAATACACGTACATAATGTGTACTAATCAAATTATCAGCTCAGCCTCCATTTAACATCATACTCCCCACTCTCGGCACTTCAGCACAACCTCAGTCATACTCTCAGTTGTTCTAACGCTCAATTCTATGTTGAAACTACTCTTGCCACAGTCACAGACATCTACTCTGTGGTTTGAGCCCATTGAAGATTCCTGAGGAATCAAGTCCTTTCACTGTGGGCTCACTAGAATGCAGCCCATTCACTGCTGTATCTCAGAACCTACCATAGTGTTCCGTCTCACAACAGAGACTCAAGAGAATACCTGTAGAGTGAACGGCAGTCCTCTGACAGACACTATCTCCACACAATCCTCTCTTCGATATGACCTACCTTGATTAAACAGCCACTAGAAAGCGGTTGGTTTATCATATGTAATCCTTTCACCTTTCTTTTGCCCTTTTCCCAATATTTTTATGACATCCCTGCCTTCCCCTACCCCACCTAGTTACTTCTTTTCCTTACTGTCTACTTTACTCAGTCTCTCTGAACATACAAACAAAAGCTTCCGTGCTGTTTGCTCTTACATAGTGTCCACTTCCACAGTCATATCCTGCCTGACTCTAACTCAAAATTCTTTGCATCTCCATGACATATCAGGTTTCTCTTTTCTTTTAACATAAATATGAGTGTGGACTGGCAGGTGGCGTGGTGGTTAAGGGCACTAGACTCCCCCATGGCCGAACATGGTTCAAGTCCTAGAGCTGACGGCTTGCTTTCTCACTTTCACTCTCTCACTCTCTCTCACTCTGTCTCTCTCTAGTCAAATTAAAATAAATAAATAAAGTTAAATAAAATAATTATTTTTAAAGAAAGGAAAATAAAAATACATTTTCAAGTTGGCTCTGTGGCCTACTTGGTTGGGCACCCAGATCCATGGCCAATTGTGCAGTTCCAGGCCTGGACCTGGCATCTTGAAAAATATGCCAGTGCATGTGCATACATGCTCCAAATCCCAAAAGGACAGGAAAATGGAGGAGACAAGATTGAGGCATGGTCATTTCCCATGCGGGGGAGGCTTTCACCTTTCTCTCTCTCTCTCTCTCTCTCTCTCTCTCTCTCTCTCTCTTTCTCTCTCTCTCTCTTTCTCTCTTTCTCTTTCTCTAGTGAGTACCACACACCCTCTAGGGCAAAAAAACTCCACAAATTTCCATTTATTTTCCTTTCATTGTGTAGGTGCAGTTGGGAGGGGGGGAGAGAAGGGATCATAAGATCATCTGTGATGACAAAATTCTTTAACTTAAAAATACCTATATACATTTTCCATCCTAAAGTCATTAATGTTTTATTTCATAAAGTGCTTACCTAAACCACTGAACGCTGATATGGGGCATAGACTCCAAAATATAATCCCATCTAGAAGCCCATTTGACATACTTGTTTTCCTAAAACAAAAATATAAAATTGTATGATCCAACTTTAACTGAATGTTTGATGATGATAATCCTGAAACAGAAAAAATATTCTGCATGTGTTTTGTCCATTTTCTTTTACTTGTAACTTCATGGAATCATGAGATCAACCCTGACTTTTTTTTCCTTTAGGTTTTTGTCATTGGGCTCATGCACTCACTCGAGAGATAGAGAGAGGGAAAGTGAGAAATAATCTCCCAGGGAGGATGGCTATGTCACAATCTCTTTCTCCATACTCTTCCTGGGATTTGGGGCACACATGCACACATGCCCAGTGTGATTTTCAAGCTGCCAGGTCCGAGACTCAAACCATAGTCAGTCATATGGGAGTCTAGAGCCTTAACCACCACGCCACCTGTTGGCCCTAATCTTGACCTTTTTTTCCTATTTTTATTTACTGGTATTTTACCTCATTTCAAAAAAAGGACTAGGAAGAAAACAATTTTAGCTTACTGCTATTTACAAGAAATGGCACTTTTGCTCCCATTTTTCTGCAACCCTAAATCTCCCTCATACTTCATTGGCTTTTGTCCCTTTTGTTCAAACCTCTTTTCCATCTTCATTGTAACTTCCTATCATATTTGCAAAGGTGCACCAAAATACACATAATAGGAGTCATTGTAGTTTTGTCAGTAAATTTCTTTTGTATGCTGCAAAGATGTACAGTGATGATATGTAAATAAAACAAAAACATGGAAAAATAACAACCCAGAAACAACCACAAATGCCTATCAGAATAAGAATAAATAATATATAATAATCCATGCTAGCCCAGTCTATATTAAAAAGACTGAGGTCCACCTATACATGTCTATGACAACTTTCAGAGAAAAAAAGACAGTTAATACAGCAAACTTCTATTTTTCCCAAGACAATGATATACCTATTTTGTAGATGTAAATTTTTCTCTGAAAGGATAAACGGGGAAAAAAGTGGTTATCCATTTAGAAGGAAAGAGTAGGACTTAAAGGGGAAGGAAAGGGAATTTTTACTTATCTTTTTTCCATATTGTTTGGGGTCTTCACCATATACAAATGCACAACTATTATCAATCTTATTATTTAAACTTAAAGACAGCTGACTTCATTGCAACTCTATCCCATACAAATAAGTTTATTATTAGAGTATTTTGTTTCATTATAGAACTTGTTCAAATTTAAATCATAATTTCATATAAAATACTCTAACATTTTACATTTTCTGTATGTTAAGTATTTGGGATGTTGTAGTTATGGGTTTATAAATGATGGCTTTTTAAAATATTGTAGTGTTCAGTACTAAAGACAACAGAATTATTAATCAGGTTGCTTCTGCTGAAGTATAACTAAACTCTACTTGTCAATAGTTTTCTTATGAAATACCCAATAGATTAAACGCTAAATTGATAATCCCTGATAAGCACTTAAGCCATTAATGTGATGTTATTATCCCTCAAATCCATGACATAATCTTTGCAAAACATAACAAAACAAAAACACTGGCACAGATGGACAAAGCTAGGTTTGAAATGGCTTATCATTTAAAATTGCATATCTCTAGATTTTTCTTCTGAAGTTTGAGGGGTATGAAGAAAGTCAGATATGAATCACTTTTAAAAAATAAGTAAATAACTCAAGTAATACCTTTTAATTAAAATGGGCTTCGTTGAACAGTGGATTTAAATGAAAACCTGATGTCCACGGACCAGCAGATGGCATAATGGTTACGTCGCTAGATTCCCATGTAATCGACTGTGGTTCGAGTCCTGGACCCAGTGACTTAAAACTCATGCCGGGCATGTGTGCGTGTGTGCCCAAGATCCCAAAAGGAAACTGGAGGAGAAGGGATTGCGGCATGGTCATACCCTATGTGGGGTGATTTCTCACTATCTCTCTGTCTCTCTGTCTCTTTGGTGAGCGCACATGCCCTATAGCAAAAATTTCTCAAAAAAAAAAAAAAAAAACCTGATGTCCATGTGATCATGGTTAACTAACAGTGAGTGACAGGACAGGTTGGCATCATGTGCCTCCTGCTGTGATGTATCACTCCTGTAGTATTCCTGTCCAAAATCCCAAAATACATGGCCTGAGTCTGGTCATGAAGAAACATAAAACAGACCCACGTTGACAGTCATCCTACAGAATATAAGGTTGCACCCTCCAAAACTTCAGGGATATGAAAAACTAAAGAACTGGACCAGTTTGGAGGAGAGTAAAAATTAAATGCAACACATAATCTACGTAGAATGTGAATCAGAAAGAGAGTGACATTGTTAGCTAGCTGATGAAATTCGAATGGATGGACGTGGATTGGATAGTAATGTACCAATTTTGATTCCCAGTGTGGAGGATTGCATGCTAGTTCTGTAGGAGAGTGACCCTGTGTTGGCGGAATACACTCGAGTGCTCAAGGGTGATTGGACTACTTCTAGCTATCAAAAGATTCAGAGAAAGACTAATGATAATGGACACACAGAGAAGAGGAAACAATGGAGCAAATGAGGTAAAATCTTAACAATTAGGGCATCTGGCAAAAGGGAGTTATGGGAGTTCTTTACACTGTTCTGGCAATACTGCTGCAGGTCTGAAATGTCCAAAATTTGGTATTTTAAAAAGTGATATAAAATCAGAATTTATAGGATTGATAAATTAAGGAGTAAATGCAAATTTCATGTTAGGATTTATAAAAGCCATCTATTAAAATATTGTTCTAACAGTAAATGTGACTTAATTTGTCAAAATTTAAATTACACACATCTCTTCACTAGCCTATCCAGTGCCTTAAGTGAGTTAACTCACATCAAGATTTTTTTTAAAAGAGAGATACTTTCAAATATGCACGATGAAGTTTGAATTTTAAATACAAAGAGAGCCTGCAGTGGTTATAAATCATTTTTGCACCAAACATTGCCATCTGCTGGAAATAATGGACCATAACACATTACTTTTACCTAAGAAAATAAGAAATCATTTAAAAATCCTAAGGACCATTTGAGGACAAAATGACAAATATACATTTTTAAAATTTTTAAATTTAAAAATTATTCTGTGTGTTTGTATCCCAGAGTTTCAAAATCCTTTACAAGACACAGCGATTTTCATAAAAGCACGAGATAAGGAGGTCTTTAATGTTAGTAATAATGGAGATGCAAGCAGAAAAGTAGAAACAAAGACAAGACTTTTTGATCCAAGGCACATTACCCCATTATGGGTCTCATTCAGTAAAAATTCAAGCAAGGACTCAAAAGTTTCAAGCTGGCAGGCAGCTTGATCTTTTAGTTCAGCTGATCTCAACAGGGAGAATAGCACCCCCTAGAGGATAAAATGGAAATGTGTGGTGAAGTCACTGGTGCTCAGCAGCATAGAACTTCGCCAGAGAGCCAGCAGTGCATGGGAGAGCCACGCAACAGAGAATTGAAAAGAACTATTGTGTCCCACACCTCTGTCAAATGCCCCACCCAACATTCATGTAGGTGAAAAACTGCTTATGATTATCTGTGCCTAGAGTCAAACTCCGCTTTACTGATAAACATAAAATATCTTACATGGTTTTAATAGACATTGATATTTTGCCCCAGGAATACAAATATCGTGTAAACTGAGGGAAAGCAGAAGTTTGTGTGGATTGGGACTTTACTAAAATTGATTGACATTTCAGAAAATCATGTCATCATTTGGAAAGATGTGGTATTTGAGCCACCCACGTATACAATATTCCTATAACCATCTGGTGTCATGTTTACTATGATTATACACCTAGGTGCAAGTATCTGACAACAACTGAAATGTATACTTAAATAATATTTCACTGAAATTTACTTCCCTTGGGGCCAGCAGATGATGTAATGGTTATGTCACTGGATTCTTACATGGCCGACTGTGGTTCAAGTCCCGGACCTGGCAACTAAAAGCTCACACCGGGCGTGTGTATGTGCATGCCCAAAATCCCAAGAGGAGAATGAAGGAGAAAGGATTGCAGTGTAGCCATCCCCCCCAGGGGGGGTGATTTCTCACTTTCTGTCTATCTGTCTCTCCAGCAAGCATACATACCCTACAGCAATAAGCTACCTCCCTTATTTCTTCTTTATATGATAGTAAGGCTGTTATGAGTGGTCTTCAAAAAGTTCATGGAAAGGTGTATTATTTAAAAAAAAAAAAAAAAAACCTAGAATGGAATTCAAAATCTTTTGACACCAAAAGAAGCTCATACTTTAATAACATTTTTCCACAATCTTTTTGAAGTCCCTTCATATATTGATGTTTATTGAAATTATGCACATAGGTTTCGTTATTTACCTATTAGTATCATTTTAGAACAGTAAAAGGAGAGTTATTAGACATGTATTGTTAAAAGAGAATATCCATCTGATAGGGTTGAGAACTACTGATCCAGTTCAACTTGCTCATTAGGTCCAGAGAGGACAATGAACCTGCCCAAGGTCATGGTATGAGTTTGAGGTAACCCAGCACTAAAATGTTCTGATTTTCAATTCAGTGATTGGTCCATGCTGCCGGAAAATCAGAAATCCATTTTTCTAAGCAGAACCATGCTATAAATGTAGCTAGGGTCCCAGGCTAACTCACAATTAAAGCTTATATAATTCAAATACATAGCTAAAATTAATATAATTAGAATGAAATCAAAATTCCTTTTTGGTTTGGTGGTATAGAAACAGGTGGGACCAGCAGATGGCATAATGGTTACATCACTGGACTCCCACATAGCTGACCACAGTTTGAGTCCTGTCTTAAAACTCACACCAGGAGACCAGCAGTTGGCGTAATGGCTATGTTGCTGGACTCCCATGTTGTTGATCATGGTTCAAGTCCCGGACCGGGTGGCTTAAACTCACTCCGGGCGTGTGTGCGTGCATGCCCAAGATCCCGAGAGGGGAATGGAGGAGAAGGGATTGCGGTGTGGCCATCCCCCCTGAGGGGGGTGATTTCTCACTTTCTGTCTCTCTGTCTCTCTCTGTCTCTGGCGAAGCGCACACACCCTATAGAGAAATCTCTCTTAAAAAAAAGGTAAAGTTTTTGGTTGTTGTTGCTTGTTTGTTTAAGAAACAAAGTGTTGCTGTAATGCCCAGACTGCCCTCAAATGCACAGTCCTCTGCCTCAGACTCCAAAGTAGCTGGAATTCCAGGCATTCACCATCACGCCTGACTAGAAACAGTAAGTTTTTAAAGAAAAGGTATTGTATACAAACACCTTAGCCTGCCACTCGAAGGCCATTAGAAATCTGACCCCAGTCTCTTTCCAACCTTTCGATTAATACTATAAACTATTAAAGCCTGTGGTGTAGGATTGAATCTCTGTGGCCTTTATGTACCCCAGCACCTAACACCTGGCATACAGAGTGCATTTATTATATGGGGAATTAAGAAACAAAATTTTAAATCTGTGTTTCAGATAGGTTTATTCACTGCTCCCCACATGTATATGTTCATTCCTACCTGGAAAGTCCTACCCCCCAGTTCCTCTTCAAATTCCTAAATTCCAGGCCTTAACTCAATCCATGGACTTTCCCACAATGCCTCACACTTGTCTGTCATAGTCAGCATTCTTCAAGGCCCAGCCTGTGGTTCCTCTCTTGTAAAGCCTTTGTGGCCAATTCGCCCACTATAGTCTTTCCCCCTTCTAAACTCACACCATGTATCAAAGAGACTGTGATAAGATCTCTCAGTCTACAGTCAAATTATTCTGCTGGCTATAGTTGCTTCCTGACAGATAAACCACTAACACCGTGCCACGGAGGCTCCAGATGTGAATCTAAATTTCAATTTAGATTCGCTTTCCCTTGACTTTGACTATAAACATAAGAGTTCTTACACTGGGGCCAGCAGATGGTGTGGTGGTTAGGTGCTGGACTATCACTTGGCTGACTGCAGTTTGATTCCTGGACCTGGTGACTTGCTTTCTCACTTTCCCTCTCTCTCTCTCTTTCTGTCTCTCTCTGGACAAATTAAAAATAAATAAATAAGGGGCCAGCAGGTGGCATGGTGGTTAAAGGCACTGGATTCTCATAAGGCCAACCACGGTTCAAATCCCAGACCTGGCAGCTTGCTTTCTCACTGTCCCTTTCTCTCTCTCTGGTCAAATTAAAAAAATAATAACAAATGGAACTAACTAAAAAAATAAATATTTTTTAAATAATAAGTAAATGAATAAATACAATCTTAAAAATAATTATTTAAAAACTTATTTTAAAAAATAACTCTTACGCTTAAAAATTTTAATGTAACTGTTCAACAACTAATAAAACCTACATAAGGGCTTCAGCTCACAATCAACCTCTGATAATAACTTAGACATTAAATAGTATTCTCAATCATTGGGGACAGGTTTTATTTTAATTTCTTCATGATATATTTCATTACTCTCCCCGGCTTACACTTCTGCATTTCATGCAGAAATTCAAAGACTAGACCATATTTACTAGACTAGTAAATTGCCTGTTTTCACCGCTCATAGTTTGCATGAACTGCAGACTGTAGGATCAAATAATCTTGACCTCTAGGTGAATGATTAGGGGTACGTACATACATTTCTTTCTTTTTTTTTCTTTTTGGAGAGGTTTTTGCTACAGGGCGCATTCTTTTTATAATGAGCATATTTTACTTTTTTTTTTTTTTTGGAGAGGTTTTTGCTATACGGCGTGTGCACTTGCCAGACAGACAGAGAGAGACAGAGAGACAGAAAGTGAGAAATCACCCCCCCCAAGGGATGGCCACGCCACAATCCCTTCTCCTCCATTCTCCTCTAGGAATCTTGGGCACGCACGCACACGCGCCCGGTGTGAGTTTTAAGCCACCGGGTCCAGGACTCGAACCGTGCTCGACTACGTGGGAGTCCAGCGACATAGCCATTACGCTAATTGCTGGTCTCGAGCATATTTTACTTTTATATTAATTTATTTTTGACAAACTTTTTTCTTTTTTCTTTCTTTTTTCTTTTTTTGGAGAGGTTTTTGCTATAGGGTGAATGCACTTGCCAGAAAGACAGAGAGAGACAGAGAGACAGAAAGCGAGAAATCACCCCCCACGGGGGATGGCCATGCTGCAATCCCTTCTCCTCCATTCTCTTCTCCAGATCCTGGGCATGGACACAAACGCGCCCAGTGTGAGTTGAAGCCACCGGGTTCGGGACTCGAACCATGGTCAACCACATGGGAGTCCAGCGACATAGCCATTACGCTAACTGCTGATCCCCGTATACACATTTCTAACATAAATGGCTCTCATTTTCTTTATAGTGACTCTGCAGAAATAAACTATTTAGAGCCCTCACATAGAAAACCAGAATGGTATAGTGGTGGAAAAACTATGAGTCTGGGTCAGATAGACCTCTGTTCGAATATCACTTCCACCACCTGATAGCTGTGATCCTGAGAAAAGTACTTCCATCACTAGGCTTCGGTACCCTCATTTAGAAAATGGAGATAACCACTACGGCTAACACGCAGAAAGAAAAGCAAGGCAGCCCCAATCTGGAATTGCTTTCAGAGTGTAAGATTAGGAAGAATCATGTTATAACGGCTGTCAGGCCAGCCAAAGAAATAACATAAAGCGAGCACAAGTTGCAAATGTTTGAAGAGTTCTGAGACCTAGCCCCAAACAAGGTGATTTGGGTTTGGACTCAGGAAAAGCACATCTGAAGCTATAAAAAAGAAGCCTTACATGAAAGTAAGTACAGTAGGCCCCTGTTATTGATAGGGAAATATGTTCCAAGACCCACAGTAGATGCTTAAAATTGCAGGTACTACCAAACCCTACATATATTATGTTGGTTCCTATACCTACATACCTATGATCAAGTTTAATTTATATTGGGCACAGTAAGAGATGAATAATAATAACTAATAAAAATAGAATAATTACAGCAACACACTGTAATAAAAATTATGTAAGTGTGGTCTCTCTCTCTCTCTTAATTTCTTATAGTACTATATCTATTTTCAGATTGTGGTTAACTAGGGATAACTAAAACTACAAAAAGAAAACCTGTGAATAAGGAGTGGACTACTGTATCATCAAAACTGAACCAAAAATGTGCTATACAGTTTTAAAAAGACTAAAAGGAAAATACATAGTCCTACATAGTCACAAAAGTTTTTTCTGGGTCAGCAGATGATGTAGCAGTTTTGTCGCTGGACTCCCACGGTTTGAGTCCCAGACCTGGTGGATTAAAACTTACGCCGGGTGCGTGTGTGGGGGTGCCCAAGACCCCAGAGGAGAATGGAGGAGAAGGGATTGCAGCATAGCCATCCCCCCGGGGGGTGATTTCTCACTTTCCCTCTCACTCTCTCTCTCTCTCCAGCAAGCACACACACCCTAAGGCAAAAACTTCTGAAAAAAAAAAAAGGTTTTTCCTATAAAAGAAAAGCCCTAGTTAGTCTTTTGTTGAAATACCTTCTATTACTGTTCAGGGCAAAGAGTACCTGACCATTAACATAAACATCTGGTCCACAGGAAAGCATAGGACTAGAGTGACATAAATATCATCTTTTAATATCTCACTTCTTTTTGCTCTGGGGTCCTATGCTCACCAAGTGTCTTTCCATTTATTCTATTCTATTTATATCTGTTTCCTCATATATCTTTATTACAGAAAGCTGTGCTGACCAAGTAACATGAAGGAGTGGTCCACTGGGCACTTCTATCTTTCTATATGTATTAATAAATTAGTATTCTGGTTAATGATTGGATCCATGGGCATTTGGTTAGTATGAATCCATCTCCCTTTGGCACACTCAGAACTGAAATTCTGAAGCAATACTTTAAAGATTGGAAAAAAACTACTATTGCTAACTACGTAAGAAAATAGCAGCTCCTCAGGTCTAGTAACTCCTCTAGTAAAGAATTTGGCAATGTGTTATCAAAGTGTGTATGTTCTTTTGCCTAAATAATCCTATTTCTAGGAATTTAACTCTAGGAGATAATCACACAAGTAGAAAGGTGCGGATGTTCATTAAAGCATTGTTTATAATAATTAAAAATTAAACTTAAACATAATGTTTTGTCTTATTTTCATCAATAGGGCACTAAATAAGTCAACTTATGGCTTAATGTATAAGTCAATAAAAATATACTATGCAATCCATAAAAAAAATGTAACTCTATATTTATTGACTTTGGACTACTGTCATGAAAAAATAGCCATGACATACACATTAAGTAAAAATAGCACTTGAGATAGAATCCCATTTGTACAAAACCATATACCTCTCAGTACCACATGAAGTGTTTCACTTCGTACAAACATATGGTTCCGTGAGTTCCTCCATGATCTATGAAATGCTGCATATTAGACTCATCTCTTGGAAAATCACAATGCTCCTTAACATAGTGAAATCTTAAAGCCACTGTTTTAACCTTGTTTGAATTAGAATTACTCAAAATATCCTCATTATAGAATTGTTTTTCACATAATACTGTGTCGTCAGAAAAGTCATGACTTATTTTTGCATAGGGAAATACGTCATGATTTTCCCAACGACCCAATGTTTGCTATGGTTTAGTAATGGTTTGTCCCCCAGAGGGTTTATGTTTTTGATGTGGTCCTTAATATAACAATGGCATTAGGAGATGGTTAGAACTTCAAGACAAAGCCCTGCCTTCAATATGAGTGGGTACCATCCAATCATGAGCCAAATAAACCTCTGTTTGCTATAAATCATCTGGTTTCAGGAATTTCTGCATAGCAACACAATAATGAACTAACACAATATTTTTAAAAATACCAAACAAAAATAAATATATAAAAATCAAATCAAATATGACACAACTAATTAGCTGAAAATCCTCTGGGAAATAGGGCATGAAAGAATTAAAAGAATATTCACTACAATGTTTATAATATATCTAGCTGTACTTTTTTATTTTACCAAAAATATACACCATCTTTTTTTTAAAAAAAAAGCTATTTATGAAAGAAAAATATTTTAGACATACAAACAATGATGAATGTCATATATTGAGAATATATTCTATGTTAGGAACCATGCTGAGGACTTCACATATTTTGAAAATTAAGATTAAATAATATGGGGGTCAGCAGATGGCATGGTGGTTGAGGAACTGGACTCCCACATGGCTGACCATGGTTCAAGTCCCAAACCTGGCAGCTTGCTTTCTCACTTTCCTTTTCTGTCTGTCTGTCTCTCTCTAGTCAAAATTGAAGAATAATGATAATAAATAAAATTTAAAATAATTTTAAATTTTAATAATAAATTTAAATTTTAAACTGAGACTTAGAGATTGTGTTCATACATAACTCACACAGCTAGTAAGAGGCCTAACCTTAACTTGAATCACAGGTGAGTATGACGCTAATGCTTCTGTTCTTTTCACTATGCTACACCATGTCTCTTCTACCAAATATTCTTCCATTAAGGACCCTGCTAAGCAGCCAGTCAGCCTGCCACCCCAGACACTTCCCCTCTGGTTTCCCTTGTATCACTTTCAAACCTCAGTATGAAGTAAGACGAAGTAGAGAACCTGGCACAGTATATGAAATGTAGGTGATTTAATATGATAATTCCTTTTTTTCTTAAAGAATTATTTTATTTAACTTGATTTATTTATTTTATTTTGACCAGAGAGGGACAGAGTGAGAGAGAGAGAGGGAAAGTGAGAAAGCAAGACACCAGGTCTGGGACTCAAACCATGGTCAGCCATGTAGGAGTCCAGAGCCCTTAACTGCCACGTCACCTGCCAGCCCCATAAAAACATAATTCCTTTAATGGTTATCCATTGGATTGTTTGAAGAGAAAGAATTGACCTGCTGCCTTCGGCTCTGAGTAGTATTATACAACTTTAAACTGATGACAATTTAGGCTTTAGTGATAAGTATATGGTATTTATATACTTGATATAAGAAATAATTAAGAAGATGGTATAGAATACTTACTTCAAATTTTACAGAGTAAGTGTAGGTCACATTCAACTTATCTGTGTATTCTTTAGGAATTTCCATAGGGGGTCCATCACAAGTTAGGTGGTTTTCATCTGAATGCTTATAGCTAATAGAAGGAAAAAAAAAAAAAAGAAGGGAAGGGAATTTTTATATGAAATTGACATTGTAAAATTTCCAATTCTTGGCTATTCAGGCATGTAATAGCAGACTGAAAAAAAAAGGCCTTCCATTATATTCTGCACTTAAAGCTCTTTATGATTTAAAATTCTTTTGCTTTTAAATGTCCCCAACACTCACTAAGACTCAATATACTATCTAAAACTGAATAGTTAAGAACTTTCCCTTTGCCTGTGGATAGAAAGAGAAAAAAAAAAAAAAAAAAAAAAAACAATCTCCTATCAGTGAGTGGTTTTATTTTTCACCTTTATCTCATCCCTTTTCAATATTATAAATAACCTATCTCATAACCTTAGCTGTAGAGCTAGAGAATTAAATAGATGAAGCAGAAATCATATTTTTAAGTATCCAGAGATTTGAGGGCCATGTTTGTAAAGTGCCATGCTTAACAAT
The DNA here is from genome assembly GCA_026018925.1 of Tupaia tana. Classification (NCBI taxonomy): domain Eukaryota; kingdom Metazoa; phylum Chordata; class Mammalia; order Scandentia; family Tupaiidae; genus Tupaia; species Tupaia tana. The sequence continues at coordinate 16,609,423 of JAKSZU010000009.1, forward strand.
GAAGGATGCCAAGAGTATAATCTACATGTACTTTTTGGATCTGTGAAAGAGAATAATTATTTGAAGTAGAAAATGGAAAGAAAAACTAAAAAATTTTGAAAATAGGCAGAACTGATGGAGCTAGCAAATGCCTGGTCAGAGATAAGGAGACTCTCTAAGCACTCAAAAAGTGAAAGAGGAACAAAGGGGAGATAGGAGAAACATCAAAAGGAGAAACAGTACTATTTCCCTTTTGACTGATTTATTCAACATACAATTAATCCCTTGGCTTTTGTCTAAAGAATAATATGCAATCCTTATGGGATTGTTTTCTATACAGGTATGAGTACAATAAACTCATTCACTCACAACTGTGATGGTTATCCACGTGTACCTCTTTCTATTCATTTTTGTAACCCTCATGTCTAGTACATAATGTGCTTTTGTGTTTGTAGAATTAATGCATTCTATTTAGAGCCAGAACACATTTTAAAAGTTATAAATTTAATAAATAACAATTGCTAAGGCTAAAGATAAAAAGTTAGCTCTAGAGGCAGGCAGGTCATGTGGTATCTGGGATCCTGGACTCACACGGCTGACCGGTTCAAGTCCTGGACTTGGTGGCTTGCTTTCTCACTGTCTGTCTCTCTCTGTCTGTCTCTCTGGTCAAATTAAAAAATAATAACTAAAATTGGGGCCAGCTGGTGGTATGGTGTTTAGGGCTGCTGGACTCCCACATGGCTAACTATGGTTCAAGTCCCAGTCCTGGTGGCTTGCTTTCTCACTTTCTCTCTCTCACTCACTTACTCTGTTCCTGTCTGGTGAAATTAAGTAAATAAATAATTAAATAAATAAAGTTAAAATGAATAATTTAAAAAAATAACAATAGCTAAAATTAAAAATGATTATTTTTAAAAAGTTATCACTAAAGAAAACAATTAAATTACTACACAATAATCTATACCAAGGTTTATGTTGTCAGTATAGGCCTTGAACACAATACAGAAACTGTCTGTGTCTCATCTGAGAGAAATTATACAAGAAAAACTGTCTCAAAAGGTCTAACCAAAAGGGAACCAGCAGTTGGCGTAATGGCTATGTCGCTGGACTCCCATGTAGTCGACCGCGGTTTGAGTCCCAGACCCGGTGGCTTAGAACTCATGCCGGGCACGTTTGCGTGCATGCCCAAGATCCCAAGAGGAGAATGGAGGAGAAGGGATTGCGGTGTGGCCATCCCCCCTGGGGGGTGATTTCTCGCTTTCTGTCTCTATGTCTCTCTCTGCCTGTCTGGCGAGCGCACGCGCCCTATAGCAAAAACCTCTCAAAAAAAAAAAAAAAAAAAAAGGTCTAACCAAAATAGAATCCCTGTTTTACCTTGTTGGCGGGGGAGGTGGGGGGGTCTCTTTTTCTATCTTTCTGTATCTCTCTATCATGAAATAAATAAACTTTTTAAAATTTCTAGGTATTTTGGGGCCAGCACATGGCATCACAGTTATGTCATTGGACTCCCACATAGTCTACTGCAGTTTGAGTCCCAGACTGATGGCTTAAAACTCGCACCGGGCACGTGTGCATCCACGCCCAAAATCCCGAGAAGAGAATGGAGGAGAAAGGATTGGGATGTGGCCATCCCCCCTGGGAGGGAGGTGATTTCTCACTTTTTGTTTCTCTGTCTCTCCAGCAAGCACACATGTCCTATAGCAAAAATCTCTCTCAAAAAAATGTCTAGGTATTTTAAAGGAAAAAGATGATGAACTATGATAACCAGAAAACACAACTGTAGGACTAGAAAACAGTAAGATTTAATTCACTTTTAAAGTTTATTATTTCAATAAGAGACAGAAGGCAGACAAACAGGGACTCCTGACAGATTCTTGCCATCTGCAATCCTCCCCCAAGCCCTCCAGCCAGCAATGATCACTGTGTGCTTGTGTGCATGCCCAGCATGTTCAGGTTGATCCAGGATCCAACCCAAGCCCTTCCCATACAGCTTCACTATTGTGTAGCAGTACCCTACCACCTGTGCCACTGCAGCTGGGCCTAGTTTTAATTCACTTATATGACCATGAGTAGATTATCTAATTCTGTAAAATGTGAGTTATAACATAGTCCTTGTCCCCAGAAGGCCCACATAAACAACCTTTACAGTGATTAGATAAATGTTTTATTGTATGCACACATAAGATATTACTATGGACAGAAGTATTACTATGGGAAGAATATGCAGAATGCTAAACCACTATTTTCTTGCCTTTTTTCTTCCCTCTGGGACTGAGAATATGAGATGTGACCATAAAGCCTTAAATGTGATTTGCATGTAACTGGTGAAATTAGCTTCCTGTATGATCACACTTTATATGTTTAGTGCTTTTCTGCTCAAATCACTTCAAATGCTAGCAGTCATCCTGAGTCAGACTTCATGTCCATGATCCTAAAATTCTATTTCTAGGTATTAGAAGGGACATACGCAAAAAAGCATGGGTGATTGCCCTTGAGAATGGCATTTCCTGACGTTGCTTAGATATTTGTACTCTTGTTCTTCATAAATATGCCCTAATACTTTCCATTCCTCTTGTACGTGCTGTTTACAACACCTTGTGGAGATAAATAAGCTTCAAAATGTTTTTAACATAGCCATTAATTTCAAAAGAATATCCTTTTACAGAGATAAAATAAAATTAGAAATTTCTAATAATCAGAGAAATGCAAATAAATGCCACAATGAGTTATCTTCTCACTCCTGCTAGGATGGCCATTATCAAATAAACAAGAGATAGCAGGTATTGGCAAGGATGTGGAGAAAACAGAATCCTTGTACACTGTTGTTGGGAATGTAGTGAATGTAGCCATTATGGAAAACAGTATAGGAGTGCCTCAAAAAATTAAAAATAGAACTACCATATGATCCAGCAATCCTCTTTCTGGGTAGATATCAAAAAGAAGCAAAATTAGTATCATAAAGCAGTATCTGTGTAAATTGCAACATCACTCACAATAGTCAAGATACAGAAGCAGCCTAACAGTCTATTGTCAGATGAATGATAAAGCAATTGTGGTATATACGCACAATGAAATTCTATTCAGCCTTTAAAAAGGAAGATACTGCCATTAGCAATGATGTGAATGAACTAGAGGACTTTATGTAAGTGAAAGAAGCTAGACACTATCACACTGATATATGAAAAAAAAATGTTGAATACAGGCATAGTGGTTAGGGCACTGGACTCCCACATGGTCAACCGTGGTTCAAGTCCCAGACCTGGTGGCTTATTTTCTCACTTTCTCTCTCTCTCTCTCTTTCTCTCTCTCTCTCGCACATGCACCCTATAGCAAATGTAAAATAACAATAAAATTAAATAAATTATTATTTTTCTTAAATGTTGACTACATAGAAACAGTAGAATGGTGTTAAGTATAATCACACAGGAAGCTAATCTCACCAGCTATATGAAAATTGCACTTACGCTGGATATCTAATTGTATGTCCTCTATGAACAGGGTCATCCAGGCTCTTCCTACATATGTCCAGGGAAAAAGTACTCGCAGTTCTCGAGGTTGCTTATTTAACCATTCCAGGGCTCTGATCCTTAGCAAATTCTTCCTTATACTTAGCTGATACCTGCCTAATAAACTCTACTAGTGTAGATCTGTCCTTTGAAGGAACACAAAATCTAAATCTAACCTCTTTGTCATATGGGAGCAACTAAATGAAGACAGTTGGGATACCCTAAATAAGTCTATTTTCTTACAGGCCTATCAATTCTTTTTCACATTATATGGTACCCAAATGCTTACTATAGGTAAAGAGAGTAAAATTTCCTATTTTATTTTCAAAATGTATGTCTAAAATTATGCCTCACAGTTATCCTAAAACCAAAAATTCCAGTTGAGAATTTTCCTTTTTTCATTATTCAATCAAGATATAATCAAGGATATAAATGAAAAATACATGACAAATGAACAATTAGCTTAAAATTATTGGGATGAATAGAAATGTCATTATGCATACTTTAATTCTAATGATAATTAAACCAATTTGTGAAATAACCTGCTATACAACAGAATTTAGTTAATTTCATAATGAACATGTTCTTTTCTTTTCACATTATTTCATCTGTCAAATGTTTCCTCCCTTTGTAACTCTAGATGAGAATTTCTATATTTTGAGTTAATTTTTAAATCACTGGGGCTAGGGGCTAGGGGCCAGCAAGTGGCATAGTGGTTATGGCACAGGACTTCCATATGACTGACCGTGGTTTCCGTCCCAATTCTGGCAACTTACTTTCCCTCTCTCTATCTCTCTGTCTCTCTCTGGTGAGTATACATGACCTAGAGCAAATTAAAAGTATTTATTTTTTTAGAGGTTTTTGCTATAGGGCACGTGTGCTCGCCAGACAGACAGAGAGAGACATAGAGACAGAAAGCGAGAAATCACCCCCCAGGGGGGATGGCCATGCCTCAATCCCTTCTCCTCCGTTCTCCTCTCGGGATCTTGGGTGCGCACGCACACACACCCAGCGTGAGTTTTAAGCCACCGGGTCCGGGACGTGAACCACGGTCAACTACATAGGAGTCCAACGACATAGCCATTACGCTAACTGCTGGTCCCAAAATAATTTTTTTAAATAATAAATAAAATTAAATGAATATTTTTTAAAAATCATCATGGCTAATTAAAAAGAAATTCTGTAATTACCTTTTGGGGTCAAGTCTAGCAGTAACTAATTTTGCAATATTCGGATCTGTATCATCTTCCCTGTGGTATGTAATAGTAATGTCAACGTGGTTGAAGAGGTAGAAGGTATATTTTTTGTAGAGTTCAGGCTGCAAAAAGATAAATAAACGTTAAAGTATGAACTCCTAGAAACTGAAAAATATAAAACCTGATTACAAAATAAAAATAAGAAATACTAATTCTAAGAAAATTAAATTATCAATTAAGTATAATGAAGAATAAATATATTGTTAAAATATTAAAACCGTAGACCTAAGCATTTGGCTGAAATTTAAGATAGTTAGTTCTTTAGTTTTAAAAAAGTTGGAAAACTAAAATTCATTAATGGATGTATTTTTCTGGGTTTTAATTACATAAACTGTGGAGTAAGACAACTTAATAAAATGTTATCTGTATATAAGATCTTTTTTTTTTTTTTTGCTATAGGGCACGTGCACTCTCCAGAAAGAGAGAGAGAAAGAGAGACATCCCCCTCCAAGGGAAGATGGCCATGCCTCAATCCCTTCTCCTCTATCCTCCTCTCGGGATCTTGAGCATGCACGCACACGCGCCCAGCGTGAGTTTAAGCCACCGGGGGTCCGGGACTCGAACCGCGGTCAAATACATGGGAGTCCAGCGGCATAGCCATTATGCCAACTGCTGATCCCTGTATATAAGATCTAAGAATATCGGAGCTGGCAGGTGGCATGGTGGTTAAGGGAGCTGGACTCCCACATGGCTGACCACGGTTCAAGTCCTGGACGTGGAGGCTTGCTTTCTCGCTTTCCCTTTCTCTCTCTCGCTATGTCCCTCTCTGGCCAAATTGAAATAAATAAATGAACCAATAAAGTTAAACAAAAAATAATTCTTAGAAAAAACGAATATCAAGAGTTTAGCCTTTATGTTAAAAGTAATGCAACAAGCAAAAATAGGAAGAAATGTTTCAGAATGTTAACAGTGGTGTCTCTGGGTGGTAAGTTATAGTCAATATGATCTTTCTGCAGTTTCTTTAAAAAAAAAAAACATTTCTGGGACCAGCAGATGGTGTAATGGTTACATTGCTGGACTCCCACATGGTTCACTGTGGTTCAAGTTCCAGACTGGTGGTTTGAAACTCACACTGGGCCCGTGCGCATGCATGCCCAAAATCCTAAGAGGAAAATGGAGGAGAAGGGATTGCAGTGTGGCCATCCTCCCGAGGATTAATTTCTCACTTTCTGTCTCTCCCTGCCTCTCTGGTGAGCGCACACACCCTATACCTAAAACCTCTCTTAAGAAAAAATAATAGGGGCCAGCAGGTGGCATGGCAGTTAAGACACTGGACTCCCATGTGGTCGACCACGGTTCAGGTCTGAACCTGGCAGCTTGAAACTCACACCAAGCATGTATGTGTGCATGCCCAAAACTCTGAGAGGAGTACAGAGGAGAAGGGATTGAAGCATGGCCACTCCCCTTGGGGGGTGATCTCTTGCTTTCTGTCTCTCTGTCTCTCCAGTGAGTACACACGCCATATAGTAAAAACTCAAAAAAATAAAATAAAATAAAACATTTTTTAAAACAATTATTTATATATTTATTTGTTGTGATTTTCAAGCCACCAGGTCTAGGACTTGAACCACATTCAACAATATGGAAATCCAGCACTTTAATCACTATGCCACCTGCTGGCCTCCTGTAGTTTCTTATTACTTTCAGTACTTCCCAATTTTTCATAATGAGATTATATTTACAATTATAATTAGAACCATTAAGTAGACAAAAAAGTAAATTTAACTGTTCCTATCAGTCAAGTGTTCATGAGTTCACTCCCTAACAGCCACAACTCTGAAGATAATCATCCAAATTTCCTAGATCAATACCTTCCTTTTTTAAGTTTACATATTTATTTCTTTACATATTTATTTCTTCAGAGAGAGAAACACCTCCAACAGGATCCTTATACCATGATCCACCCTCAGCTGCAGCCAGGCCACATCACAACCAGACACAGAGGTGCCAGTTGCATTACTGCTGTACCACTATCTGATGTCTTGATGTTTATTAAATTTGAAAATTCATACAAATCACTCAGGCATCTAGTTAAAGTGCAGATTCTGGAGGCCAGCAGATGGTGTGGTGGTTGAGACACTGGACTCCCACATGGCTGACCACAGTTCAAGTCCCAGACCTGGTGGCTTGCTTTTTCACTTGCCCTCTCTCTCTCTTTCTCTCCTCGTCTCTCTCTGGTCAAGTTAAATAATAATAATAAATTAAATTAATCTTAAGAAAAGATTTTTTAAAAAAGGCAGATTCTGATTCACTAGATCTAGGGAAAAGCCTGAGATTCTGCATGCCTAACAAGCTCCCAAATGCTGCCACTGCTCCTGGTCCTGGAGAGCACTGTCTACAATTGCAAAATATCTAGAAACAACAAAAATGTCTATTAATCTAGTTAAATAAAGTATGGTTTAGCCACATGAAGGAATAAAATGTGGCTAGGAGACTTGCACGTATCGGTATGCAGAATGTCCCTGACTGATATATACTATTAGAGAGAAGCAGCACAGCATAGTGGTTAAGGATAGGACCTCCACAGCCCATATGCCCAGGTTCGAAGCTTAGATACGTCTGGTACTAGCTGTTATGACCCTGGCCACGTTGTAACCTCTCTGTGTCTCGGTTTCTGTACCTATAATGTAGAGATCATAACAGTACTTACCTTACAGGGGGCTATGAAGATTAAATCAACTCATGAAAGGTAACCACAGTTTAGCATAAAGTAAGTACTTAATATAATAAGCAAAGAGGTAACAAGGTCCTTCAGGCTCTGTACCCTGCCTGTCTCTTCAGACTCACTTCCTGCCACAGCCTCTACTCTTAACTTGCTAAATTCATAAGAAGCATTCTTTATTCTGTGCTCTTATGAACACTCTGATGTCTCTGCATCACTTATATCAAATTATAATTGGCACATTTACACATGTAAATCCCCCAGTAAACTGTGTTCCCCAACAGATCATGAAGTTAGGAACTTAGTCTCATTCATTCATTTGCTCACTCACTCACTCATTCAACAATTTATTTTTCTTTTTTTTTTCCAAGAGATTTTTGCTATAAGGCAGAGAGTGAGAGAGACAGAAAGCAAGAAATCACACACACACACACCCCCCCCGGAAGGATGGCCATACCACAATCCCTTCTCCTCCATTCTCCTCTTGGGATTTTGGGCATGCACGCACATGAGCCCGATGTGAGTTTCAAGCTGTCGGGTCCGAGACTCGAACCACAGTCAACCATGTGGGAGTGTAACGACGTAACCATTATGCCATCTGCTGGTCTCTTCAACAAATATTTCTGAACATTCCCTATGTGCCAGACACTGCTTTAGAGCTGAGACCTTATGGGTGTTCAAAAAATACAACAGGTAATTTGGTATAGTATAAAGGAAAGAGAATTAGACTTAAAAAAATTAGGCTAGAATTCAGATTTTGCCACATACAATCTCTCACATGTTAATTCATCTTTCTGGGCCTTAGTTTTCTTAGATGTATGATACTGAAAGCCCTATTATAGCCCTTGGAATGGATTAGGAGATTACTCAGTGTTAGTTCCCTTCCTTCCAGAACTTAAAATTATACTTTAAAACTTTAACTAGATTTCCAATTCCAATCTCATTCATGCTAAGTCTCCTGCTGAAAACTGCAGATTCTAAATAAAACATAACACACATTTTCTTCAAAGCAACGTGAGTTGGCAAGAAAGTAAAGCCATGCCAAATTCTAAGAGAAAACAGGAAGCTAGAGAGGCAAGCCAGGTAGGTTAGTACTGACAGTGTCTTTGCTCTGAAGAGACCTGCCAATCAGGACGAACTGGGACTTTAGTTTTCATGGCCTCATGGGATGACGAGGAGAGAACTCAGGGTCCAGGGCCCTCCCAGATAAGAAGACCCTCTACACCCACCCCTCCCAAAAGGCAACACCCTTAGGGTAAAGGTGAATCTGAATAAATCCACTCCATGTCGTGCGCATGCATGCGTGTGCGTGCATGCTCAAAATCCTCAGAGGAGACTTGAGGAGAAGGGATTGTGGCCTGGCCATCCCTCCTGGGGGGTGATGACGCTTTCTCTCTTTCTGTCTCTCTCTCTGGAGAGAGCACACACCTTATAGGAAATCTCTTAAAAAGAAAAAAAGAAACTCAAACTGGGCATGTTTGCATGTGTGCCCAAAATCCTGAGAGGAGAGTGGAGAAGGGACTGCAGTGTGGTCATCCCCCAGGAGGTTGATTTCTTGCTTTCTGTCTCTCTGTCTCTCCAATGAACATACGTACCCTATAGCAAAAATCTCTCTCTCAAAAAATGTACAAGTATAGGGAACCAGCAGTTAGCGTAATGGCTATGTCGCTGGACTCCCACGTAGTCGACCGCGGTTCGCGTCTCGGACCCGGTGGCTTACAACTCACGCCGGGCGCATGTGCGTGCGTGCCCAAGATCCCGAGAGGAGAATGGAGGAGAAGGGATTGCGGCGTGACCATCCCCCCTGGGGGGTGATTTCTCGCTTTCTGTCTCTATGTCTCTCTCTGTCTGTCTGGCGAGCGCACGCGCCCTATAGCGAAAAACCTCTCCAAAAAAAAAAAAAAAAAAGTACAAGTATAAAATAGAAAACTGTAAAAAATATTACCTAATAGATTTGAAAATAGAACCTGTAGAAATGATAAAAGTGATGACTGAAATGAAAAATTCAACGTATGCATTTAAGAGACCATAAGAAACAGCTGAAGAGAAAGTTACAGACTAGAAGATAGGCCAGAAAACACATAGAACATGGGGGGGGAAATAGAAAACATAGAAGAGGGGTTAAAAGATATGGGGGACATGGGACCAGCAGTTGGCGTAATGGCTATGTCGCTGAACTCTTATGTAGTCGACCGCGGTTCGAGTCCCAGACCCAGTGGCTTAAACTCACGCCAGGCATGTGTGCATGCGTGCCCAAGATCCCAAGAGGAGAATGGAGGAGAAGGACTTGTGGCATGGCCATCCCCCCTGGGGGGTGATTTCTCGCTTTCTATCTCTCTGTCTCTGTCTCACTGGTGAGCGCATGCGCCCTATAGCAAAAACCTCTCCAAAACAAACAAACAAACAAAAAAGCAATAAAAAGAACAATTAGAAGACCAGTTGGTGATGTAGTAGACAGGGCACCTAGATCCCATGTGACTGACTGTGAGGTTTGAGTCCCAGACCTGACAGCTTAAGAAAAACACCAGGCATGTGTGCACGCATGCCTAAAATCAAGAGAGGAGAGTGGAAAAGGGATTGTGATGTGGCCACCCTCCTCCCCCCAGGGGGGTGCTTTCCTTTTTTTTTTTTTTGGAGAGGTTTTTCGCTATAGGGCGCGTGTGCTCGCCAGACAGACAGAGAGAGACATAGAGACAGAAAGCGAGAAATCACCCCCCAGGGGGGATGGTCACACTGCAATCCCTTCTCCTCCATTCTCCTCTCGGGATCTTGGGCACGCACGCACACACGCCCGGCGTGAATTGTAAGCCACCGGGTCCGAGACGCGAACCGTGGTCGACTACGTGGGAGTCCAGCGACATAGCCATTACGCTAACTGCTGGTTCCCTTTTTTTTTTTTTTTTAATTAATTTATTCTTTTTTAATTTGACCAGGGGGAGAGAGAGAGAGCGAGCGAGAGCGCGTGTGTGAGCCGCCAGGTCCAGGACTTGAACCGCAGTCAGCCATGTGGGAGTCCAGCGTCCTTAACCACCACACCACCTGCCAGTCCCAGGGGGTGCTTTCTCATTTTCCTCTCTCTGTCTTTCTCCAGAAAGTGCTCTTCGCCCTGTGGCAATTTTTTTTTGAGAGGTTTTCACTATAGGGCGTGTGCGCTCGCCAGACAGACAGAGAGAGACATAGAGACAGAAAGCGAGAAATCACCCCCCAGGGGGATGGTCACGCCGCAATCCCTTCTCCTCCATTCCCCTCTCGGGATCTTGGGCACACACGCACACGCGCCCGGCATGAGTTTTAAGCCACCGGGTCCGGGACGCCAACCGCGATCGACTACGTGGGAGTCCAGCGACATAGCCATTACGCTAACTGCTGGTTCCCAATTATTTTTAAATAATAAATAAATAATAGATATAATATAAAAATAAAATTTATAAAAAGAAAGTAAAGGAATTGGACTTCCTCCTCCAGATAGGATGAAATAACACGATTCCAGATTTATCCTCCCCCTTTAAACAACTAAACAAAATGGGTAGAATACATGAAGCAACAGTTTTCAAACATTGGAAAACAAGGTATAAGAGAGTGACCACCTCAAGAAGCAGAACAAATAAGGTGAGCCCTATTATTGCCTCCAGCTTACTTTCCAGAGAGAATTTCCAGTCTGTGGTAGAGAAAGAAAACCCAAGCAGAGCCCTGTGGTCTTGTTGAGTTGAGAAGACAGTTCAAAGTCTAGCAGGGTCAAAGGGGCTAGAATTTGTGGAGCTAGAGAAGAGAAAGCTACAAGCAGAGAAATTTCTGGAGATATGTAGAGAATTCTATTTGTCTAATCAGTACATGCATGCAAGATGCCCCAGTTACTGATATTTTGCCTCTCATTTCCAAATTCATGGTTTTTGTCCTTTGAATATAATGCGAGCCCTTTAGTATTCCTCCACAAACTGGCACTGAAAGAAGTTTGTCAGTAGAGGGCGCTGGATGGACATTGCAAGGCAGAGTGTGTTCTTTGACTGATGGGTGCTCACTCCACAGATTTTCTCCAGCCTACTGCAAACCTGAATGAATTAATGGATCCGGGTATCACAACAAAAAGAGACAAAAAGGCATCATGTGCCTCCTGATGAAAGAACACACCACCACCTTATCTTGCTCAAGAAACCCAACCCAAATCTGATCAAGGCACTGGACTGAGCTGCCAATCTGCAGGGAATAGAAGACAGAGGATCAGGCACAATGGATTGGACTGAATAATATAAGGCAGGCAGATGGGTAGATACAAGATAAATCAAACATAGCCCAAATGCTAACTGCAGAATCTAGGTACTAGGGATATGAGTATCCACCCTATCATTCTTTCAACTTTTGTATGTTTAAAAATGCTCACAATAAAATGGGGACAAAGGACATAAAAATGTTCGACTTTAACTACAGTGTTTAGAGGAGTTTATGTGGGTGATAAAACTATAAAAGGAACTCAAGAAAGTAAGTACGATAAAAGTTAGTGGTTACTTTGGGGAAGAGAAGGGGTGTAAATGTGCAGGGACATATGGAAACCCCAGGTGGCTAGCCAAATTCTACTTCTTGGCCTGACTGGATTTACAAAAGTGTTCCTCTTATAATAATTTATTAAATGTTGTACCTGATCCATTTAGTTTCCTGTATTTTACAAAAGAAGAGTTTTTTTAAGTCCCTTATCCTTTTTTAAAAAAGAATTATTTTATTTATTCAATTTTATTCATTTATTTATTTTAATTTGACCAGAGAGGGACAGAATGGGGGGCAGGGTGAAAAAGCAAGCCACCAGGTCCGGGACTCAAACCACAGTCATTAAATGTGGGTGTCCAGCGCCCTGCCCTCAATCACCACGCCACCTGCTGGGCCCATTAAGTCCATATTCTTTGAGCCAGCAATGATACGAATTTATCCTGAGGTAATACTAGACAAGAATACACACATGGTTGTATGATAGCTCTCATTTATTGAGTGCTTAGTATGTATTAGACACGGCTCAGAGCACTTTATTCTATTATCATCCTATTTATTCTTATAACAACTCTACATAGTATACCCTATTCATATTTCCATTTCAGAGATGAGACTTACAGAGGTAAAAGAATATTAACCACAGCATTATTAATAACAAGTATAGTTAGATATAGAAATAGAAGTATTACATATGTAACAGAGGTAAGAGAATATTAACCACAGCATTATTAATAACAAGTATAGTTACATATAGAGATAGAAGTATTACATATGTAATATTATATATCATTTATAGATATAATTTGCATGGAAAGAAGTCCATTGTAAACATATCAGCAAAGAAAAATGTAATTACAAATTATATTCTTGTGCTGAAGAGAAATCACACTGTACCTCATAAATATATATAATTATTACATGTCAATAAAAATAAATAATAATAAAATAATTTCAAGGAACCAGCAGTTAGCGTAATGGCTATGTCACTGGACTCCCATGTAGCCGACTGCAGTTCGAGTCCTGGACCTGGCGGCTTAAACTCACGCCGGGTGCATGTGCGTGTGTGCCCAAGATCCCGAGAGGAGAATGGAGGAGAAGGGATTGCAGCGTGGTCATCCCCCCTGGGGGGTGATTTCTCGCTTTCTGTCTCTCTCTGTCTTTCTGGCGAGCACACGTGCCCTATAGCAAAAAAAAAAATTTCAGATAGTCAAACTATAAAAAGGTAGATATTATATATATATTATATATATATATAGTATATATAGTATATATAGTGTATATATATAGTATATATATAGTGTGTGTGTGTGTGTGTGTGTATATATATATATATATATATATATATATTCCCTCTCTCTCTCTCCGGTCAAATTTAAATTAATTAATTAATTAAGTCAAATAAAATAATTCTTTAAAAAAATACTCCAATACTATGCTAAAACAACAATGCAGAAATCATAACTTAAAGTAAATATACACAATGATATCATGTTCCCACAATTCTGTAAGCTAAAGTGGTACACTGTAAAGATGGAGAAACAAGCAGAGATTCTGCCTGACAATAGTTATTATTCTACGCACACTGTCTTCTTAACACAGCACAGCCCACTGAGGTTCGCTGTGCACTCTCCACTCACCAAGCCTCACTGGGAACTGTCTTATCTAAGCACATTCAGGGGGAGCACATACTGGCAACCCCTTGATAGTTGATCAGGAGAGTGACTTCCTGGCAGTGGGATTACCATATCAAAGGATATGTAGCTTTTTAATTTTGTTATGTATATGTTGGTTTATTTTGTAAATTGTGCGTTTTACTATGTGTATCATCTGTTTTATTTAACTTTATTTATTTATTTTAATTTGACCAGAGTGAGAGAGAGAGAGGAGAGGAAAAGTGAGAAAGCAAGCCGCCAGGTCCAGGACTCAAACCGCCGTCAGCTATGTAGGAGTCCAGCGCCTTTAATCACCACACCACCTGCGGGCCCCATAACTGTTTTATTTTACTAGCTACACCCCAATGACCTCCAGTGAGAATTCACTAATACAGAATGTGAGCACCTCAGCCAGCACTAGGCATCCTCGCTTCAACATGTTTGTCCCTATGGTAGATGAACATTATCTCGTCTCAGTGTTACCCTAACTTGTATCTTTTTAATTATGACTGCTTTTGTTTTCCTCCTGAAATAGCTGTCCCCAAGTCATTTATTGAACTGTCATTGCTGATTTGAAGTGCCACCTTTATGATAAACTTTAATTCCCACAAATATTCAAGTTTCTTTCTGGACTCTTTATTCTAATATAGTTCACTGCCCTATTTATTATTCTTTACTTTTTTTGTTGTTTTAATTTATTTGCAAGAGGATACATGCGCTCACTGGAGAGAGACAGAGAGAGAGAGAGAGAGAGAGAGAGAGAATGAATTAAAAACCCCCCAGAAGGAATGACTATGCCACAATCTCTTCTCCTCCATTTTTCTCTTGAGATTTTGGGCATGCATGCATACATGCCAGAGCATGTGTTCTTCACTGGTGTGTTTCTCAGGCCCTAAAGTCCAGAGCTCGAATCTTACAGCTGGCCATGTGGGATCCAGCTGCCTTAACCACTATGCCACCTGCTGGCTCTACTATTCTTTTGTTCTAGCAGTTCTTCAAAGAAATTATCAAAACTTGACTTTGATTTGTTGGACAAAGAAATGGATTTTTTTTTTTTACTTTTAATTCATCATGATTGCCTTTGATGAATATGAAATCATGATGCAATGTTTGCACAACCGTATGGACGTGCTTAATTAATTTAGAGACAAAAATGCCTTTTATTGGGGGCAGGTTATTTATTCTCTTATTATAGTGTTTTAAGAATTTTTCCCCACATTTTACTTAATTTATGACTTAAAGATTTTATTTGTAATTGACAAACAACAACTATATATATTTATGGGGTACAGTTTTGATATCTGTATGCACTTTTTTAAAGGTTTTTGCCATCGGGCTCATGTGCTCACCAGAGACAGACAATGAGAGGGAAAGCAAGAAATCAGCCCCTGGGGGAATGGCTATGCTGCAGTCTCATCTCCAACATTCTCCTCTCGGGATTTTGGGCAAGCACTCATATGCACCCAGCATGATTTTCAAGGTTCCAGGTCTGGGACATAAACTGTGGTCAGCCATGTGGGAGTCTAGTACTTTGCATAGCAACCTGCTGGTACAAAAAAATGCCTTTTCTTGGAAAACCATATTTGCCACTTTGATTCTAAGCATGTAACTCAGCAGCCCTAAAATGGTTTCATCTCAGAAACTTTACCCTTAAAAATATTTTAGGGGCCATAAAGAGTATTTTGTTTATGTGGCTTTTATCTATCTATATTTATTGCATTTGAACTTAAAATGAGACATTCTTAAAACACAAGAATACAGAAGCACACATTCCATTAGCCCTCAGAATGATGACATCATCACATATCTTGTAGCCTCTGGAATATTCCACTATACACTCATGAAAGAATGAGAGTGAAGAAGGCAAATCAAAGCTTAGTACTACTATGAAAAAAAATTTGACCTTACAGATGCCCTGAAAAGTTCTCAGAGAAACACTCCCCACCTCCTGCTCAGACCTCTCTTTGAAAATGGCTGGTCTAGTTATCCCCATGAAAATGATCAATAACACTATAACACTTTAAACCCCTTTTCCAAAACTTGACTGAAGCTTTAATTTTATTTAAAATAGAAAAAAAGAAAAAAGGAACCTATGTGTAAGGGGAAAGGGAGGAGAATATCAACATATATCTAAAATAAATAAGAAAATTCACAAGGAAGAATACCTATATTTATAAAGAAATAACAAAAGAGAGCTGCTAGGTTTACTTAATCTTGTATTTAGCCTTGGAAATCCTAGGTTGGCAGTTTACAAATGTTGATAAATTTATTGCTACTCTTGCCAACTGGGGTTATTTCATCCTATTGGTCTCTCTATTCTTCCCAGACTTGATCTTGAAAGACTAAGTCTTTAAATGTTCCCTAAGAACCAATTTTCACATATGGTACCAAATATAGATTATGTTAATGAAAATGTCTCCTCTTCGTTAACTCCTCTCTTCTGCCAGCCTACCCTTACTTTTAAAAGAATTATTGATTTAGGCCCAGCCAGTGGTATGGTGGTTAAGGAGGCTGGATCTCACACGATCAGCTGGATGGTATAAGTACCGGCCCCCAGCGGCTTTGAGACAGGAGAAAGCTAGAAAATGGAAGTGGGTAAAGGGGCTCCAACATCTACCTAAATGTGGCTAGGCAGATTCCCTGACTAAGGGAACGTAGGCAAGAAGATTAGTAGGGGATGTCTAGGTGATTAAGCCATATTTGATATACCCGATGAGATGAATCAGTGGGCCTAGCCACATTTGATAGAGCCAATGAGATGAGAACAATCAGTAGGCCCGCCAATGATCAACCGACACCACCTAAAGAATTACAAACCTCACAGAATCTAAGTGCTGGGGCCTCTGAGTCACTCTTTCTGTCTACTCAGGCCTGCTCCTACCTCTCAGGAATGTACTTTCACTTTTACTTAATAAACTACCTTTTCCTTTCACTATTGGAGAGGTTCATTCAATTCTTTGAAACACCAAGAACCTGGACATCACTGAAGCCATCCTGCAACAGCTTGAAAATCACGTGTGTGTGCATGCCCAAAATTACGAGAGGAGAATGGAGGAAAAGGGACTGCAATGTGGCCAACTCCCTGGGGGGTGATTCCTCACTTTCCCCATCTCCCTCTCTCTTTCTCTTTCTCTCTCCCTCTCTCCCTCCACACCACCTCTGGTGAGTACACATGCCCTACACAAAACTTAAAAACAATCGATTCACCAGTTGTTGCTTCTCCCATATTCCCTGCCTCACTATTTTCCATTGTGAAAAATACGTACCACTGGAGATACATGAGATAATTTTAGATAGTAGTTGGAAAAATAATTTGTACATTGCTTTTTACATATTTACTTGATTTTTACATTTTTATAAGTAAAACAAAAAAAAACAAAGAAATTAAACCTGTAAGTTCTGGGATATTATAGTTTCCTTTCTAAATATTAGGTTGTCTGGGCCATCATGACATATTTTTCTATGTTTTTCTATGCAAAAATGCATCATGACTTTCCCAACAACCCAGTAAGTCTAAATTAAATAATAGTAGATTTTTAAAAATAAGTGCTCCAGGGAACCAGCAGCTGATGTAATGGCTATGTTGCTGGACTCCCACATAGTCGACCGCAGTTCAAGTCCCAGACCCAGTGGCTTAAACTCAGGTTGGGCGTATGTACTTGTGTGCCCAGGATCCCGAGAGGAGAATGGAAGAGAAGGGATTGTGGCGTGGTCATCCCTCCTGGGGGGGGGGGGGGGTGATTTCTCGCTTTCTGTCTCTCTGTCTCTCTGTCTCTGTCTTTCTGGCGAGCACACATGCCCTATAGCAAAATCCTCTCATTAAAAAAAAAGAAAAAGAGGGACCAGCAGGTGGTGTGGTGGTTAAGGCGCTGGACACTCCCACATGGCCAACCATGGTTTGAGTCCCAGACCTGGTGGCTTGCTTTCCCACTTTCTCTCTCTCTCTCTCTGTCTCTCTCTGGTCAAATTAAAATAAAGGAATGAATAAATAAAATTAAAAAAAAAAGAAAAAGAAAAAATAAGTTCTTCAGACATGGCAAAAGTCACCAAGGCAGTACACAAATGAATGAAATTTCAGAAACAGTGCACTTTTTTTTTCCTGGAATGAAACATCTAGAGTACCACCAGCTTAACAACCAAACCAGAAATGGGGAAAATCATTTTATACCCTCCCTTGCCCTTCCCCTTCATCTCCCATCTTTGATCTCATCAAGTTTCCACATAAAAAAATAGATTTAAAGCATAGTTGCAGGGATCAGCAGATGGCATAATAGTTAGGTCGCTGAACTCTCATGTGGTCGACTGTGTTTGGAGTCCAGGACCCAGTGGGTTAAACCTCATGCCAGGTGTGTGCATGTGCATACATGCCTAAGATCCTGAGAGGAGAATGGAGGAGAAGGGACTGCGGTGTGGCCATCCCCCTGGGGGGGTGTGATTTCTCACTTTCTGTCTGTCTGTGGTGAGCACACATGCCCTATAACAAAAATCTCTCAAAAAAAAAAAAAAAAGGCGGATCTGGCAGGTGGCATGGTGGTTAAGGGCACTAGACTCCCACATGGCCAACTGCAGTTCAAGTCCCGGACCTGGTAGCTTGCTTTCTCACTTTCTCTCTCTCTCTCTCTCTCTCTCTCTCTCTCTCTCTCTCTCTGTCCCTCTCCGGTCAAATTAAAATAAATAAATAAATAAAGTTAAATAAAATAATTATTTTTCATAAAAAGCAGAGCTGCCCTGGTTGAACTTCTTGATGCCTGCTGAGCCTCTCCTTTAGCTTTCATGGCAGCCAGTCCCAGGACACTTCTGTTACTCTGGGACCCAGCAGAAGACAGGTTGACAACCTTAGGACAGATCTCAAGCATAGTGTGATCGGAACATCCAAGCTAAAAAGATTTGCGCTGGAGTCTTACCTCTCAGTTTCAACCTCTCTGATGCTAGTCAAGGCTCTTACCTTCTCTGAGATTCAGTTTTAACCTCTATGAAACATCAGTAGTAGATCCTAATGATGGAGCTGCTCCGAGGATTAAATCAGCCACCGCAGGAAGAAGAATACAACATTGCTCCTGGCCCATAACGGGCATTCACCACTATTTTCCTCAGCATCTGGATTCTAATTACCTCCTTTTTAGTTTCATCTCCAGCTGTATTCCACAAACCCCAGCCTTATGCCACAGACATGCTCCACTACTCAGTCATGCAATCACAGTATACTGCTCCACACTTCCAAGTTCTTGATCACAGACTTCTCCACTAGAAATGTTCACTCACCCATTCATCTGAGAAATACTTTTTCACTCCCTCCATTATATGCCCTCTGCCCCTTAGTCTCCTATCATATAACATGTTATTGCATTAATTTGTTTACATGTCTATCTCCCCACTTAGGACCGTGAACTTCTCAAGGACAGAGACAATGTCTACTTGTCTTTGTATACCCAAAAGCTAATACAAAACTTGGAAATGATAGGTATCCCATTAATGTTTGCTAAATGACTACAGTAGAAAATAAATTGTGGGCTGCCCCCTAGCACAGTGGTTAAGTGCTGTGTGTAGGGAGTCAAATCTCACAAGGCTCACTATGGTTCAAATCCCAGCCCCGGCAGCTTGAAAATTATGCCAGGCGAGTGTGCACGCATGTGTGTGTCTGTGTGTGTGTGTGTGTGAGTGTGTGTGTGTCTAAAATCCTGATGGGATAGAAAAATGGAGGAACAAGGATTTTATATGACCACATACCATTAACATTGTTTTTTCTGACTCTCTCTCTCTCTGGCAAGTGTATACGCCTTCTGGCAATACAATTTTTAAAAGAAAGGAAAGTATAAGTAAAGCAATACTCTTATATTTCTATAGTAAGTTCTCAACACTTACACTGACAAGGCAAGCATCTTTGTTTATGTCAATTTCTGTAATAAAACATCCCATTGGAAATCCTGTTGAGCAGTATTTTTTTCCATCTTCTGTATGATGACACCATATTACTGGCATATTATCAATAATCCTAAATGTAAATATTTTTAAAATAAAATATTTAACAAGCATGTCACATCAAGCAATATTGACATTATCTTACACATATATAAGTTCAAATTTTAAAAGTCAAATCACAAAAATAGTATACGATTTCAAATACATACACACACACACACACACACACACACACACACATACATTAAGGATTATTTAACTTTATTTATTTATTTTCATTTGACCAGAGAGGGACAGAGTGAGAGAGAGAAAGCAAGCCACCAGGTCCAGGACACAAACTGTGGTTGGCCATGTGGGAGTCCAGCACCCTTAACCACCATGCCACCTGCCAGCCCCTCAAATATATATTTTAAAAGTACTTTAAAAAAATAGAAAAAATAAGTCACGTTATTTCAGATGCTGAACTTACCAGTGATGTTGGTAATTCATTTGTATTCCTTTCTTCAAGAAAGTCAGCTTGTTCTTTTGACTTTCATTTGCTGGATTATAAGATTTTACACATACTCTTATACATGTTTCAGTTTTGTTAAAAGAAAACTGGAGGGAATCAAGGGAGAAAAGCAAGCAAAACATTTGAGGGACATGAAAATGGAAAATTATCTGATGATAATATATATATATATATATATATAAAATATCTTTTTTTAAAGAGGTTTTTGTCATAGGGCACGTGTGCTTGCCAGACAGAGAGAGAGAGACAGAGAGACAGAAAGCGAGGAATCACCCCCCAGGGGGGATGGTCACACCGCAATCCCCTCTCCTCCATTCTCCTCTCGGGATCTTGGGCACGCACGCACACACGCCCGGCGTGAGTTTTAAGTCACTGGGTCCGGGATGCGAACGGCGGTCGACTACATGGGAGTCCAGCGACACAGTCATTATGCTAACTGCTGGTCCCGATAACATATATATAATATCTTTGACTGAATCAATATACAGTGTATTTGTGATGGGAAAATTAATTTGGTATGCTATAATAATAAACAGTGAAAGTAAAAATTAATTAATTATTTGCAAATTAAGATATTTGGCTAAATTGAATAAATCAAATGTCACAAACCAAGTAATTTACCTTAAAGATACAACTTTTCTTCAAAGACTTCAATATTCCATAATTCTCAATAGTATCTCCCCTAGGTTTTAATTCTTAGCCAAAATAGTTACACTACACATACCCACACATACATACATACACACACAATGTTTTCACCATTACACAGAAGTATTTGCCTTCTTCCATTATATACAAGGGTGGATATAAAATCCATTGTAGCTTCCTAAAATCTACCCTTCACTTAAGAGTATATAGTATAGGAAAAGCAAACCCTGAAGTCAGGACAATGGTTGTCTTTGGGAGTGAAACAGAGGATATAATTTGAAATGGGTAAGCAGAGGGCATACATATAATGTCATAGTGATATTTATTTCTTAAACAAGGTGGTGAGTACATGAGTACTTTTACTGTTCTTTGTTACTTTTTCTATGTATTGAATAGTGCAAAATAAATTTTTAAATGGTATATAAATAAAAATAAATACTATATACAGTGAAAACAAACAAACAATAAGAGAGTATATATTATAGGGGCCGGCAGATGGCATGGTGGTTAAAGGCACTAGACTCGCACATGGCTGACCATGGTTCAAGTCCCAAACCTAGTGGCTTGCTTTCTCACTTTCGCTCTCTCTCTTGCTCTCTAATCAAACTAGAAAATAATAATAATAATAAATAAACTTAAAATAATTCTTTTTAAAAAATAGTATATAGTATAGTATCCTTTACTGGATTGGTGTGAAGTGTATTCATGTTGGGTAAATTCAAGTTACAAGCTAAGTGACGTATACTGACTGAATGTATAAAATAAAAGAAAATGGAGTGATAATAAGCTGATTATAAGAGATGGCTGCCCAACTCTGTAAATATAAAAAAAACACACACTAAATTAGGCACTTTAGGTGGGTGAATTATATGGTACATGATTTATCTCTCAATAAAACTATAACCAAAAAAGTGATTAAAAATATTACTTTTAATATAAAACCTCTTATTCACAAGGTTTTGCTATGGAGGATTATCAAGGAAAGGTGTCAGTGTTATTAATCAGGAAACAATGAACAAGAATAAGCAATGAAAAATTAGTCAAATTTGTACCTCATGTCCCGAAATCATACAAACATGAACACCCCCAAATTCCTTATTCACAGCTGAGTGGAACAACACTGTCAAGTTTCTTCAGTCCAAGAAACAGCACTGCTTGAAGGCATACTTTTCTGTTACAATAATGATATTCCACAAGGGTACTGTGTGCTTCTTTAATCATCAAAAAGCTAATGTCTTACACACAAATCAATGGAACAGATCAATAGAGAACTCAGAAATAGACTAATACAACTATGCCTGAGTGATTTTTTACAAAGGTGCAAAAAGAATTCAATAGAGAAATTTGCCTTTTCAACAAATGGTGCTGAAGCAATTAGAAACTTATAGGCAAAATTATAATAATAATAATAATAATAGGAGTCAGTTCCATGTTACAGAAGCGATGTGCTGCTCAAAAGAAGATGGATC
This sequence comes from Tupaia tana, assembly GCA_026018925.1. Taxonomy (NCBI): domain Eukaryota; kingdom Metazoa; phylum Chordata; class Mammalia; order Scandentia; family Tupaiidae; genus Tupaia; species Tupaia tana. The sequence continues at coordinate 16,631,504 of JAKSZU010000009.1, forward strand.
CACCTGGTGACCTCAGTTCAAATCCCTGGCCCCGTTACCCAGAATGCCAAGCATGTGCATGAGTGCCCAGGATCCTGGCAGGCTGGAGGACTGGAAGGAGGGGACTGCAGCATGACCAGACCATGTGGAGGGTGCCTCTCTGTCCTCTCTCTCTCTCCCTTTCTCTTCCTCTTATGCTATCACAAATGAAGAAAAAAAAATTAATTAAAAAATTAATCTCAGCATAAATGTCACATCTTATGCAAAAAAGGAAGTTGAAAATATATCACAGACTTACATGTATGAGAAAAAATATGAAACACTTAGAAGTATAAAATAAAATCTTCAGGAGCTAAGTCTACGTACAGTCTTTTTAGACTTGACACTAAAACACAATTCACAGAAAGAAAACTTGATAATTGAGACTAATCAAAATTTAAAACTTCACTGTGTGAAGACCCTATTAAGAGAATGAAAACATAAGCTATAGAATGGGAGAAACTATTCGCAAACCACTGTTACAATAAAGGACTCGTATCTAGAATACATTGTTTAAAAGTCTGAAAATTCAACAGTAAAAGAACAGATAGAGCAGTTACAAAACAGGCAAAAGAGGAGAGATTTTTGTTGAAAAATGAAGAATAATGACATCAAGTGCTGTCAAGGATGCATAAAACAGGATTACTCATACATTAGTAAATGTAAAATAACCATCACTTTGAAAAACACTAAGGCAACTTCTTACAAAACTGCACTGGTGGGGCCAGCAGGTAGCGTGCTGGTTAAAGCACTAGACTCCCTCATAGCCAACTACAGTTGGAGTCCTGGACCTGGTGGCTTGAAAATCACTCCAGGTGCATATGAATGCATGTCCTAAATCCCAGGAGGAGAATGGAGGAGAAAAGATTACAGCATGACCACCCCGGGGGATGGTTTCGCACTTCCTGTCTCACTGTCTCTGTCTCTCTGTGGTGAGTACATGCACCCTATGGGGAAAAAAAAAAAACTAAAAAAAATTCCCTGCACATGCAACTCTCAGATGACCCACTCTTGAGTGTTTATCCCAGAGAAATGAAAGCCATCTGCACAAAACTCCTACACATAAAATGTTCAGAGGAGCTTTACTCATAATAGCCAAAAGCTGGGAATGATCTCAGTATCCTTCGGTGGGGTAAATAATTAAACAAACTGATACACCCATACTATGGAATTCTCCTCAGCAATGAAGAGAAACAAACCATTGATATACACAACAACCTGGACAGATCTCAAGGGACTTATGCTGAGTGAAGAAAGCTTATTTCAAAAGGTTACGTACTGTATGGTTCCATTTATATAACTTTCCTGAAATAACGACACTATAAAAAGAGAAGAGATGGGTGTTTGTCCGAGTAAGGAATGAAAGAGAGAGGCAATGTAAGCTACAAAAGAGAAGCATGAGGAAGCCTTGTGGTAACAGAACTATTCTGTATCTTGCTTACCTTGATTGTGGTCGTAGTTACACAAATCTGCACATTTAATAACATTGCAAAGTATCTCCTCCTTTCCATCCTTCAATGAACACACACACACACATACACACACAAACACCACTCCATGAAAACTAGTGAAATACAAGCAAGCTCTGTGTGTTGTACAGATGTCATTTTCTGGTTTTGATATTGTATTATAGTCATGCAAGATGTCACTGGACAAAACTGGGTGAAGGGTACATGGGACCTCCCTGTTCATATTTTTTTTTGCAACTTACTATGAATCTATAATTATTTAAAAAATATATTTTTTAACTTTCTAAAAATTTTAATCATTTCACAAGTGATACAAATACATGAAAACTGATCAAATTACACACTTTAAATATGTATAGTTTATTGTACTTCAGTCATACTTTAATAAAGTTGGGAAAAAGAGGAAAAAAGATAAATATCATTCATTATAACAGCTTTATCTCCAAATATAACAAGATATTGAAGGTGGGCCAGCAGGTGGAGTGGAGGTTAAGGTACTAGATCTCACATAGTTGACTCCATGCTTGGAGTCTTGGACCCAGCAGCTTGAAAATCATACTGACAAGGCTGGCAGGTAGTATGGTGGTTAAAGGCACTGGACTCCCACATGGCCAACCATGGTTCAAGTCCTGGACCTGGCAGCTTGCTTTCTTGCTTTCCCTCTCTCTCTCTCTCTCTCTCTGATCAAATTGGAAAATAATAATAATAAAGTTTTTTTCTGAAAAAAAGAAAATCATACTGAGTATGTGTGCATGTATATCCAAAATCCCAAGAGGAGAATGAAAGAGAAGGGATTGTAGCATGGCCATACCCCATGTGGGTAATTTATCAGTCTCTCTCTCTCTCTCTGGTGATCACACATGACTATAGCAAAAAAAAAAAAAATGATATTGAAGGCAATACCAATAGACACTGAGAGTCCAATTACATCTGCTTATATCACCCTACCCAAAATATGCACAAAACAATAAACCAATTTTTTCTTTATAAAGTAAATACATTTCAAATGTAAAACCTTTATAGGAGCTACTAACTACTGCAGATAACTTACAGAGCGTATTTTAATGCATTCTTCTGACAATACCAGATTCTACCTCTTCTTCTCTTTCTCTACCTCCTTTTACTTATTTTAATGAGACAGAAAAGAAGAGTGAGAGAGCAATATCTTAGAGGTACTTTTGACAGGATCAAGCCATGCCACAATCCTCCTGTCCCCGCTGCCCAGTTAGGCAGGACTACAGGCATGCTCCCACCAGCCATGTTTAGGTTGGTCAGGGATCTGAACCCTGGCCTTCCATGTGGTTCCAGCACATGCCATTTGGCAAATTAAAAACTCTTCTTTACAATTGTAAGTAGTCAGTTTTGGGAAGATTCTTTTTTCCCCCAAAAGAATCACTTTTTTATTCAACTTTACCTATTTATTTATTTTAATTTGACCATAGAGGGACAGAGTGAATGAGTGAGTGAGTGAGTGAGTGAGTGAGAGAGAGAGAGAGATAAAGTGAGAAAGCCGGCCGCCAGGTCCGAGACTCGAACCACAGTGGAGTCTAGCATCCTCAACCACCATGCCACCTGACAGCCCTGAGAAAATTAATTTTAAAATAAGATTAGTTGAATAACCTTATAAGGAGATGATGTTATTCGTTCTCCAAACAGTATTTGTCCAAGATTTTCAGAAGGCCTTTTCTTTCTAGGGTCTTGGCAGAAGTCAAAGCTAAGAGAAAAAAAGGCTCAAGTAAGACAAAAACATCAGCAAAGAAACAACTCTTTGTAACTCACCTAGGCTCACTACTGTTAATAGTATTCGCTTCAAAACATGATCCAATAATATCTAATTATGATTTGTAGGACCCATTATATATTTCTCTTTAGATTGTTTATCCTTTGGAAAGTATGAATTCATTATTTCAAATGCTCATGTTACTGCTCCTAACTTTTTAAGTGTAGGTAATTACAATCTTTAAAACAAAACAAGGAACCAGCAGATGGTGTAATGGTTACATCACTGGACTCCCACATCGTCGACCACAGTTCAAGTCCCAGACCTGACAGCTTACACCTCACGCAGAGCTCATGTGCCTGTGTGCCCAAAATTCTGAGAGGAGAATGGAGGAGGAGGGATTGCTGCATGGCCATCCCCCCAGGGGATGATTTCTCACTTTCTGT